>OX463767.1:1271216-1318508 GCA_949825005.1 Gasteruption jaculator | reverse complement strand
TAGACAAAAGGGTCTATATATCAAACGATTTTATTACAATTGTCACAACACTAGGAAAAGAAAATGTGACCAAGCGTAACAGACGGAAAGCGGGAGGCGGCAATGGTTTCTACTAGGTGCAAATGTAAAACAATTATTTCCCTCCACTTCAGAGGCTTTTCCAAAGTACATATATACCCCGTGAAAATTCGGGAGGACCAGTAGTTTTTCGGCTATCCTCGAACAGTGCAAGTTACGAAGTATCTAGTAGTGTCCTGCCCATCTTGCACCTAGAGAACCATCGCCTGTCGCCAACCGGACTACTCCTCTTCACCTTCTCGAGAAATTCTTCCATCATCTTCTGTACACCTTTGAGGGATTTTTACTAACAGTTGAGCCAAGGAAATCCCCACGAGGAAACAAAGTGAGGGTCGGATCAAAAAGACAACCAGTTTTCTTCATTGTTAATAAAGGTATATTAAAGTTAATCATTTGCATTTGTTTATTTAATCATATTCGAGGATAGGGCTTTACCACCCTTAACAGGCATTGCTATTGTTTCATTTTTCATCTTCTATTGTTATTTTCCCCATACTAATTCGGCCCAGCCCGGAGTTTTGTCGCGTAGACAAGTATACTTGAAAGGGCTACGTTATCAGGGTAAGGGCTTTACTGGTCTTCCGAGGTGGCATAGGTTGCACCACAGGGTAAACCTCCCTAGGACGTGACATTGTGAGTAAGGGATAAGGTGATTGATATGATTTACTTATGATAATGATTTACTTTAAATTGTTCGTATTTTTTTTAAAACTTTTCCAATTTTCGGATAAAAATTGTATTTTTAAATACGCGTATTAATACACGAAGAATTTTGAAAATAAGTAATAATTTGAAGAAATGCTAGCAAATGAAAGCAAGCGTAAAAGAAATATTCGATAAATATTTTAGACGTACATCTTTTACTCAGCAAGAAACTAAAAGAATAGAACATTTTACTTCCTTGCAGGGTAATATACTTCATTTATAAAAAAAAAGTTTATTTAGACGAAAAATGCTATAAAAATGATTATTTTTAACGTTTGTAGTGTACTCATGCAATTTTTATTGAAACGTTTGAAAAGATGGGAAAAAAACAAGTTAAATGAAAAAAAAAATTATTACCGTAGCACATTCCGTAGCAGAGTAAATCTTTTTTTAACTAAGATTCGGAAATGTTGCTCCGCCAGGCTCTCCGTCGCCGATCGGTTCCCCCACCAGCGCGTCGAGCGGTGCGGGGAGCCGCGACGCGGTACGCGTATTTTTTACGTTCATTTATTGCTCATTGCAGACGAACTAAGCTATCTACAACTATCGGGAAAAATGGACACATTAAAGTATTATTTCAGCAATAACTGTGCCAAATTTCAAGTAAAAATATTAAATACTTTCGACGCAATCGTTCGTAAACCAAAAGTTGCGGATCTCAGCTCCTACAGGGCCGATCATAATGATTTTTTTTTTAAATTCATGTTTTTCTACCTATATTAAAATGCATTTTGTCTCCTTCCTTAAAACTTAATAATTCGCTGAAATCCGATCCTAGCAACGTGTTTTTATTCTTAAAAATGTTGTTAAATTCAGATTTTCAAAAATCCCTTCGGAGCATTTATTAAGTACGTTATAAGCTACCGATTGCAATTGATTTCATCCGTATAACTATAGTTGCCCAATTTTTATAGCTACTCGAAGTTCAAACTTCATATTTTTGCAACAAGTCGCCATTTTGAAGTACGGCATTGGGGTTCGGGCTACATGTTCTACTAACTGAAATACATCTTTCAAAGTAATTACAGCGACATTTAATTATTTTTTGCAACTGTTTCCTAGTTACAAACTTTTTCACATTTTTTTATTTCTATAACAATTTTGCAGTATAAAAAACCAAATTCAACATATACTACCGATCCTATCTTGTAGGAAATTTAATTCTGAACAACTTTCCTCTCTATACTTTTTTGCGTAAGATCAATAACAACAGAGATATTTTGGAAAACTAAAGCGAAACGCTTTTTTCAACTTATTTTGCAATAAAAAAGACAGAAGCCGAACTTTTTTTTAGATAAGACTTTCAGGTTACTTTCAGGGCGCTATTAACTAACGATTTATGAAAAAAAATTGCGGGTTGGTTGAAGTGTACATTTTGGTGCTCTGGCAACCGGACTATAGTAAGAAAAACAAAAGAAGTAAAACGGTGACACCAACACATTGAAGGTCTTGCTTCTGTTGTTACTACTAACACCCTACTACGACGATGATATGATATCGTTGGAAAAAAATATCTACAGGGTGTAATAGTACTAATAGTAACGTAAAAAATTAACTGACGAAAATCGAACTTTTAAATTCTTAATTGTATTATTATTTCTACTATTAGCACGACCAATACTGCTACCTTTATTATCATTATTATCATTAGTATCATTATTATTAGAATTATTGTTGTTGTTTTAATTATTATTATTATTATTATTATTATTATTTTTTTTTTTTTAAAGGAGGGGAAAACACTTTATGTGCCGTCGGGGGATGCCTCCCCCGGTGTGTGGGACTCCTCAGCACTGGCTACCCACTAAAAACCCCCCCCTCGGCTCCTCTCCCGGCCGGTCCTGCTCTTCGCATGTTCTCAGTCCGGGTGGCGGTGTCTAGTCTGCGTGAGCGGTCCTCTCCATACCTCGTGCATTCACTCACTCACTCATGCTTCATCCAGGCATCCATCGTCTTTTTTCGTCTTGAGTACGTCCGTCACGTACGTGGTCATTTCTGTCCATTTGTCTCTGTTATGCAGCATTCTGGCGATGACGTTGTCCGGGGTGACCGGGCCACCGTCAGTCTCCAGAAGCCGCCTTCTGTCAGCCCAGTGGTCGCAGTCAAAGAAGGTGTGTTCTGCGTCGTCTCTGTCCCATCTGCAGTACCTGCACTGGGGGGTTTTAACCTTACCCATTTTGTGCAGGTACTGCCGGAAGTATCCGTGGCCGGAGAGGAACTGTGTTAGGTAGAAATCCACCTCTCCAAAATCCCTCTCCTTCCACGGGCGTATCGTCGGGATCAATCGTCTTGTCCAGGCTCTAGGCACGTCCGTCGTCCAGCGTCTCTGCCATTCGTCAAGCGTCCTGGTTCGTTCGTCGTTCGTAACGTCGGCTCGCACCGGTTCGGTTCTCCGTTCCCACATCCTCTTGCGCTCTAGCGCAAGAAGGTCTATGGGAATAACCCCCGCGATCACAAGTACCGTACCGGCTGATATCGTGCGATATGCGCACGCTATCCGTAACGCCCCCCTTCGTTGGACGGCGGAAATGGCATTGCGGTACTTGTTTACCCTTAACACAGAGGCCCAGATTTCTGCTCCGTAGAGGAGCGTCGAGTGGGTCACTGTCATGAGCAGTTTACGTATACTCGGTCGTGGTCCGTGCGTATTGGCCATGAGTCGGCTAAGAGCTTTGGTCTTCTCCGTCGCCTTCTCTATGGCCCTCTGTATATGAGGCCAGAAGGTCAGCTTTGTATCCAGGGTGACCCCCAGGTACTTGACTTCCGTCATCCGTTTCCTTGTCAGTAGTAGCAGTTCCGTTTTGTGAAGTGCCAGTTCCAGTCCGTGTTCGTTCATCCACCTGGTCACTCGTCTCATCGCCTGGTTCAACTTGAGTTGGGCTAGGTGTGAGTCCGCTCTATGATGACGACCGCCACGTCGTCAGCATAGGCGATGAGGGAGGTGTCCAGGGGCATTTCCAGCCTCAACAAACTGTCGTACAGCACGTTCCAGAAGTCGGGGCCGAGGATCGATCCTTGGGCTACGCCCGCGGATACTACCCTCTCTCTCGTACCCTCGTTCGTCTCGTACGTAATTCGTCGGTCTCTAAGGTAGTCTTGTACAACTCGGAGAAGGTAGGGGGGTACCCGGAAGGTCGTTTTGAACGCCTCCAGGATGTCCACCCACCTCGCCGAGTTGAACGCGTTGCGTACGTCGAGCGTGGCCAGCATGACTATGGGTCTAGCCGCGTGGCACGCCTCCTGTGCTTTCTCAAAAATGTCTATTACGTCTTGTATGGCGCCTATCGTCGATCGTCCTTTCCGAAATCCGTGTTGTCGGTCGGATAGGTCGCCAGCGTCTCGTATAGCGTCAAGTAGTCTGGGCCGTATCAGCAGCTCAAAGACTTTCCCCGCTGTATTCAGCAGGCTAAGAGGTCTGTAGGAAGACGGCGAGTCAGGATCTCCCTTGCCCTTACTAATAAGGACTAGCCTCGCCACCTTCCATGTTCTGCTGAAGACGCCCTCGGTCAGACAATCGTTGTACATTCCCAGGAGGATGCCCGGTCTATGAATCCCGTCGGGTCCAGGTGCTTTCCCGTTCATCAGCGAGGAAGTTGCTCTGAGAAGCTCCTCCCCCGTGAACAACGGGACGTCCGTCAGTCCGTCTTCGTCTTCCTCATCCGCCCGTGTAGGGTGGGTGGGGAAAAGTCCGTCTATAATACGTTTCGTCGAGTCGGGGTCTCTTATCAACGGCGGGCCACGTGCCCCCAGTTTTCGGGTTACAATCTTGTAACCGTCACCCCAGGGGTCGCCGTCCACGTCGCTGATAAGCTGCGTCCATTTCTGTTTTTTACTCGTGTTGATCGCGAACTTCAGCCGTTTTTTGGCCACCTTTAACTCCGCAGCGAGTGAGGTCGCGTCCCCGCGGACACGCGCACGCTGCACCCTCCGGCGGAGCGCCAGGCAGGCCCGGCGAAGGTCCGCGATCTCCTCCGTCCACCAGCAGCATGTCTGTCGGTTCGTTCCGTACCGTTTTCGTGGCATGGAGGCGTCGCAGAGTCGTTGAAGACCACTCATTGTCGCCTCCACTAGGGCTTCCACCCTGTTTCTTTTGAATGACTCCTGGGGAGCCCCCAGAGACGGGCCTTCCATCATCCGGAGACTCTCCAGAAGTCTGTCTCTGTCAAGTCGGTTTACGTCCCAGCGTAGTGGGCCCCGGCTTCTTTCTCTGTTCTTTTTGGTGTCGTCCGTTACGTTGAAGACAATGTACTGATGGTCGCTGGCTGTGAAGTCCTCGACCACCCTCCATTGCCTTACTTTAGTCAATAGTCCGCTCGAGATCAGGGTGACATCGGGAATCGAGTCCCCGAATCCCGGGCGTCTATATGTCGGCGTGTTTCCGTCGTTTGCCACTGTCAGATCCAGCCTCGCGGCCATCTCTAACAGCAGCCGTCCACGTTTGTTAGTCGTAGTCATTCCCCACTCGAGCGCCCGTGCGTTGAAATCGCCGGCGACGACGACGTCACCCGCGATTCCCCTCAAGTCGTCCTCTAGGGAGTCCAACTTTTCTTCAAACTCGGGGATGCTACAGTTTGGAGTCAGGTAGACGCTGACATAAGTGACAGCGCCAACCGTCATCCAAACGTAGTCTTCACCCACCCCTCGGTTTGTTGTGATCCAGGCACTCCGCCCCGTGACCCAAAGCGCGGAGGTACCAGCCACGTTTGCGAGCCATGTCTTTCCGTCCATGTCCCTGTACTGTTCACTCAGTATCAGTATGTCTGCGTCAAGTTCTGCAGCGATCTGAGGGAGCAGCGCGTGTGCCGCACTGCTCCGATTCAGATTTCTCTGCAGGACTACTGTCATCTGTTAGTCCGTTTGGCGTCAGTTAGCGCCGCCCTGAAAACGGCGCATTTCGCCGTTCCCGGGACGTGCTTTCTGTCCTGTCCCTGTAGGTCGGCACACAGAAAGCAGCACGCTTGGGCCTCGCACTGCCTCCCAATGTGCCCCCGTACGCCGCATCTCCAGCAGCAGTCCCGTCGGTCCGATCCTGTGCAGTCGCGTCGTAGGTGTCCGTAGCCGAGGCACTTGTGGCACCTCGGCACCATCAGTCTCAGCCTGATGCGGCAGTTCACCAGGCCAATTCGTATTTTGCCCGCCTGGAGCAGGACGTTAGCGTCGGTCTCGTCCAGCTCACATACGGCCATAACCTGCCCTCGGTTGTTTGGGCCGAACATGTGAACCTTCGGAGGCGTCCGTAACGTCATTTTTGTCGCGAGTGCGTCCGTCACCTCGTCTGTCGTTGTCACGCAGTCGAGGTCCATGATCTCCAAAATTACCTTGGGGGTCATGTCGCAGACCTCTCCCGCTTTTCCAAGGGCACCCTGGAGAGACTTCTGGAGATCCAGTCGCCCCTCCTGCCCCTTTCCAAGCCGGAGGAGTACCGCTCCTGTCTTTGTCTTCGTTATCGTCTTTATTTTGACGTCCCGGTCTGGGTCCACCGTCTTTCGGATTGTCCGTATCACGTCGGCGTACGTTGTTCCTGTCGTCAGCTTGATGAGGACCGCGCCTCTCCTGGGTTTGGGCAGCGCGCGCTCCTGCCTCTTTGAAGGAGCTTTGTCCTCAGCTGCCTTGTCAGTTGGCGTCACGTCCGTTTTCGTCTTCGGTTTCGGTGGAGTCCTGTCTTTTTTCCGTTTGACCGTCTTCCACGTCCCGTCAGTCACGTCTCGTGGGCTTGCTCCCGCTGCAGCAACGTCAGTCTCCGGGGTCCTTTGGTCGCGCTTGCGTTTTGCCTTTTTGGGCAAAGCCGCCTGCGCTTCTGTCAATCGTCCCTGTCTTTCGGTTTCTTTGTCCCGTTCACTAAGCGCAATCTCCGTGGCTTCGCAGATCTCCTTCATGCCGGTTTTGATGACAGCGCTGATATTTTTCTGGATCTCAGCCTGTGCCATCATCCCCTTCAGTGTCTCCTGTATGAAGAGGAGCCGCTCCCGCAGCCTATCCTCCTCGCGTCTGACTTTGCACGCAGCGCAGAACTCCGTAGTAGGTTCCTCGCTTTTCTGGCTCGTTTTCTTCTCGGCGTACGTAAAAGCCGAGAATGAGCTGGCCCTCGTTCTCGGCGGCGTTCGTAATACGGATCCTCTCTTTTCGAAGGGGTTGATGATCCCTTCGAGGGCGGCATCCACGCCTGTCTCCTTCGATGTTCCGGCCGTTGCTGCCGTTGTTGTTGTTTTTGTATTGCGGTTGCTTGATGACGACGTCCAGGGGCCCGCTTTCTCACCCCCCATAAACGCCGGTACTGGGTATTATTATTATTATTATTATTATTATTTTTTTTTTTTTAAAGGAGGGGAAAACACTTTATGTGCCGTCGGGGGATGCCTCCCCCGGTGTGTGGGACTCCTTGGCACAGGTTACCCACTAAAAACCCCCCCCCCTCGGCTCCTCTCCCGGCCAGTCCTGCTCCTCGCATGTCCACAGTCCGGGCGGCGGTATCTAGACCGCGGCAGCGGTCCTCTCCACACCTCATTCATTCATCTCTTTCATACTTTCCTCACTTTCTCACTCACTCACGCATCCTCCAGGCATCCGTCGTCCTTTTTCGTCTTGAGTACGTCCGTCACGTACGTAGTCACGTCTGTCCATTTGTCTCTGTCCTGCAGCATTCTGGCGTTGACGGAGTGATGACGTTGTCCGGAGTGACCGTTCATCTCCAGAAGCCGCCTTCTGTCGGCCCAGCGGTCACACCTGAAAAAGGTGTGTTCCGCATCGTCTCTGTCCCATCCGCAGTACCTGCAATGGGGGGTTTTAACCTTGCCCATTTTATGCAGGTACTGCCGGAAGTATCCGTGTCCGGAGAGGAACTGTGTTAGGTGGAAACCCACCTCACCAAAGCTCCTCTCCTTCCACGGACGTATCGTCGGGATCAGTCGTCTCGTCCAAGCTCCAGGCACGTCTGTCGTCCAGCGTCTCTGCCATTCGTCGATCGTCCTGGTTCGTTCGTCCACCGTGGCGTCGGCTCGCCCCAGTTCGGTCCTCCGTTCCCATATCCTCCTGCGCTCGAGTGCGAGAAGGTCTATGGGAATTACCCCCGCAATTACGAGTACCGCTTCAGCCGCCACCGTGCGGTACGCACACGCTATCCGGAGCGCCCCCCTTCTCTGTACCGCGGTAACGGCTTTGCGGTACTTTTGCACTTTAAGTGCGGAGGCCCAGATCTCTGCTCCGTAGAGGAGTGTCGAGTCGGTCACTGTCATGAGCAGTCTCCGTATACTTGGTCGTGGTCCGTGCGTGTTGGCCATGAGTCGGCTAAGAGCTTTGGTCTTCTCCGTCGCCTTCCCAATGGCCCTCTGTATATGAGGCCAGAAGGTCAGCTTCGTATCGAGGGTGACCCCCAGGTACTTGACTTCCCCCTGGTCTCCATCAATTCCGTCCCTACTGTCATCGGCACAATCGTGGGGATCCGTTTCCTTGTTAGCAGTAACAGTTCTGTCTTGTTTAGTGCTAGTTCGAGTCCGTGTTCAGTCATCCACCTGGTCACTCGCCTCATGGCTTGGTTCAACTTCAGTTGAGCTAGGTGTGAATCACGCTCTGTGATCACGACCGTCACGTCGTCGGCATAGGCGATGAGGGAAGTGTCCAGGGGCATTTCCAGTCTCAGCAAGCTGTCGTACAGTACGTTCCAGAAGTCGGGGCCGAGGATCGATCCTTGGGCTACGCCCGCGGATACCATCCTCTCCCTCATACCCTCGTTCGTCTCGTACGTAATCCGTCGGTCTCTAAGGTAGTCTTGTACAACTCGGCGAAGGTAGGGGGGTACCCGGAAGGTCGTTTCGAACGCCTCCAGGATATCCGCCCACCTCGCCGAGTTGAACGCGTTGCGTACGTACAGTGTGGCCCACACGACTATGGGTCTTACCGCGTGGCACGCCTCCTGTGCTTTGTCAAAGATGTCTATTACGTCCTGTATGGCGCCTATCGTCGATCGTCCTTTCCGAAAACCGTGTTGTCGGTCAGATAGGTCGCCAGCGTCTTGTACGGCGTCAAGTAGTCTGGGCCTTATCAGCAGCTCGAAGACTTTTCCCGCTGTGTTCAGCAGGCTAACAAGGAGAGTAACAGGGTGATGGGTCACCGATTTTCTTCAAACTTTGCACACTTTTAGTAGTCCACTAGGACAATATAATGTCCAAATATTAAGGCGTACTACTCAAGCGTTTTCGAGAAAATCGCAAGCGAAGTTGGATACGTCGCTTATATTCCCTTGCGTTACCATCGTTAACAAGCAGCGGCGGTGGCCGAGTGGTTAGCGTTCTAGCTTCGTAACCGCTAGATCGCTGGATCGAGTCCCCTTTCGTACCTATTTTTTTCTTTTTTTTTCCTACATTATTACATGTATATTATTATTTAAAGGAAATATAATGCGATAATATATTTATTTGCATCATTTTTTATTACCACAAACATATTTAAAATTGTGAATGAATAAAGGACGAAAGGCATTGATTTTCATTCAATATTCTTATTTATTAAATAAATAATAACAAAAAAATAAAAGACAACGAAACATAATTAAATTTTATAATTAATCGTAAAATGCATCTTGGAGATTGCAAACCGTAGGTTGATACTTATCATATAAACAGGGGAAACATAAAGTGTTTTGGCACATTGAGTTACATTTAGGAGGTATCACTTTCACTGTAGTACAACTAGGAAGACCTACGTCATCGCTAGAAATTTCATTTTTCAATGCAGGGTTTGTTTGACCCCCCAAGAAACTATAATTAATAAAAACTGTTTCATTAAATTGTCCACAATTCTCTGTACTCTGGGCCCAAACTTTTCTGTGGGTTCTTGCAAGCACAAGAACACGTGCGGTAGAAATTCCCCCGACAAGGAAAGTTTGGGCCCAGAGTACAGAAAACTGTGGACAATTTAATGAAACAGTTTTTATTAATTATAGTTTCTTGGGGGGTCAAACAAACCCTGCATTGTAAAATGAAATTTCTAGCGATGACGTAGGTCTTCCTAGTTGTACTACAGTGAAAGTGATACCTCCTAAATGTAACTCAATGTGCCAAAACACTTTATGTTTCCCCTGTTTATATGATAAGTATCAACCTACGGTTTGCAATCCCCAAGATGCATTTTACGATTAATTATAAAATTTAATTATGTTTCGTCGTCTTTTATTTTTTTGTTATTATTTATATAATAAATAAGAATATTGAATGAAAATCAATGCCTTTCGTCCTTTATTCATTCACAATTTTAAATATGTTTGTGGTAATAAAAAATGATGCAAATAAATATATTATCGCATTATATTTCCTTTAAATAATAATATACATGTAATAATGTAGGAAAAAAAAAAGAAAAAAATAGGTACGAAAGGGGACTCGATCCAGCGATCTAGCGGTTACGAAGCTAGAACGCTAACCACTCGGCCACCGTCGCTGCTTGTTAACGATGGTAACGCAAGGGAATATAAGCGACGTATCCAACTTCGCTTGCGATTTTCTCGAAAACGCTTGAGTAGTACGCCTTAATATTTGGACATTATATTGTCCTAGTGGACTACTAAAAGTGTGCAAAGTTTGAAGAAAATCGGTGACCCATCACCCTGTTACTCTCCTTGTAAGTGGTCTGTAGGAAGACGGCGAGTCGGGGTCTCCCTTGCCCTTACTAATAAGGACTAACCTCGCCACCTTCCATGATCTGCAGAATATGCCCTCGGTCAGGCAGTCGTTGTACATTCCCAGGAGGATGCCCGGTCTATGTATAGCAACGAGCCGGACAATCTCGCTGGGAATACCGTCAGGTCCAGGTGCTTTCCCGTTCTTCAACGAGGAAGTTGCTCTGAGGAGCTCCTCCCCCGTGAACAACGGGACGTCCGTCAGTTCGTCCTCGTCTTCCTCTTCCACCCGTATAGGGTGGGTGGGAAATAGTCCGTCTACAATTCGTTTCGTCGTGTCGGGGTCTCTCAACAACGGTGGGCCACGTGCCCCCAGTTTTCGGGTTACAATCTTGTAACCGTCACCCCAGGGGTCGCCATCCACATCGTTAATGAGCTGCGTCCATTTCCGTCTCTTGCTCGTGTTGATCGCGAACTTCAGCCGTTTTTTGGCTGCCTTTAACTCCGCAGAAAGTGAGGTCGCGTCCCCACGGGCACGCGCGCGCTGCATCCTCCTGCGGAGCGCCAGGCAGCCGCGGCGTAGGTCCGCGATCTCGTCCGTCCACCAGTACTGTGCACGTCTGTTCGTCCCGTATCGTTTTCGTGGCATGGAGACGTCGCAGAGTTGTTTGAGGCTACTCATTGTCGTCTCCACTAGGTCTTCGACCCTTTTTCTTTTGGATGACTCCTGGGAAGTCCGCAGCGACGGTGCTTCCATCGCCTGCAGGCTCTCCAGGAGTCTGTCTCTGTCAAGTCGGTTTACGTCCCATCGTAGGGGGCCCCGACTTCTTCCTCTGTTCATAGTCGTGTGGTCCGTGACGTCGAAGGCAATGTACTGGTGATCGCTGGCCGTGAAGTCTTCGATCACCCTCCATTGCCTTGCTTTGGTCAATAGTCTACTCGAGATAAGGGTCACATCGGGAATGGAGTCCCCAAATCCCGGTCGTCTATAGGTCGGCGTGTTTCCGTCGTTTGCCACTGCCAGGTCCAGCCTCGCGGCCATCTCCAGCAGCAGCCGTCCCCGTTTGTTCGTCGTAGTCATCCCCCACTCGAGCGCCCGTGCGTTGAAATCACCGGCAACGACAACGTCACCAGCGATCCCCCGCAAGGCGTCCTCCAAGGAGTCTAGCTTTTCTTCAAGTTCGCGGATACTACAGTTTGGAGTCAGGTAGACGCTGACATAAGTGACAGCGCCGACCGTCATCCAAACGTAGTCTTCTCCTACCCCTCGTTTGCTGATTGTCCAGGCACTCCGCCCCCTAACCCAGAGCGCGGAGGTACTAGCCCTGTTTGCGAGCCATGCAGGTCCGTCCATGTCTCTGTACTGTTCGCTCAGTATCAGTATGTCTGCGTCTAGTTCTGCAGCGATCTGAGGGAGTAGTGCGTGTGCAGCGCTACTCTGATTCAGATTTCCCTGCAGAACTACCGTCATCTGTTCGTCCGTTTGGCGTCAGTCAGCGCCACCCTGAAAACGGCGCATTTGGCCGTTCCCGGGATGTGCTTTCGGTTCTGTCCCTGTATGTCGGCACACAGGAAGCAGCACGCTTGGGCCTCGCACTGCTTCCCAGTGTGCCCCCGTCCGCCGCATCTCCAGCAGCAGTCCCGTCGGTCTGGTCCTGTGCAGTCTCGTCGTAAGTGTCCGTAGCCGAGGCACTTGTGGCACCTCGGCACCATCAGTCTCGGCCTAATGCGACAGTACACCAGGCCGACCCGTATTTTGCCCGCCTGGAGCAGGACATTAGCGTCGGTCTCGTCCAGCTCACATACGGCCATAACCTGCCCTCGGTTGTTTGGGCCGAACATGTGAACCTTCGGGGGCGTCCGTAACGTCGTCTTGGTCGCCAGTGCGTCCGTTACCTCGTCAGTCGTGGTCACGCAGTCAAGGTCCATGATCTCCAAGGTAACCTTGGATGTCATGTCGCGGACTTCTCCTGCTTTTCCAAGGGCATCTTGAAGGGACTTCTGGAGATCCAGTCGTCCCTCCTGCCCCTTTCCAAGCCGGAGGAGTACCGCTCCTGTCTTCGTCTTGGTAATCGTCTTTATTTGCGTGTCTTTCGTAGGGTCAACTGTCTTACGAATCGTCCGTATGACGTCAGCGTACGTCATCCCCGTCGTCGGCTTAATAAGGACCGCGCTGCTCCTGGGCCTAGGCAGCGCGCGCTCCTGTCCCTTTGCAGTAGCTTTGTCCTTCGTTGCCTTGTCCTTTTTCGTGACGTCCGTTTTCGGTGGAGTCCTGTCCTTTTTCCGTTTCACTGTCGTCCACGTCCCGTCGGTAGCGTGTTGTCCACTTGCTCCCGCGGCAATGTCCGTCTCCGGGGTCCTCTGGTCACGCTTGCGTTTTGCCTTTTTAGGCAAAGTCGCCGGCGTTTCTGTCGGTCGTCCCTGCCTTTCTCTCTCTCGTTCACACAGCGCGATCTCCGTGGCTTCACTGATCTCTTTCATCCCGGTTTTGATGACAGCGCTGATATTCTTTTGAATTTCAGCTTGTGCCATCATCCCCCTCAGTGTTTCCTGTATGAAGAGGAGCCGCTCCCGCAGTCTATCCTCCTCCTGTTCTCTCTCCGGGGCCGTGCTCTGCTCTGGTCCTTTGTTGTCGTGCCTGGTCTTCGTTTTCGGTCCGGCGAAGGTGAAAGCCGAGAAAGAGCTGGACCTCGTTCTCGGCGGCGATCGTAATACGGATCCCCTTTTTTCGAAAGGGTTCGTGATCCCTTCGAAGGGGGAATCCGCGTTTGTTGCCTTCGCTGTCCCGGCCGTTGTTGTTGCTGTTGCGTTGCGGTTGCTTGATGACGACGTCCAGGGGCCCGCTTTCTCACCCCTGATAAACGCCGGTACTGGGTCTCCTTCCCCGTGTACAGTAAGTTTTTCTCCTTTTGCTGCCTTCTCCATGTTTGGTTTATTATTCGGGGTTCCTTCCCCTAGCTGATTTTGGTCCGCCCCAAGTATTTTATTTCCCCGGTACCCTCCATATCTGGCGGGCATTCCCACTATCCGCCACCTGGGGAGGCGCCCGATGCGGGATCAGCAACCCGACACGGGATTATTATTATTATTATTATTATTATTATTATTATTATTATTATTATTATTATTATTAACCCTTTTAGTGCCGAGTGCCAAATGCGTGCCTATGCGAGAATAACCGGACGAATTTGACGATTTTACTAACAAGGAAAGCTCTCCAACCCGACCTCACCGATTTCAATAATTTTTGGATATGTTGTAGTACTCAAAAAACTAAGAGACACGTATTTTTTTGTATGTGCGGTAACTCGCTTTAAAAGGGTGAAAACCACCCCTAAAGTTTCATCCGAAAATCGTTTTATTATCATATCTCGGCTTCTAATTGATATTTTTTAATAAAACAAAGTGGAAAATATTTGTCATAAGAAGTAGAAGATTTTAGGTGTATTTATGACCCAAGGGGTTGCAACCCTTATTTTGTATTAGAAGAAAACTAGATTTTTTATGCTTTTTTTCTTTATAATAACCAGGATATGAACTGAAAAAAATAAAGAAAAGCATTTCCGTTTACTCTATCGCATATTTTAGTTGTCGTGTTTCAGGATTTTTTACGCAACCGCCCCCAAATACCGCAAACTACCCCTTAAAATAATACATCGCATGTAACGATGAAAAAAATTTTTTTTTCCTGAGATTTATTACACATGGAAACAGAATGTAATTTATATAAAAAACAATCGTTTTATAAATTTTTTGCATTATAGTAATATAAAAGGGGTGATAAAACTTACCCCCAAAAGTGAATTATTCAATATAACTCGATATTTATTACTATTTTTTAATGGAACTGATTAAAAATTATTTTTGAAGGGAAGATTTATCCTTTCTTACGAAGGGATTTTCTATGCAACCGCCCCCAAATACCGTAAACTACCCCTTAAAGTAATACAGCGCATGCAAATGATGAAACAAATTGTTTTCCTTAAAATTACTTAAATTTAATAAGTTAGTAAAATATAATATTGTTTTAATATTATATTAAAGTTACCTTTTTGTGACTATTATTATAGTTGCTCATTATTATTATTTTGTGAATTGTAATATTGAAAGAAAATTTAAATATTTATAGTTTTGTCGAGAAAAAGTAATAATAATAATAATAATAATAACACAATAAAAATAATAATAATGATGATAATGAGCAGCTATAATAATAATTATAAAAAAGTAACTCTAATATAATATAAAACAATATATATTTTACTAACATATTAAATATAAATAATTTTAGAGAAAAAAATTGTCTTCATCATTTACATGCGCTGTATTACTTTAAAGGGTAGTTTACGATATTTGGGGGCGGTTGCGTAAAAAATCCCTTCGTAAGAAAGGATAAATCTTCCCCTCAAAAATAATTTTTAATCAATTCCGTTAAAAAATATTAATAAAAATCGAGTTATATTGAATAATTCACTTCTGAGGGTGACTTTTATCATCCTTTTTATACTACTATATTACAAAAAAATGTATAAAATGATTGTTTTTTATATAAATTATATTCTGTTTCCACATGTAATAAATCTCAAGAAAAAAAAATTTTGTTCATCATTACATGCGATGTATTACTCTAAGGGGTAGTTTACGATATTTGGGGGCGGTTGCGTAAAAAATTCTGAAACACGACAACTGAAATATTCGATAGAGTAAACGGAAATGCTTTTCTTTATTTTTTTCAGTTCATATCCTGGTTTTTCTAAAGAAAAAAACCATAAAAAATCTAGTTATCTTCAAATATAAAATAAGGGTTGCAACCCCTTGGGTCACAAATACACCTAAAATCTTCGACTTCTTACGACAAATATTTTCCACTTTGTTTTATTAAAAAATATTAATTAGAAGCCGAGATATGATAAAAAAACGATTTTCAGATAAAACTTTAGGGGTGGGTTTCACCCCTTTAAAGCGAGTTACCGCACATAACAAAAAACACGTGTCTCTTAGTTTTTCGAGTACTACAACATATCCAAAAATGATTGAAATCGGTGAGGTCGGGTTGGAGACCTTTCCTTGTAAGGAATACATTACCAAAAGAAGTTTTTACAGAATTCACCAAAAGCTTCAATAGAAAAATTGAAAAAAAGAAAAAAGAGAAAAGATTGAAATTACAAAACAAATATAATTGGTTGAAAAAATATGTACAAACTGAAAATGAAAAAATTATTTATAAAAATTTTAGTAGGAAAGAAAGACTTAAAATAATAAAAGAAAAATGGTTTAAAAATTTAAGTCCCATTAACATTCCAGATAAAGTCATTGAATTTATATCCATGAGTAAAAAACATTGCTTAGATTATGATTTCAAAAATTTCCCTATTGGGAATATTATAGCAAACACTGAAAAATGTATTTTTAAAATGAATGAAAATATAAAAGATAAAGTTAGAGAAACATTAGTTAATAATTTACAAAAAATTAAAAAAGGTTTTAATGACTTCTTCACTACAATTTATACTAATGAAATTAAAAGTATGAAAAAATTTTTTTGCAATTTCAAAAAAGAACACCCTCAACTAATGTTCATCAAATCAGATAAAATGAATGTAACAGTAGCAATAACTAAAGATGACTATAATAAAGGAATGTTAAAAGGTTTAAATGACACTAAGGTTTATAAAAAAATCAATAGAAACGTTAATATTAATAAAATCGAAAAGGAAGCAAACAATTTTATTTTAAGATTTTTTGAAAAAAATTACATCAATGAGTATCAAAAAACAAATTTTACATCAAAATGTTCAATCGCTGCAAAATGTTACGGTTTAATTAAACTACATAAAAAAGATTTAGATTGGAGAATTATAGTTTCAGCTATGAACAGTCCCACCTACAAACTTAGTAAGTTATTAGAAAATATAATAAAAAAATATTCACAAAAATCTACTTATACTGTTCAAGATTCACTGGAATTTGTTAAAGATATTAAAAAAATTCAGAAAATTAATATAATAAATAATTATAAAATGATATCTTTGGATGTAACATCGTTGTTTACCAATATACCTAAGGAACTAGTATTTGACGCCATAAACGAAATTAAAGATATAATATTTTTAGGAAGTAGAATTGACATTCAAGACATTTTTGACACAATTAATTTCATTTTCGATAACACTTTTTTTACTTTTAATGACAATTTTTATCAACAAATAAGTGGGTTACCAATGGGGTCTCCACTATCCCCAATATTAGCTAACTTAGCTATGGACATACTTGAGAAAAGAGCTTTTAAATTATTGACTTTCACCCCATTAATTTACAAAAGATATGTTGATGACGTTTTTACAATTTTACCAAATGACAAAATCGATGAAATTTTTAATACATTTAATAATATTCATCCTAACATTAATTTTACTATTGAAAAAGAAAATGAAAATAAACTTCCTTTCTTAGATGTATTGGTAATCAAGGATGAAAATAACAATATGTTACGAACTGACTGGTTTAGAAAAAATCTCTGCTCAGACAAATATCTGGATTTTCTATCTCCCACTTGTTACAATTATAAAACAGGTGTAATAAAATTTCTAATAGATAGGGGTTTGAAATTAGCAGACAAAATCTACAGGGATAAAAACTTAGACTTAATTCGAAACATTTTAAAACTTAACAACTATCCAAAAAAATTAGTTGAAAATATAATTCAAAATAAAATAAATGAAATAGATCAAGTTCATGAAAATATAGAAGAAAGGAAACAAGACAAATATAACTCTCAAAATAATAATATTAATGATAAAGTTAAAAGATATTTTTGTGTGATGCCATATGTGAGACAATTTTCTGAAAAAATCAAAAGGATACTTAAGGAAAAATTTGACATTACATGCATTTTTCAAAATAAAAACACAATTAGTAAATTTTATGATAATGGAAAAGATAAAACCAATAAAAAATTATTTTCTTCTATAGTCTACAAAATCCCTTGTAAAGATTGTGAAAAAGTGTACATTGGTGAAACCGGTAACTATGCAAAAACACGACTATATCATCATGAATATGACGTAAGAATTGGGAAGAATAGTACCGGTTTATCAAAACACTCCCATTCAGAAAAACATAATTTTGATTTTGATAATTTTAAGATAATAGAAAAAGAAACTGATATCATGAAACGAAAAATATTAGAATCATATCATATTTTAAATGAAAATAATTCAATAAATATTAAAACAGATTGTTTTGAAATGAATAATATTTATAGAGCTATTAACGTTAACCAGTAAATTTGTTTTGAATTTGTAGCGTGGGAACGTAATTAAATTAAATTTGATAAACTCATATGTATAGATATATGTATATTGACAGATGCCTGTAAGGAAACACTTATTCTGTTTCTAAATGTTAGCAAGTTATGATCATATTATATTTAAGAAAATTTAATTTCGATGGATTTATAAATGAAAAATATTGTATATAATAATATTCAGTAAGTTAATTTAGATTAAAACGAGAGAAAAAAAGAAACATTTAATTAAAAAAATTATAAATTTATTTATATATATTTCAGTATTTATTCTTCCAAATAACTATGAATAAACGACACTGAAGATGGACAAAACCATGTCCGAAACGTATATTATTGTCATAATTTAAAGAATAAAGAGGCTGGGAAAAAAATTAAAAATGGAAAATTATTATATATATATATATATATATATATATCAGGTGCGCAACTAAGTTCCCGGGTTTTTTTCAATCAAATAAAAATTGAAATTTCAAAAATAATACAAAAAATGGTTTATTCAAAATATCGGCCATCACTAGCTATACACTTTTGCCATTTATCTGGCAATACATGAATACCGCAACGATAAAACGACGTGTCTTTTGAGTGAAACCATTCATCCAACCAATTTTTAACTTCTTTAAAGTTTTTTAAATGCACCCCTGCCAAACCATGCGCCATCGATCGGAACAAATGGTAATCTGAAGGCGCTAGGTCTGGTGAATAGGGCGGGTGCGGTAGTAGGTCCCATTGCTGATACATTGGCGAGTAACATTTAATGCTTCCGCAAGTTGATCTTGTGTTTGCGTATCATCTTCATCCAATAACACTTGCAGATCGGCGTCCTCCATTGTTTTTGGTCTTCCGGAGCGCTCCTTGTCTTTAATATCGAAATCGCCACTTTTGAAGCGTTTAAACCAATCCTCGCAAGTAGTTTTCGATGGTGCATGTTCGCTGTAGGCTTTCTCAAGAAAACGACGTGCTTCAGCAGCAGTGTTTTTCAAGTTAAAATAAAAAAACAAAACTTCCCGCAAATGCTGTTTATTTGGCACAAAACTCGACATTGTTATTGTTAGAAATAAACTTTTGCGTAGCAATATTTTTTAGTATTATAATTGGTAATTGTTTGGAGATGTTTACAATATAAAACCAATTCAAATTCACGCATGTATTACGACTACACGTGACGCTAGCGCAATCTCTTGTGAAACCCGGGAACTTAGTTGCGCACCTGATATATATATATATATATATATATATATATAGATTCACCCCTATGGCTAATTTGGGTGTCGTTTGTTCCTAATATGACCTTGAAAGCACCACCTTTGAAACAATAAAAAACATTAAGATACTTATGATTACGTCAGCATAACTATGGAGACGACAACATAAGTGGCGATTCATATACCCTTTTGGTTCACGCCGCTTCTCGCTTTGCTAAAAGCTGTTTGCACCCTGATAGAAACTACTTCATCCCCTTCTGCTTAAGGGGCACAATCATATTCCATAAAGCGATATAGTGAAACTCGGGGGTTAAGTCCCATTAACCCTGCAAGGGTATCTTAAACTCATAAGGGTTGGCCCTATCTGTAAGTGAGGATTTATACATCGGGAGGACTAGGGATGTATATGGTTAGTTGGTCTATTGGGTTATTCATCCTTTTTTCTACGAAAGGGGCACAATCCTACAAGCCAAAGAATTTTATATAAACTAAGGGTTATTGTCCAAAGGTGTGTGTTAAACTCACAAGGGTTGAAACAACCTTTAGGTGACCTTCAAGACAAACAGACAGAGAAAGCGCGAGAAAAAATTAACTTTCTATATGTTCGAGGCCTCTTCTAACTCATATGGGTACAACTGCCCTTAAGTGACCCCAATCCACCCTTTGGAGGGTAATCACCCAACTTTAAGGTTGGTTTCATTAAGATGAGATTAGGAACAAACAGGGCGTCCATCTAAGGGCCATCGAACAGGGAAAGCTTAAAAGAGACACATATTAACTGATATACG
Source organism: Gasteruption jaculator (assembly GCA_949825005.1). NCBI lineage: Eukaryota > Metazoa > Arthropoda > Insecta > Hymenoptera > Gasteruptiidae > Gasteruption > Gasteruption jaculator. The sequence continues at coordinate 1,298,813 of OX463767.1, read as the reverse complement.
GGGGCTAGCCACAAACCATGACTTTGACCATATTTTATCTCGCTGACTATAAGTTTTTGGACTTTGTGCCCATGAGAGCTTTTGATCAGAGCCTCAAGAGGAATAACTTACTGAAGTTACAGCGAATTTGACTGGGATCCATTTTCCATATGATTGGTGCGGGGTCCTTTAGAGCGTTTACGTAATTTTTCTTTAACACGTTCACGCTGGGGCCGATTTTCACGATTTGCTCCTTGGAGTAGGATTTTTTTAAAAATTGAGCAGGGTTAAATTTTAACACGTTTGCCCCATAGGAGAATCAAGCGTGAGCCACCGGTGCGCGTTAAAGGGGCCTGCGTGAACGTGTTAAAGGGGATTTATTTAAAAAAAGTTTATTTAATAATTACATTTGCAAATATACCTTTTTTAAATGTATTAATTATACGTTTTTCCTCTTAAATCAAGTAATTTAGGTAAAAAATAAATTATCTTGGTTATCAGACTCATGATGATATTTAATCTCTTTTTGTGTTGATTCTTGTTATTTTATTCTATTAAATAATTAACAAATCTTTTGATAATTATTTTTAATTCTAAAAAAAATAATGATGGTTTTAATCAAGTCGTTTTATAAACGAGATCTCATTAAAAATTGAAGAATAAAATAACAAAGTTTTTCGTATATGAATAATAAAGTTAAAGTTGATCAATACTTTACAGGGTCCGCAAGAAGTTTAAAAAAAAAGTAAAAACTACTTTAAATAAAAATATAATATTGGCACAGGGTTTTCGATTAAGTATGTACATGTAAAATATTGTTCCAGATTTGGTTATATTTAACCCTCAGCGGGTACTCTGGGTCTGACAGACCCGAGCGCAAAATCGTATATGTGAATATCTCGGAGGGGCGCAGGGGAGGGGGATTCGTTATAGCGGGGAAAAATCCTTCTTTGTGTGCCAAATCGAGGGAGCACTCGTGCCATTCCAGTGCGACGTCACCTACGGAGCTAGGAGCATTGAAAAATTCAATTCGGGTCTCCTGGACCCAGAGTACCCGTAGTGTCAGAAAGTAAGTTTTATGAAAAAATTATAATTATTTAGAATTTATATTTAAATTACTTAATAATGTAAAAATATATGTTTTAATGTATAGTGCGCGTGAAAAAAAATTTTTAATAGCTTATTTTTTTTTTAAGGCAGAAATGGAGACGCGGTCTCGCACGCGGTCCGCCGCTGAGTTGGCAGCAATCGAGAACCGTAACACGGAGGAAGTTTACGAAAATGATGCTTCTTCTGGGGAAGAAGAAGATCGAACATACATCTAAAATTTCTTCTGCTTGTTCAACTACCGATATGTAAAAAATAATTACAACGTTATAATGATAATAGTTTTCAGATAATAAATACTTTTCAAATAATATATCTCGATTTTTATCTTTCTTTACCATTGCAACTCTTGTGACGAGGATCTCGCAATCCCTTCGTTGGGGGTGTCGACACACCCCTCACGTCACAATCGCCCTGAAAAAGTCGAGAAAAAAAGGAATCGTCGAACAGGGCTCAGTCGCGGGCGCCAGGTGCTATGCACCGCGGTCTAGCTCAAGGAAACAAAATGGCAGAGGGGAGGGCTCGTATAAACGACGACACGTTTGATAGACAAAGAAAATAAAGAAAAAAATAAATATATTTGCCGATCAAATCAAAAATACAAAAATAAAAGAAAAAGAAAAGCCTACAACATAAATGCTAAGCAAAATAAAAGAAAGAAAAAGCAAAAGCCATGAACGGGGCGAGGTGTCGCAAACGGCGCAGCGAGCTCGCTCAAGACGGCCACCTGTCAACTCAAGTGACCCAAACTCCTGAGCTCGCTCGTTTCCTTCGGGAGGAAAAGTTGGGCGTCGGGACTTACTTTTCTTTCGTCCGGGTGGCGTCCTTCCTTCTATTCTCTCTCTCGATCTTTTGCCTCTCTCTCTCTTTCTTTCGTTTCTATCTCTCTTTCTCTTTCCTTCGATACGCGGGCTGCCGATACCTCCGATCTCTAACACGTCCAGCGTAAAAGTGAGGAAGCCGGCCTCACTTCCGGCATCTTCCTCTCGACCCTGGGGCTACGAGCCTTCCCATTGGTTGCGGGCGACGACTCGTACCCCTCGAGTCATCCAGCGAACCTTCCGGTGGATGGAATTCTGCGTGGGCCTCGACTTCGAGGTGGAGACGATTCCTCTTGCATCTGGAAAACGTCTCTCGATTTTTCCCCGCTGGGAGGGCGTCGAGAACAACCCTTCCGTGAACATTCCGGAGTCGACTTACCTCCTTCCACCGATGGCTGCTTCGACCGTCGTGGTCTCGGTGACGTCATTGCCGGTTCGTCTTTGCGACGAGTCTCCACGTGGTCGAAAGTCTGGTCCCCGTCGTCTTCGACAGATGGCGCGTCGTGTTCGATTTTCACGATTCACCTCGACCCGTTCTGAATCTACTCTTATCGACTCTACGATCCCTAATGCGAATTTATGATAATATATATGGGTCATTCCACGCCAAATCAATCACTTTTGACCCTTCTATTTTTTTATTTGTCTGAAATTTTTTTATGTTATTCTACTCTCTAAAAAAAAATTTAGAGAATTTTTTCAAATTTTTTTTCAAAGCCGATTTCAAGATATCGATTTTTTCGATTTTTCCTTCAAATAACTTTATAAATTTGTAACTTTGCGAAAAATAGACGGATTGGAAATTTTTTTTTTCATTCTATTGCATTTTTTGCGTACTTTTTAAAGAAAATTGTTAAAAAATCTTCACTTGCGTTTTTCGTAATGATTTTTCAATTTTTATGTCCAATTATTTTTTTTTTAATGATTGCCATATTTAATTTTTTTGAAAAATTTATATTTCAAAGTACTGCTTGTTTAACATCTTTTGTGAAAATTTCATAATGGGATGCGGATTTTTTATATTTTTTTCACATTTTTTAAAAATTAAGAAATTTTTTTATCATCGTATGAACAGTTTGGATCTTGTTATTGACAGATAATATATCAATGTATAATCTCATTATAATGTTTCCACGCAATTATCTCGCAAAATATTCATCATTCGAAAAAAATGTTTAAACAAAACTTGCTCTATTTGAAGGGGTACATTCAATGATGTACACTGTTTTTTCTGGGTGGAGGTGTGTCCGAAATTTGAAGGTAACCTTTCTTTTTATAAGGTAGGTGTCTAGTCTAGAGAGCGAAAAAACCAGCTTATTTTCGAAAAGGTTTTTCTCAGCTTCTTTATTAGATATCACTATTACAACATTTTCTAGGACATAATGCTATTCTTATCGAATGGGAAAAAAATGGTTTACATCGTCCAGCGCTTTTTTTTCAAGTTTCAGAAGGCGCCAAAGTCGAGTCCTTAATAAAAAGGCGTTCCCACGGCGGACAAACAATCTCCGCAACCACTACATCGATTTTGATGAAACTTTGTACGATTCTTTATTAAGGTGTTTTGTATGGTAATTCACCAGATTTTTAGAAAAAAATTTATAATATAAAAATTTACATGACGCAAACGGTGCAAAAATATGTCGATTTTTGTACAGTGTTTTTCAAATAACCGTCATTTTTTTCTATTATCGATTTTTGACAAACGGTGGTGATTTACCATGTGGCAAACCTTCCTCTTTAAAAAGATTTTTCCTATTTTTGTTTCAAACGTTCCAATCCGAAGATTGTTTATCCGCCATGGGCGCACCTTTTTATCGAGGACTCGACTTTGGCGCCTTCTGAAAATTGAAAAAAAACGCTGGACGATGTAAACCATTTTTTTTCCATTCGCTAAGGATAGCATTATATCCTAGAAAATATTGTAATTGTAATGTCTAATAAAGAAGCTGAGAAAAACGTTTTCGAAAATAAGCTTGTTTTTTCGCTCTCTAGACTAGACACCTACCTTAAAATGGAAACGTAGCTTTTTTTCACGCTAGACACATAGCTTACTTCAAGAGGAATCCATTGACCTAAACTATGTTGATCTTGAATTGTCATTTAAGGTCATTTCAATGGCTTGAAGTTTTCTTCTTCACTGCCCGTCCAAAAAATGTTTCTCATCTTCTAAATTCAACAAGACGAGTTTGAATGCTATTGGCATTAATGTTTACAAACACAGAATATGAAGGCTCGAATAACAAATGTTTGCAGGCAAATTGCTACGGAAACTTTAGAAGAAGTTGAAGTGTCACTTAGGGATCGAATCAGGTGCTGCATAAATGTTCAAGGTCATACTTTTGAATTGAAATGACCTTGAATGACACTTCAAGGTCAACATATTTTAGGTCAATGGATTCGTTTTGAAGTAAACTATATGTCTAGCGTGAAAAAGACTACGTTTCCATTTAAAAAAACAAAGGTTACCTTCAAATCTCGGAGACGCCTCCACCCAGAAAAAAACAGTGTACATCATTGAATGTCCCCCGTCAAATAGAGCAAGTTTCGTTTGAACATTTTTTTCGAATGATGAATATTTTGCAAGATAATCGCATGGAAAGATTATAATGAGACACCCTGTATACATTATACATTCATAAAAATAATTTCTTAATTTTTAAAAAATCTGAAAAAAATATAAAAAATCCGCATCCCATTATGAAATTTTCACAAAAGATGTTAAACAAGCAGTACTTTGAAATATAAATTTTTCAAAAAAATTAAATATGGCAATCATTAAAAAAAAAAATAATTGGACATAAAAATTGAAAAATCATTACAAAAAATTTCCAATCCGTCTATTTTTCGCAAAGTTACAAATTTACAAAGTTATTTGAAGGAAAAATCGAAAAAATCGATATCTTGAAATCGGCTATGAAAAAAAATTTGAAAAAATTCTCAAAAATTTTTTTTAGAGAGTAGAATAATATAAAAAAATTTCAGACAAATAAAAAAATAGAAGGGTCAAAAGTGATTGATTTGGCGTGGAATGACCCATATATACTTCGGCCGCCTTAATTCTAACAATCATATGGTCGCTCTTACACCGCGGAATACTTAACCTAAGTATTTGTCGACTTCTACGGTGGACGTGCACGCGATCGATCCATGCCGATCGATCGAATTGATTGAAATTCGCGGCGCGAATAGTCGTGGGGAAAGTGTGTGGGAGGTTCGGGGATCTTTGAATCAGGGAATCGATATTCCCTGTTACACTCTATATTTATATATATATATATATTTTTTTTAATATTATATACATATGTATATATATATGTATGCATGTATATATATATCTTATTTTATGATAAGGTAGGCTAAAAAATTGTTAAACAATTTTTTTTGCAAATTTTCTAGCGATAATGGCCGTGTATATATGAAAAATACGTTGTAAAAAATACTAACTTTCAATCGCAAAAATAAATCGCTTATCATAATTTAATCGAAAAATGACCTATACAGCCTTAAAGTACAACACTTAAACTTTAAAAAACCGTTTTTAAAATTAATTTATCTTTATTTTTCATTTTTTTACAACAATTTGAAAAAAAAAATTTTTTTTCGAAAGGTCTCCTTGTATTTTGTTAAATATTAACAAAACCTTTAGATTTGGAGTAAAATGGATCACGCATTCGTTTTTTTGAGATTCTGGCAATGGATTTAAAAAAAAAAACGTCTCCCTACGATGATTTGGCTTCGAGTTATAAGCGATTGAAAATCGCTCGGGTCTCACAGACCCAGAGTACCCGGATCGAGACAAACAGTATAGAGTACCCGCTGAGGGTTAAATTTTATATAACATGTGAGTTTATTTTTGTAATAGTCAAATGTTACTATGTATTTAAAAAATATCAATTCTACAAAGTAGTTTTTCATGGTAATAAGTGAACCAAATTTTTTTATGATGACCAATATGTATATTTCACATAATTTTTAAAATTTTTAAAGAGCTGCACTTTTGATTCCATTGAGCCACATGCGGCTCGCGAGCCGCAAGTTGCCGACCCCTGCTCTAGCTTGAAATGAACGGGAGTTATAGATTTTTGAAAATGTGTCTTCAAGCAAAAATTACCAAAATCTCAAATTTTCAACCATCACTATTTAAAAAAAATTTTTTTTAAATTCCTCGAATAGGTGTTCCTTTTTTTTCGATATAGAACCCGTAAAAAAAGTTTCAGCCAAATCAAAAATGGGTCGGTCATTTTTTATTCAATTTTGTACGGTTTGTAAAAGAATGACCCATATGCGTAATTCGTAGTTGTAAACGCAATAGACTACGATGCGCCTTATTATCGTTTTATAGATTTGTGCACGAAGGATTGCTCGGATGTTGGATGTATGTGCGATGACGAATGAGACACAGAGCAAAATTCGCGAGGATTGTACCACATTGTTTCATATGTTATTTGTTATTTAAATATACCTCTTTCCTTTTTCTTTGTTTTGAGATCATAAATATTGAATTATCTGTTTCTCGCTACCCAGAGACCCCACGGTAATAATCCCTTCTCCCTGGGTAAGTCGGGCAGACAATTAACGGGTAGCGGACCGCCACTTTGGACGAGTCTGTGTTTCCAGATTGGTGAAGTAGCTGGGAGCGGAGGCGGTCATTGGCTAAGTTAATAAAAAGGGACCCAATTGGGGAAAACCCCAGTTGGCCTATTGTTCAACCGAAAAGGCAATCCCTCCCTCCTGCTTTTCCAACTAAGGGTAATCAACGGGTTTGAATTCAAATTCGCGGGCTATCAATTCTTTATTCAAAACAGGATGACGATTGTGAAAGTCGCATAGCCCGTTGCCTTTGGAAGCTCAGGGTCCGTCGCAATACACATATAATAATAATATGATATAATAATTTCAATTTTGTTAATAACTTTCCACATCACCCAAGAGGTATTATTGTTGATGCGTTTTTTAAAAGTGGTTTCTCCTATAAACATATTCCACTAAACGTTGCGACGGCTCCTTTTGGCACCCTTTAATGAGGAAACCAAAGTCCGTGCGTGGTTGGTTGCCGGAACAAGAGAAGGAAAAAATGAATCCTTCACAATACCTTTACTGAAGACTATGACATTTATTAATCTAGTGGATGGGGATGAAGGTGTGATTGTGAGTGTGTATGTGTGTCCAGTCAGTCCGTCTTCTTTCCTCCACGATGTCCCCGCGTCTTCTTAGGGTTCTCGGTTCTTGTCCTTATCTCTCGTCCTTCCTCTTCCTTTCCCGTCCTTTGTAGGTCTCTCTTTCCTCGTCCTTCGTCCTCCTCTCCTTTCCTTATCTTTAGTCCTTCCGCCTCCTCGTATTTTAAATCCTTTCCACGGTTTATTCCGGTCTTGAATTTCCACGGACCACACCACTATTTCACGACTACGTAATCAACGATAGTAATTGAGCCTACGCGTCTCTAGTTAGAGAAGAAGTGAGGTCCTCGCGATTTCTTCGCGGTCCCTTCCTTCGGCCTACTTCTCACGCATCTTTCTGTGTGCGTGAGAAGAAGTGTGTGTGGCTGAGTGTTGTGTAATCCGTATGTGGCTTGTGTGTGTGTACGTGAGTGCTCTCTGTCCATGTTGGGCAGAGAGCTTGTAACGTCGTGATTTCCACGTTACAACGTTAATAAGATCGATAATAATATATGAGCCGTTCAATGTACAAATCGATTAACTCCATTTTTTTCCATTTTTTAAATTTGTTATTTAAAAGGATTTTAAAAAGCAATATATGCTATTTTATCATTTTTGTCAACTTCATTTTTTATGGAGTTAATCGATTTGTGCACTGAGCGGCTCATATGCGAATTGGGCGAAAAAATTGAAATCAAAATTATAGATGTATTAATTTTCTTTTGATATTCTGGGTTGTTTCCACGATTCTACAAGGAATGGTATGACCACAGATAATTTAGAAGAATTAGTTCGTATCAAGGAGGATAATGCATCGCTTAAAGAAGAACGTTTCTCTGTTTTTATATTCTTCATTTTAGAAAATGAGCATTCGCACAAGTATGTGGACCCAAACTTAGAGAAATTTCGGAAACAAAAATTTCAGAGAAGTGGATAACACAATGCATCTAAAAATTTGAAGAACTCGACCCCCTTTTCTAACCGTGATTGCAAAGAAATATCATGTTGCAAATAACAAAGTTCTCCCTGAAATTGTAGGCTTTGTTTTTCGATTTGCACAGTGAGAGAATTCTCAAAGAGAGTTAAATCATTTCTTAGTGTTTCGAAGTCTTTGAAACGCGTGTCAAATTGATTTATTAGAGAATCAATTATATTTATATGCTTTATTAAATTACAATTTGTACCGTATTCTTCAAAGAGAATCTGGCAAGACGGAAAAAAGTGAATAATATTACTTTCTAGTTGACATTTAAATAATTGCAACTTTTTGCGAAGAGAATCGACATGACTAACTAATTGAGAAATAACCTGATTGGTGTTTTGCAGCTTTAAATTCAGAATATTTAAATGGTTTTTCATGTCAGTTATGAAAGCAAGCTCGCAAACCGAGTCTAAATCCTCGATAAAAGATTTTTCTTCTTCATATTTTGCAAGCAAAGGACCCTGCAGAATCCTTATGGAAAATGGGTTTCGGTCAATTTTTTTGTAACTTTGGGAAATGATAGTTCTTAATATGTAGAACAAAAGTCGCCATAGGCCCAAAACTCGAAACTCATTAGTTTAGGAGCTACAGCCTGTCAAAGTCGAACGGTTTATCCATACACTCTATAGCGTATGTGTACCGAAATGATGTTCTTCTTGCAGATATATATGTATATGTGTATATATTCATACCTGTTTACATGTATAGACGTAGTCTACGCATATACACATCTATATATGTATATGATGTGACGTTCCGGCAAGTTGAGCTTGCTGAAACGTTAATAATTATAAAATAAACATGTTAAAGTTTCAATCATCATTGATCTAACGATTCATGATGATTGAAGTAAGTAAAATAACCTCGAGATGTACCTGATCCGAGGAAAGTGAAATAGAGGATTCGACTCACTCGATGAGTCGAATCGATGACAGGTGAATGAATTGAGTAATTAACATCAATTCATTCACCGGAACTACATTGATTGGTTGGATCATTCATGATTCGAATGATTTGAAACAATTAAGATTGATAAATAATTGAAATGATCATGATTTAAAAACTTCATAACCTCAAAACGGGTATGCGCCCGTTCTGAGGAAAAAGAAGCAGATTCCACTCACTGGATGAGGAATCTGCTTGCAAATTATAATAATGAGCTCACACAATGAGCTTATTAAACAGTTGTATAACAATAATTAGTGAATAACACTGATTCTGTGAAGTATTTCAAAGAATCAGTGTCGAAACAAAAGACATAACCTCAAAACGAAACATGCGTTTTGAGGTTGAGAAAAGTCTTTTTATAAGAATTAATATTGAAAATTAGTATTAATTAAAATAAGAGAGACAAACCTCAAAGAAAGCACGCAGTATCCAATTTATAAAGAAAAGCACAATTTTTCTTGTTTATTAAGGAAAGCACTAACCGCACACATGCACTCTGCACTTAATAAATTGCATACGCTATCTTTTTACCTTTCTATACTCGATGATGCAACGTCAGGCAAGATGGCTGTCCTTGTTACAGCAGCGCCTGTGCTGTCTGAGAGAACTAGATTCAAAATTTAAATTCGAATTAAGAAATAAAGTCGGTATAACGATAAGGAAAAAAGTCGTTACGACGATAACAGAAAAATTCGTTATGACGTCGGTTAAGCGAAAAATTCGTTAACCGAGAGTCATGATACAGAATCAATTGAGGGCGTGTCTAACAGCCCCTTGAAACTCCTGAGCAGCCTATAGCAGGCGCGGATTGCGCGACTGACGGTGCGCCATTTGAAATCCTCCAATGAGACACAAAATGTGCGAGATTCAAATGAGCCAATTCCGTCAGGAAAAACCAATCGCAGTACAGGAACTGATGGAAAGGGAAAACAGCGCTTTCCGCACGCTCTCAAAGGAGTATATAAGGAGGTAAAATCGACTAGATCCTCAGATTGATTCTGCGATCTAAACGATACAGAATCACATCTCGCTCGAGATTCTTTCGAGGGTCTGGTGTGAAAGCCAGCCCCTTTAAAGAATTCAAACCTTCCCGAAAGTCCTGATAATTTCCATTCCTGGATCATTATCCTGTAATTAGGGAAATCTCAATTCCTTTGCGAGGCTCCTAGCACTACGCCTAGCCCCTCGTAAAGGATTTAAGAGACAGAAGGCTCCTAGCACTACGCCTAGCCCCTTCTGTTTCTGAGAGGAACCTAGTTCCCATCTCTATCCTTAAAACTAAGGATTCTCAAGTCTTCTGCGAGGCTCCTAGCACTACGCCTAGCCCCTCGTAGAGGATAAAAAGGAATCGAAGGCTCCTAGCACTACGCCTAGCCCCTTCGATTTCCAGAGGAACCTAGTTCCTATTTCCCATCTCCCTAATCCTCAGAATTAGGGATTCTCGATTCTTTTGCGAAGCTCCTAGCACTACGCCTAGCCCCTCGCAAGGGATTAAAGAAATTGAAGGCTCCTAGCACTACGCCTAGCCCCTTCTTTTTCTAGAGGAACCTAGTTCCTACTTTCCTAATCCCTAAAATTAGGGATTCTCGATTCTTCTGCGAGGCTCCTAGCACTACGCCTAACCCCTTCGATTTCTAGAGGAACCTGATTTCCTCCCGGTATCCTGATCCCTAGGAATCCCAAATCCTCTTACGGGGCTCCTAGCACGGCAAGAGGTGAGGGAAAACTAAATTAAAGAAAACCTGAAATCATCTTACAGGTTTCCTATTCATTTCTATTTTCTATTTTTTCAAGTTTAAAGGAATAGAAAATTTTATGTAATAAAATTTTGCCTATCCCAACACTGATACACAATTCACACTTTAGTATTAGGTCTTTACCGATAAAGAAGTTCGCACTTGTTATCGACTAAAAAATCCTAAGTTATTCGCTCTACTTTACCCGTCCAGTACACGAACCTTATTTTAAGACAGATTCGCACGCACGACCACTACGAGAGTGGGAGAAAGAACTCGTGACGTAACGCGAAACGTCTCAATATATATACAGGGTGACCCATTTTAATCTCTGGACCCAAATTTCTTCTAAACTACGTCATCTACAAAAAAGTAGTTTCAATGAAAGTTGACCAGGACAGAGGGGGTCATTTAACTGTACCATTAGTTTTGACCTTGAGGTCAATTTTGAAAGTCATTTCAAGGTCACGTTGGTTTTTTAAAATGGGAGCCCCTATTTTTTACTGCGGATTTGGAAAGAGCAGAAAATTTTACATAAAAAATATCTTACGCAAAAATTGTTTTTGTGACCTTGGAAATGTCAAAAATGAAGGTCAAATGTATTAAAAAACGATTCGACGTACTTTTTTGGAAATGTCGTGGTTTTCTGGGTAACATAACTGTTCATAATGCTTGATAAAGAGATAAAAATCAATAAATTGTTAAAGTGTAAATTGTTCGAAGTTTTCTCCGTTGGCTTGAAGACACATGCCTACACGTCTTTCAAAATCATCCACAGTCTTGAGCAATGTTTCTCGAGGAATGGCTGCGCAAACTGTGCGGATTCGTTCCATCATATCTTCTCTCGTTGTTGGCCGTTGTGCAAAAACAACATTTTTCACGTACCCCCACAAAAAAAAGTCGGGTGACGAGAGATCTGGTGAACAAGCAGGCCATTCAATTGGGCCTCTACGTCCAATCCACCTGCCATGGTAACGGTTATTTAAAAACTCCCGTACAATACATGCAAAATGAGGAGGAGCACCATCTTGTTGAAGCCACATTCTTTGTCGTGTTGCCAAGTCAACATTTTCTAACAGACCAGGTAAGTGGTCCCTTATCAACGCTAAGTAGCTTGTAACGTGGTATTTTACCTGTTACAAGTGCTCTCTATGAAATCTCATAGAGAGCACACTGACACACACAATCGCCAAGAGGCTCACGAGTAGAAGAGACACGCACACTGACACACACGGACCCAGACTCACACACACCACACACGGACCTAGACTCACACACACCACACACCGACATCGATAAGGGCCTCGGCCGCTGAAGAGCGCCGAAAGTCCATCACACTCTAATTCGAGCCGTGATCTGAGTGACACAATTATTCTCACGCGTACGCGATAAGTGAGACCAGAGAGAGAGGAGAACAAACGGTGTTGTGCCAAGTTAGAACTCTGGAGGCTGGACCATCGAGATCCTGACCTAGGAAGAGTCCTCGGAACTACCCGGATGCACCTGGAGATCCGACGGACATACCACCACACCACGGGAAGCGGAAGCTGGTTGATGAACGCCAATCTTCACGACACCAACTATCGACGACGGACTGAACGGACACCCACACACACACACACACACAAGCGAGCGCGCGCGCGCGCTCATCACCATCGAGATTGTTATTAAAAAATAGATCAAAGGTATTTGTAAAGGTTCTTTCTTATTTCTTTGCCCACTTCGCTCCCTAAAATAACAGCCCACGTGTGCCTTCACGTAGCCTGTTACAAGCTAAATCTATCAACATTTTGATGAAAAAGGTAGGGTCCAATTAAGTACCCATTTACGATCCCGCATCAAACCATGAGACTCCATCGATTTTGATGGTCTACAGCTCTGAACCAGAAAGGATTTTCATACGACCAATAGTGACAGTTATGTCTGTTGAACTGCCCGTCACTGTAAAACTTACTTTCATCAGGGAAAAGTACATAACGAAAGTAATGATGGTCATTCCGTAAGATTCGCAAAGCCCATTAACAGAAATTAATTCGCTCTAAAATATGACGAGGCTGTAAGGCTTGTGTCAGAGTAATATGGTAAGCATGATAATTTAAAAATCTTAAGATTCTCGAAACTGTACTTTGTGGTATACCCGTTTCTCTTTCAATCTGTCGACTACTAATGTGCGGATCTAAATGAACAGCTGCAAGAATTGTTAAGTTTCGCACATCATTATATTCATACTCATGATGTTGACGTTTACGAACAAGATTCCCTTCGCGAGCTCTTTCATTTACGCTTCTTATTGTCACATCAGTAGGGTGTCTTCTGTCTGGAAACCGTTGAGCATAAAGTCTTGACGCAGCGGCGTAATTGTTGTGACATTCTCCCAAAACTAATATGATATCAACAATTTCTGTTGGTGGATAATCAGTCATATTGCAAAATTTGTTTCGGATCAAGTACAAGAAGTGTGAATGGTATTTAAATAGTAATTCAATAACGAGGTAAAATCTAAATACTGAGTAGAATATTACAAAAGAAATTTTTTTCAGCATAAAAATATTTTATTTTATTTTTAAATCTAGTATGAAGTTTTGTTCTAAATGGTCGGATTACAAAAAACTAGTATGTTTGCTGTAAATTTTATAATTTATTTTGATTCATGAAAGAAAAAATTGTACCAGGCAAAATAGTCGTAGCTTATTAATGCAATTGCTTTTTATTAATAATGAAAACTATTTTTTAGCAAAAGCTTAGAGATGTTATTTCACTTTATTTTGTGATTATCTTATTTTTATTTGTTTAGGTAATTTTTTGGTACTATCATTTTTCTACGACTTTTAGTTTTATAATTGAAACATATTCAGCTTATGTCAGATATTGATTGTTTTTGTAATAATCTACTCAGTATTTAAATTTTACCTCGTCACTGAATTATTATTTAAATACCATTCACAGTTCTTGTACTTGATCCGAAGCAAATTTTGCAATATGGCTGATTATCCACCAACAGAAATTGTTGATATCATATTAGTTTTGGGAGAATGTCACAACAATTACGCCGCTGCGTCAAGACTTTATGCTCAACGGTTTCCAGACAGAAGACACCCTACTGATGTGACAATAAGAAGCGTAACTGAAAGAGCTCGCGAAGGGAATCTTGTTCGTCAACGTCAACATCATGATTATGAATATAATGATGTGCAAACCTTAACAATTCTTGCAGCTGTTCATTTAGATCCGCACATTAGTACTCGACAGATTGAATGAGAATCGGGTATACCACAAAGTACAGTTTCGAGAATCTTAAGATTTTTAAATTATCATGCTTACCATATTACTCTGACACAAGCCTTACAGCCTCGTCATATTTTAGAGCGAATTAATTTCTGTCAATGGGCTTTGCGAATCTTACGAAATGACCATCATTTCTTTCGTTATGTACTTTTCTCTGATGAAAGTAAGTTTTACAGTGACGGGCAGTTCAACAGACATAACTGTCACTATTGGTGTTATAAAAATCCTTACTGGTTCAGAGCTGTAGACCATCAAAATCGATGGAGTCTCATGGTTTGGTGCGGGATCGTAAATGGGTACTTAATTGGACCCTACTTTTTTCATCAAAATGTTGATAGATTTAGCTACTTAGCGTTGATAAGGGACCACTTACCTGGTCTGTTAGAAAATGTTGATTTGGCAACACGACAAAGAATGTGGCTTCAACAAGATGGTGCTCCTCCTCATTTTGCACGTATTGTACGGGAGTTTTTAAATAACCGTTACAATGGCAGGTGGATTGGACGTAGAGGCCCAATTGAATTACCTGCTTGTTCACCAGATCTCACGTCACCCGACTTTTTTTTGTGGGGGTACTGCAACGACTGCTCGGGGCTGTAAGGGTAGCGCGAGCCTGGAAGGGACTCGTGGTCTTACCGGCCCTACGAATCCCGAGACAGGAAACCCCCCTTCGACTTTCGCCCCAACTGCAACGACAGTTGGAACGAATAGCTGCCGCTGGGTCCCCCCCCCCCCCCTTCTTGGGATTCCTCCCAAGCAGCGTACAAAAAGACGCGGCTCCTTTTTAGCTACCGAAATATTACTACTCGATTTATTCCCTAATTGCAATCCGACCCGCTCAGTTCAGGGCTAATTCGTGGGCTCTCAGGTAGCTACCAACTGGAATAAATAGTACGTATTTATGGTAAGACTATAAGCTAACTATAAATATATTTTCCATGATAAAGAATTCTACAACTAATACAAATTGGTGCTTCGAATCTCTTTCAGACCTTCAGGCTGCATTCATCCCAATCGCAATAAATCGCATCATCACAAAATCGTGACTCATTCGTCATCCAAACAAAGCGCGGATCCTCTCATACTTAAATCTACAGTTATTCTTCGTCTATAACGCTCAACAGCTGGTAAATCGTAATTGATGTCAGAATCGAAGTATTCGCATTATAGAGTCTCTAATAAAGTCTATGTTGCTACTTATCAACAGCTGATCGCTCCAGGTACGCGCTATCCCCGCCCGAAGTACGGTTGTCTGTCTTCGGCATACGCGGCGTGGATCGGCTCTCACCGTCCTTCTCTACCTCCTGGGCCGGCTCGTTGATGACGTCACTCCTCGTATTCGGACTCGTTCCCTTGATGCTTCGGCCAACCTCGGTTCCCGTCGGCGTCTCGTGCATCCGACGGATGCACGACTAAGAGAAGGGGCGACGGAAGCCCTGCGTGTTCCGTCCCCCCGATTGCACTCGAACTCGGCCCGTTGCACTCAAACCCCTAATCAGGATGGACGCCCTGATTATGGTTTGAGAATTCCTACTGGAATTCTTCGGCCCTTGAGTTCTTCCACTCTTGTCCCGGTCCCGATTCTCCGAGGGAATAATACTACCCCGCTACGATTGTTGGAGGGCTTACTCTACGGCCTCCGACTAATGTCCGGAACTCCATGAACTCCGCTGTTGACGTTATGGACTAGCTGACGTTCGTCCCGAATGAACTAACTGTCCCGATATTTTACGCCCTCCCTTGTCTTTCCGGATAGGCGGCTCCTCACCCTCTTCTAACACGTCACTCACTCCACGGGTAAGTCCCAATATGATATATATATATATATATAATTGTCTCCGAATCGCGGAGTAATAACTGTCTATCCCGTGGGAGTTTTGTTTACGCAAAACTCCGAATATGCGGCGACTCTTTCTTGAGCGATCTCAAATGGCGAGATATATACACCAAAACCCCGAAACGCACAACTTCGCCGAGGGTAACTTTTCGAAAGAGTCCCGACGCGTAACTTCGCCGAGGGTCAAAATTTCGCGAGAGTCTCGACACGTAACTTCGTCGAGGGTCAGTTTGAGAGAGAGCGAGCCCCTGCGGGCTCGCTTATTTAAAGCCGCGGCTCCCTGGAACATTCGAGCGAGCCGCGGTTTTTCTGTTCCCCTAAGTCGAGCTCGGGTGAATAGCCCCTAGTTTTTCCT
The DNA here is from genome assembly GCA_949825005.1 of Gasteruption jaculator. Classification (NCBI taxonomy): domain Eukaryota; kingdom Metazoa; phylum Arthropoda; class Insecta; order Hymenoptera; family Gasteruptiidae; genus Gasteruption; species Gasteruption jaculator. The sequence continues at coordinate 1,282,607 of OX463767.1, read as the reverse complement.
ACCGAAGTTTCTATGAGCTTCTACGCTTCTTAACTTCGGTACAATTGCAAGTGCATCTTTGGACTCGCGGCCACTCTCCTAATTCGCGAGGAGCTACCGTTTGGTATCATACTCGATCTCCTCGCGCAATTAGAAGAGTGCATTTTGCACCTTGCCGATTTCGGCTATTGTTTCCCACCCGGGCTCGTGCGATCGTCTTACAATGGCCTTTAGCTCCGCCTGATCCCCTACTCGACGCGAGGTACCTCCTGTGTCGAGGACATTGAACCTTATTGTAAGTGCGACACGTGGCATTTCTTCTGCCGATTTTCTTAGCCGTCGGCTAAGAAAATTCTCGTCGCTTCGAAACGATGATTTTTTAGGGGCGAGGCAGCCTTTGCAAAACTGCCTCGTCACAGTACGTGAAACATGTTGTTTTTGCACAACGGCCAACAACGAGAGAAGATATGATGGAACGAATCCGTACAACTTGCGCAGCCATTCCTCGAGAAACATTGCTTACGGTGGTTCCAAAGACGATTGAACTTAATAACGGGTGTCTATATATTAACAGACACGGTTAAGCTTTCTAACGGATGTCTAGTCTCTATTAAGTCTAGAAATCTAGCTTATCCTCGGTCGACGTAAAAGTACGTCCGTTGTAGCGCTAGATGGCAGGTAGTGTAGCTAAGCACTACATGGCAGGTAGTCGAGCTGTGCAGAAATGCTCTATCTTTGAGCATTTGCATTGCACCATTGTCTTGAAATATAATGTTCAGCTGTGTAGAAATGCTCCTTTCGAGCATTTTCATTATACAATTACATGTTTCATAGTATTATGAAATAATTACAGTCGACTCAAAGAGAATCAAGAAAAGACTGGACTGCACGAGAAGTCTCTTTCCTCTTGGTCCATATCTATAGGAACGAAGGTGGGAGATGCTGTAAACATCCACACGTGCAATTCAATGCGACAAAGAACTCAGTTCAAAGAATTAACAGTTTCATATCGACTGTATCGGATTACATAAGAGCATGATTCATGCGGTCAATAGTATACTTTATCGACTTATTGTTTTGTCAACATACGTTCCTTCGGGTTGTTCGATATTATGTTTTTTTTTTATTGTCTGCAGTTTATAGTCACTTTTTTAATATTTTATATTTTCTGACATATATTACTCACTACTAGTACTCGAATATTTATAATGCTAGAATTTAGTTTTCACTTATTTATTCCTCGTTTTCCAAATTTATATTGATGGATTTATAACACATTGCACCATTGCCATGAAACATAATGTTTAGCTGTGTAGAAATGCTCCTTTCGAGCATTTTCATTACACAATTACATGTTTCATAGTATTATGAAACATTTACAGTCGACAGGTGTGTACGATTCTTATTTTTTTATATTTTCATTACGATACTCAAATCATAAGTGTCGAATTGTATCAAAAAGCTTCTATCGAGCTTTTCTATCTTACAATGATACGTTTCAAAATACTTTGGAGTATTTACACTGACAGTTGCTTAGAAATGTCACATTTTGACTCTTACATTATACAACTGTCAAGTTAAAGCTGTCGAGCTGTGCAGAAATGCTATCTTTTAGCATTTACATTGCAACATTGTCCTGAAATGTAATGTTCAGCTGTGTAGAAATGCTCCTTTCGAGCATTTTCATTACACAATTACATGTTCCATAGTATTATGAAACATTTACAGTCGACAGGTGTGTACAATTCTTATTTTTTTATATTTTCATTACGATACTCAAATCATAAGTGTCGAATTGTATCAAAAAGCTTCTATCGAGCTTTTCTATCTTACAATGATACGTTTCAAAATACTTTGGAGCAATTACACTGACAGTTGCTTAGAAATGTCACATTTTGACTCTTACATCACACAATCGTCAAATTGTAGCTGTCGAGCTGTGCAGAAATTCTATCGTTCAGCATTTACATTGCAACATTGTCTTCAAATATAATGTTCAGCTGTGTAGAAATGCTCCTTTCGAGTATTTTCATTACACAATTACATGTTTCATAGTATTATGAAACATTTACAGTCGACAGGTGTGTACAATTCTTATTTTTTTATATTTTCATTACGATACTCAAATCATAAGTGTCGAATTGTATCAAAAAGCTTCTATCGAGCTTTTCTATCTGACAATGATACGTTTCAAAATACTTTGGAGCATTTACACTGACAGTTGCTTAGAAATGTCACATTTTGACTCTTACATTACACAACTGTCAAGTTAAAGCTGTCGAGCTGTGCAGAAATGCTATCTTTCAGCATTTACATTGCAACATTGTCTTGAAATATAATGTTCAGCTGTGTAGAAATGCTCCTTTCGAGGATTTTCATTACACAATTACATGTTTCATAGTATTATGAAACATTTACAGTCGAACGGTGTGTACAATTCTTATTTTTTTATATTTTCATTACGAAACTATCAAATCATAAGTGTAGAACTGTACCAAAAAGTTTCTATCGAGCTTTTCTATCTTACAATTATACGTTTCAAAATACTTTGATGCATTTACACTAACAGTTGCTTAGAAATGTCACATTTTGACTCTTTCATCACACAATCGTCAAATTGTAGCTGTCGAGCTGTGCAGAAATGCTGTCTTTAAACATTTACATTGTACCATTGCCATGAAACATAATGTTCAGCTGTGTAGAAATGCTCCTTTCGAGCATTTTCATTACACAATTATATGGCACTTACTTTCGATTTTCGCCACTGCTTTTGGGAGATCACATTTTCCGTGATCTTTCACGATCCTATATCGTGTCCCCGACAGTGCGGTGGTGAACGTTATACGCAATTTTGCTTATTCACAAAACACTGCACCAAAACACTGCATCAAATTACTGCACTAATTTACTACTAAATGAAAAGGCATGCGATGCTTTTTATCGCCACAGCAGTCCTGATGTTTTTCCAGCATCTCACTCCGCGCTGTTAATCACAACCAGGGGCGGATGCGCAACAGGCGCCCTGCGGGCCCCTTTGTCCTTCGAATGTGTACAATTTGTTTAAATTATGAATTTGTTTAAACAATAATTGTTTAAGCGAATTCACAAATACTTATATTTTATGTTCTTTCTTGCGGTAGAATCAATTTGCAATGTCAGCGCCGGCAAAACCTAATTTCTTACATCATTTGTTAAAACAAAAATTGTAAGAACAATTATACAGTTTTTTTTTCATTTTGATTCCTAATCTGATGATTCGAGACCGTTGCATTTACTCTTGTATGAATTATGACAAAACATCGCAAATTTTTGTTAAATTATTCAAATTCACTTTTCAAGTACAACAGTGAAATTGAATAATTTAACGTAAATTAGTGGTGCTTTGTTACCGAAACGTGGATATTTATAACAGACCCAAATGTTCAAATTATGGTAGAAAATTAACTATAAAATATTGTGTAATTTATTTAAACAATTCTTGTTTAAACGAATTTACAAAAAAAATGGATCTTGACGATACGGATGTTAAAAACTGACTCTGAAGGACAAAAGAACATAACAAATTCATGTTTTCTGATTTGCTTAAATAATTTTTGTTTTTTAAATTTAATTCCAAATATAATTTAAAAAACAAACTTTAATTTAATTTAATTTAATTTAACTTATTGAAAATCGAACATTTTTTGGCAATTTGTCATGAGAATGCATATTTCAATCTCGCGTTATCATTGTGCAAGAGCGCACTGCGTGTTTCTTTCATGTCAAATTATTTAATTCGTTTCTCCAAGAGATGGGGGCTTCAAGCAAATTCGTGTGCGATATTCGAATTCAGATGAATAATCATGTAATAAATAATATAGAATTACCCTTGTTAAGTAACCATCAACTTGCATTTGCTTCTTTTTAGAAAATAGCATAGATTCTATTATTATAAGAATAATAAAGCTTTTCTTACAGGTAGAAACCAGATGACCATGGATATATAATTTTATGTTAATAGACTGTTAAGTCGAAGCTATGTTCAATAGAACCGCATCATAAAAGGATTACAGTCCTAAATCTTAACCCTTAACCAGTTACCCGTGTTTAACGAGTATATCCGTCATAAATATACGTGTTTCCTATGGGTCGCCCCGGTTAACAGGTTAAAGGCCTAGAGTATCAAATTTGATACCGGTCTTTTAAATGGAATTGCGCACTTGATGAATTTGATAGTCAGGCCTTTAAGGATTTAAAGGGACTTTCATTCCTGCTGTTAATTTTTTATGCAAGATCATAAAACATGTTGAAAATGTCAAGATTCCTTGACATGCACAATCCGTACGGACCAGACACAGAGACCTCAAGTGTTGTTTCCGCCCTTTTCGCGCTAGCGGACCCTGAGCCACGTGTGAACTTTCACTATTGTAAGTTTTTATATGTGTTTCTGCGAGCGACTCTACACGTACCTTCGGTAGCTCGAGTTCCCTTACCCTAAAAATGTAGGTTTTGGACGTAACATGTGCATTGAAATCTTGTTTCGTACTAGGTACGCATTTCTATACATACCCAATATTAGAAAACAAATCATCCCTACTACTGCAGTTAATACCGTGTTCACAGTTCGCAATAATTATTGAGTTATTAATTAAAACATTCCGACTAATCAGAACGACGGAACAGCTAGATAGGCGTTAAAAATATTTTAGATTCAACCCTGGATGTCTATGCGTCGCCGAAGAAAGCAGTAGTAGTAAAATAACAAAAGAACCGAGGGTAACACCAAAACATTGAAAAATTACCTCTACTATTGCTTCTATTGCTACCACTACCCCAATAGTATACTATGGTGTGTTGTCCTTCAACAACAAAGTAGTAGTTGCAGTAGTGATATTGTAGGTAACACCAAAACATTGAAAATCATACGTCTGTTATTGCTTCTATTACCACTACTACCATACTACTATGATTGTCATGTGTTGTCATTGGACAAGAAAGTTGTAGTAGTAATAATACATAAGAAATAAAATGGGGAAATTCAAAACCATCAAATTCTTACGTGCATTATAACTTCTATTACGGCTACTACCGCTATCATTATGATTGTGATTATGATTGTTATTATTGTTGTTGTTGTTGTTGTTACTATTATCATTATTAAAATACTACAACTATTACTGTTATTTTACTAATTTGTGTTTTATCATTATCATTACCATTATTATTATCGTTGTTGTTTTTCTAATTATTATTTAAAACTGGATTTAATTCGATTAAAAAAAGAAAATCATGAGAGAGTTAGCCGAATAAGAGGGTCAAAAGTGTGCGTAAATTAAATTGCAGGTACAATGGGTCATTCGATAGCTTTTCGCAAAAGATTAATTTGTGTCAAACTTCAGCTTTGTATCTCAATCTAGCGGCCAGCGATGACCAAAATTCGAAAATCTCGTTTTTGCCCAATTTTGTCTATGCTATCGTGAATAAAATTTTGCAAAAATTCAAAGACATTCTGGTAACAGAGTTGCATATTGCAAAATTTTTTCAGATTTTTTAACCCAAAATCAAAGTCGTGACAAATCAAAAACGCAAAAAAATTTCGAATAATGCCCATTTCGTATTAAAGGAGCAGCGGAACGATTATCATATTTTAACAGGAAATTTTCGAACATCCCATCATATTCCTATTATTATTGCCGTTGAATTTTTTCAGATTTTTTGGTTTAGTGAACCATAGTGAAAAAAAATAAAACCCAATATTTACGTCGAATTTCGCCCGTTAAAGTAATCAAACAACTGTTTTATGCGATGTTCGATATATTAACATTCAGTGAAATTGCATAGGAATTGAAGGAAGCTAAGCAACCCTAATTAACCAGAACTACGCGGTACAACTTGTACATAAATTCCCAATAGCGTCGTTATCGCAGTCGTAAAGCGTTTGGCTTTTGAATCGCTGCGAACTTTTTGTCGAGGGTTCTACCCCTGGTCAATATGTTTTTTTTATAAATTGTGCTACTACTACTACTTCTATTATTATTTATTTATTTTTTATCATCATCATTATGATTGTTGTTATTATTATTATTATTATTACTTTCTTTTCTTTTCATTATTATTACTACTATTAACACGTTGAACGCCCACGGTAAATGGGTGTAGTTTCTCCAGGGGCCCAAATCCGAGACCCTGAATGTAGTGTCACCCGTTTACGGGTGACGGGGCCCCTGTGGAAACATAGCCGTCACCCATATCTGGGTGACGTGGCGTTCAACATGTTAATACTACTTACTATTAACAACATTATTACTTTTTATGATGAAGATGGTGATAATGATGATAAAAAAATTAATAAAAGATACTAGTATTAGTAGTATCGAAAACAGAATAATAATAATAATAATAACAACAACAACAATCATAATAATGATAATGACAAAAAATAATTTAAAAAAAATAACCAGGGGTCGAACCCCCGTCAAAAAGTTCGCAACGATTCAAATGCCAAACGCTCTACCACTGCGCTACCGACGCTATTGGGAATTTATATACAAGTTGTACCGCGAAGTTTTGTTTAATTAGGTTTGTTTAGTTTCCTTCAATTCCTATGCAATTTCACTGAATGTTAACACATCGAATATCGCGTAAAACAGTTGTTTGATGGCTTTAACAGGCGAAATTCGACGTAAATATTGGTTTTTCTTTTTCTTCACTATGGCTCACTAAACCAAACAATTTGAAAAAATTCAACAGCAATAGTAATAGGAATATGCATTTCCTGTTAAAATATGGTTATCGTTCCGCGGCTCCATCAATACGAAATGGGTATTTTTCGAAATTTTTTTGCGTTTTTGATTTGTCGCGACTTTAATTTCGGGATAAAAAATCTGAAAAATTTCTGTATTTCTATTCTGTATATGTCAATTTCTATGAAATTATTTCATTTATTTCTCCAAGAGTCGTATGACCTGCGACGATACCTCAGACTTGCGACTCGGCGGCATTACATCGTACGACTCTTGAAAAGTGAATTTAGCCCAGACACGAACCCCAATTCACCCACAATTACAATTTTCCTTCTTACGTCTGCAATTCGCAACGCAGAAGTTTACGCTTCTCCCGAATGAAAGTCAGTACTGTAAACAACATCTGTATTGTCGATTTTGTCCATAAATCGACAAAAAATTGCAAAAATTTAATTGCTTATATCGCCAAGCGTGGAGCGACGCCATATTGAATCGTGACCTGCAATCCTCGAAACATAGCGTCGCTGTACGCTTGGCGATATAAAAAATTTCATTTTTACAATTTTTTGCCGATTTTTGGACAAAATCGACAATACAGATGTTGTTTATGGTATAGACTTTCATTCGGGAGAAGCGTAAATTTCTGCGTTACGTATTGTAAACGTAAGAAGGAAAATTCTAATTGCGGGTGAATTGAGGTTCGTGTCTGGGCTAAATTCACTTTTCAAGAGTCGTACAACGTGATATCATCGAGTCGCGAGTCTGTGATATCACGTCGTACGACTCTTGGAGAAATAAATGAAATAATTTATTATATTATAACATTAATTATTATAATAATGAGTATATTAGTAGTAACAATAATAATAATAAGAGTAGAAGTGTAAAGAATATAAAAGCTACAAATATAAATTATAAATGCAAACATAACAATGAAAAATTAATAAAAGAAACTGATTATTGGTAGAAAACTAATGAACGAATTGCTAACACTCTTTGTTTACGAAGACCGAGACCACCGAAGACAAATTTTCTTTATATTTGTGTACATACACGAAATGATGCAGTGCCATCTGTGATTAGTTTGGTGTAATAACATCTCACGTTTTATAAGCAAGAGATAAGGAGATTGTGTCCACCTCGTGTCTTGACCTTCCAGTTTTTCCTTTGTTTACGACTTTTTTTATCTAAAGTAAATGTTATTTAAATCGTTATCCTTGGCACACTATGATAATCTACAGTGTATGGTGTTACCGTGAATTAGATTTTATATGATATGGTAGTTATGTGTTCGCTATTATCATTCTCTGTCGGTAAATCCAAAAATATAAAAACTTTTTTCAAAAAATTTTTATTATCTAAAACTGAGTCGCTATCAAGAGATCGTCCTAAAGGGCTGAACTACACTATATTCAAATTTCAAGATGAAATATTATAAAATAAGGACATGCGTTGCAAAAAACAAAATTCAAAAAAACAGAATTTTTTTCAAAAATTTTATTACCAAGTAATAAGACGCTATCAATAGATCGTCCTAAAGGGCTAAACAACATTATATTCAAATTTCAAGACGAAATATTTAAAAATAAAGATGGTGCAGAAAACCTTCAATCAAAAGAACCGATTTTTTTTCAAAAAATTGCATTACCTAAAACTGAGTCGCTATCAAGAGATCATCCTAAAGGGCTAAACTACACTACATTCAAGTTTCAAGATTAAATATTTTAAAATAAGGACATGCGTTGGAAAAAACTTTGACTCAAATTCCAAGAATCGTCTTTGGTTCCACCTTTAGACTGTGGATGATTTTGAAAGACGTGTAGGCATGTGTCTTCAAGCCAACGGAGAAAACTTCGAACAATTTATCCGTGGCTAATCGCAGGCATTGTGAGAGGCAAGGGGACTCACGATAATCAAGCACCCCGACGTGAGAGGCAAGGGGACTCACGACAATCAAGCACCCCGACGTCAGAGGCAAGGGGACTCACGACAATCAAGCACCCCGACGTGAGAGGCAAGGGGACTCACGACAATCAAGCACCCCGACGTGAGAGGCAAGGGGACTCACGACAATCAAGCACCCCGACGCGAGAGGCAAGGGGACTCACGACAATCAAGCACCCCAAAGGAAATAGAACTTACTACGTCCACGTCGTTGTTTCCGGGCTAAAAGTAAGATGAAATTATTTGTTTTGCTTTTCCGTACTCAAAAGTACCACTCACCACTTAATAAGGATCAGCAATTAAAAAATGATTCCTACATTGACCTTGATATGACCTTTTAAAGGTTAGGTTGAAAAACTAAAAAATCTGTATGATCATGTAAAAAGTGCCATTCTTTAAGAACCTAATGTCAAAAAACAAGGTTTGCATTCAAAAATAGTGTTTACCAATACAAAAATGAGTTATGACCTTCAAATAACCTTCAAAATTGATCTCAAGGTCAAGCTGATCAAAGTAATTTACACTTTAACAATTAATTGATTTTTATCTCTTTATCAAGCATTATGAACAGTTATGTTACCCAGAAAACCACGACATTTCCAAAAAAGTACGTCGAATCGTTTTTTCATGCATTTGACCTTCATTTTTGACATTTCCAAGGTCACAAAAACAATTTTTGCATTAGAAATTTTTTATGTAAAATTTTCTGCTCTTTCCAAATCCGCAGTCAAAAATAGGGGTTCCCATTTTAAAACACCAAAGTGACCTTGAAATGACTTTCAAAATTGACCTCAAGGTCAAAACTAATGGTACAGTTAAATGACCCCCTCTGTCCTGGTCAACTTTCATTGAAACCATTTTTTTGTAGATGACGTAGTTTAGAAGAAATTTGGGTCCATAGATTAAAATGGGTCATCCTGTATATTGTGACGTTCCAGGTTCCTCTCCCTTCCTAAGAACGTCCGAAAAATATCCTTCTTTCAACTCCCAGCGTTGCAACCTCTCATCAAGAGACCAACCAAAAAACCGCGTGTCTAGAAAATTTCAAAAATGGTTATCACAATGAATTTTCATTTACAATTAATGATGAGTAAGATCACCAAAAATTTATTGGTTAAATCAAGAAAATAACCAAGAAAAGCTCGTTAAAGGTTTTTTTCATAACCTATTTCAGGTGACCTAGCGTCAAGATAAAATGAATTAACTATACAAAATTTATTAAATCTTCTCGGTCACCACTCAACACCTTTGAAAAATAAAACACTTTTTCACTGAAAAACACAAAATTTGCAACAATCTATAACTAAGTTATAGATTGCAAAACACAACACGTGAACACCCAACACAGACATGCTCGATGATGGATAAACAGGCTTTATTGGCTGTCCCTAGTACAGCAGCGCCTAAATTATCTGAGGGCAATTACTAACACTAACATTAGATCCTTCCTCGTCGATTAGAATAATCGATAAGGAAGGACGATTACCTTATCTTCGCGCCAGACATTCGAACTGAGGCGAAGAAACCAATCGGTCCTTTTGTTTCATTCGGAGCAACCAATAGCGGGGTTGATTCTCACTGCTGGCAAATACGCAAAGCGGATACTTAAAGCAAGATCCAGCTACTTGCCCCTGTTTCCAGAAAAAGCCCCCTCCGATGAAAAGCCATCGGGGGGTAGGCACAGTGTGAGATCACCACGCTCCGGATGAGTATAAAAGGGCCCGAAAAAGCTTAAGATATCAGATAGATTCTTGACGTGATCAAATCTAGATCAGGAAGAATCGACTCTCACCTGAGAGCCCTCTCAGGATCTCTCAGAATTTCCTTTGGAAGTCTGAGATCAGTCGAAATTTCGTCTGTAGTTGTCCGAAGGCCCCTGGCACTGCGCTAAGCCCCTTCGGAGAACTCAGAAGGGTTCCAGGAATCAGAAATAGCTCTGACTTGGAACACTATCAGGATTAGAATCAGACCAAAGGGGATAGCGAGAAGAGCTCCCCCTTGGTAAAAAGATCATTTTCCAACTTCCTTTGAGTAATACGGAGGCCCCTGGCACTGCGCTAAGCCCCTCCTAAAAACTCAATTCCATTTTCCAACTTCCTTTGAGTAATACGGAGGCCCCTGGCACTGCGCTAAGCCCCTCCTAAAAACTCAATTCCATTTTCCAAATTCCTTTGAGTAATACGGAGGCCCCTGGCACTGCGCTAAGCCCCTCCTAAAAACTCAATTCCATTTTCCAAATTCCTTTGAGTAATACGGAGGCCCCTGGCACTGCGCTAAGCCCCTCCTAAAAACTCAATTTACTTTCCACAGAAACCAAACTCCTTAATAACCCTCCGAAGGCCCCTGGCACTGCGCTAAGCCCCTTCGGAGAATTCCTAACCTGTCCTGAAGTCTAGATCTCCGCAAAAGCCCCTGGCACTGCGCTAGGCCCTTTTGCGGAAGATCATTGGGCAATCTAGGGCATATTAGAGATATTCCTACAGATTTCCTATGAAAAGAGACTTTTCCCTCCAGATACTAGAAACGTCACACTTAGAATCAATTGGGGGAAATAAATCCATTACGCGGGTCCAGTACACGAACTTTTATCTTTAAAGACTCATTCCAGCGTGTCCACCTTCTCCCGAGGACAAAGGGGAGGCGCTGGAAACGTCTCAATATACAGGGTGGTCCAAAAGTCCGGCAACGGCCAAATAAGTCGCGAAATATGCAATTTGAGTAAAAAAAGGTTCTTACAAAAGTTGTT
>OX463767.1:1160030-1271016 GCA_949825005.1 Gasteruption jaculator | reverse complement strand
TTTCGCCCTTAGTTCCTTCAATAATTTTGGCCCTTTCCGGTGCTTCAATATTGGGGACTTCGTAACTTCCTTTTGATTTTTGTATGCTGTTTGCGAACTTTCAATTTCTGAAACTCTTAACTCCATTATTAAGCCTTAAGCTAATGTTAGATCTCCTATTATGCTTGATGAGGATTAGTATGATGCTGAGTGGAAAGAAGATTTATTGTTGAAATCTTGATTAGAAATGGTGATTATCCTTTCTGGATGGCATCATATATATCATTGTAAGAATCTGTTTGATTGTCGCTTACATCATTAGTGTTCCATTTCTTTTTCTTTTCTTTTTTTTTGTATATATTTCCCTTTTCTTTGATTTTGAATGATTTCTTCATTTTATAAATAGTTAAGCGTATCCGTATCCCATTATGTCTTACTTGCTAGTTTTTAAAGGCTAATGGTCAGTTTGTGGAGAAAAAGAAAGGATAATATAGTTACTAATTTTATCAGAAGAGTATAGTTTTGTCTAGCACAGTTTTTATTAATTTTTTGTAATAATTTATTAACGTCGGTCCCTGCTTTTCCTCATTTATTTTGAAAGAAATTGTATAAATGTATAGTTGCTTGAATTGTTAGTTTTATTCGAGTACATTGTTTGTTTATTATAATAATAATATACCTTCTGCTGTTATGGTTATCATTATGTGCTTATACGTTATTTGTATTTATTTATTTTTGCAAACATTTGTCTTGATAAAAAAAATTTTATATATATATATTTTATAGCTTAATAAAAAATCGGTTATTGTTATATGTGTATATATATTTTATTATTATCATATATAATTTTATTCTCAATGATTATTTTTATTTGTTTATTATTATTATATATTTTTATTTATTTATTTAATTTTTTTTTTATTATTATTTTTATGTATATATTTTTTATTTATTTATTTATTTATTTATTTATTTTTTTTTTTGACTAATTTCTAGTTCTTGGAGCATTGACTCCCTATCGCGGAGAACGTCGTCCCGGCGTTCAGGAATATACTATGCTGGTTCCTCCGATATTGATTACCATTTTTTCTATATGTTTGAATTTTTTAGGTAGTACTGGAAAATATGAATTTATAACGTACTTACATGCTAAACATAATAGAGGATTTGCGGTAATATCTAATGAGTGTTTAAAAATACTACAAGTATTTAGTATAACTTCTCCTTCTAAAAGAAGGTGCTCTACTTTTGGTAATTCGTGAAATTTTTCTTTCTTTGCCATAATATAACAATTACAGCAAAAGACTTGCTTTGTTTTATTTTGAAAGTATGTTCTTCGAATACATGTAAACGTGTAAATGTTAGGTGATGTTGCTTGTCCTCTGGTTTTCTCATATTTTAATGCTTCTAGTATGTTTTGATACGTGGGAGCCGTGGCCGATAGGTATCCTTGTATAAAATTTGTGTACAGAAAGTTTGTATTTGTATTAATTCTTGCACTGGTTTGTATTTGTTTTGGTTCAGTGATATAAAGTGCAAGACAATGGTCACAATGTACGAAGTGTGTACTTTTTAATAGTGGGTTTTTACAAGTAGTGCAGGTTATAATATCTTCTCTAAATCCAATAAAATGGAAATCGGTTATTACTACTGGTTGTCTATATTTCTTTATTTTTATGCATTGCTGGCAATACTTTTCTCCTGCATCTGTCGGAGAGTATGTTTGTCCCTTTATGCAGAGTACTTCTTGAGTGATGGTTGGTGATATGTTTAGCAGTTGTGTAGATTCCATAATGGTTAGATGAATAAGGGATCTGTAATGTAATTAGAGAAACGTAGAGGTTACTCTGTGAAATTAGTTATTTTGTGCGAAATTTTGGGAATAATAAGAGTTTAACTCATGAACTGGGTATAAAGGAACGGAGGGTATGTTTTCGTCTTCTTTTGTAGCGTTTTCTGATTTTTCTTCTGATGATTTAGGATGTTTTTCTTCGTCTTTTCCTTTTACATTTCCAATTTGTAAAATCAGATGAGTTACTGAGTCCCAGAGTGCGCCTAGCAAATGTATAGACCATCCGTAGACTGTGTGAAGTGTATATCCTCTGATAATAGTGTCTATTATTAATTTTATTATTTGTATAATTACTACTGTTCCAAATATTGCCGACGTAAATGCTCCGAATTTTAAATATCCATTTACGGCTTTATCCCAAGCTGTGACAGCTATTTTTTCTAAACCTTCTTCTGAGATTAAATGCATGAGTGATTCGCCTTGATTTATTACCGATTTTCCCATGATTCCTCTTGCTATAGAATTTAAAATTGCAGGTTTTTCTGCTGGAAACATTATGTGATCTCTTAAGTTTTCGATATCTTCAGAACTGTAGATACCGCTAACTGCTAGTTGTCCAGGGCTAGTATATTTCCATGTGGCGTGTGAATTTGGTTCCATAACATTAGGAGATAATGTTTCAATTAATCTTGGTGTAATTTTGTACCATGAATCATCAATGAGATACATAGGGGGTAGAATTGGGTTACAACCAATTTGTGTTCCTGTCATTTGTAAGATATGTGTTCTTGGACGCAGAAAATAGCTGTGATTTCCTTTCCGTACAGGTAATTCATTGTAACATTCATCTGAGTTCCTAATCTGTACCTGCACAGGGATACATTTTATGATATTGACGACTTCTCCAGTGACAATTGCCATATAACCTGGTCCTTTCATTAAGCGTAAGGCAAATTCATCAGGTGATAATGTTGCTAAAATCAAGGAATTTTGTAGTACTTGTTTTTCCAATTCACAACGCTGTTTCAGAACATCTCGATACAATTCATTTACTTGATCTCGGATGTGTCTTTCAATATATACAAACTTTGAATTCATGTATATGAATAAGTCGAGGTTACTTGTAGATCGTTGTTTTCCCCCAGGAAATAAATATCCTGGTTGTGTTTCGAATATAATCAACTTCGGATGTTCGGTACGGATTACTTTATATCCACAGATATTTGATATTTCTCGTTGGGCTAGTGCGAAGGTTGTTTTTTCGGTAACTAATGAGTATATGGTTTGTGGAAAGTCCGAGGTTATGTCTTCAACTCTCTGAGAATTTCCTTCGTAGAGTACTTCATATTTATCAAAACGGCAATTATCTTGAGGCAATGAGTTCCAAAAGGTGTATCCTCCTTCTTCGTCCATGCATTGAGTTTGGGAAAATTGGCAAACTACTCCTGATCTTAGGGAGATTTCATTGTCATCTAAGTTAACTTTGGTGGTATACGATTGTAATTTTATTTTTACTACTGCTTGTACTACTACATTATCCCAGGATCCATAATTATCAGAATAATGTTCTCCTTTGCAAACACCGTCGGAAGTTAAGCTTCCTGCTAAAAGAACAGTGTAATGTTGTGTGTGATTGATTCTTAATTCGTTAATGTAGACGTTATCTGTGATTCTGTACCCTCGGCCAAAATGCATTCTTCTACATTCTTCTCGGCTAATTTCCTTTAAATATTCCATTTTACCATTTGTTACTATCGACGTATGTGAGTGCATCCCGCAATAATTAATATCTCTATTTATTTCGACCATACATTGTATAACCTCAGTTTGTGTAAAAGCATTTAGTTGGAGAACTTGTATGTAAACTTTAGTTGCGTTGACTTTGGTCAAAGGTATCTGGCAATTTCCTACTTTTAATAGATCCAAAGTCGTCATATTTGAATGGTTAACACCACATTCATAGCCTATCAGGCTGTTGACTATAATGATCCGGATAACTGCCAACATTAGGAAGATGAAGCTGTTCTTCATGATAACTGAAAGGAAAGCAGTGCCATGTTAGCTTTTCATACTGCTTCGATATTTGTAAATAATGACTTATTTCTAAATAAAAAAAAATCAGAAGGGTAATATCTTAGATTCTAATTATTCTTGGTTAATAATAATTAAATTTGAGTTTCATAGAGGTAGTAAGAAATTTATTCTCATATATATATTTTATTATAAAAGAAACAAGGTGTTACGTTTGAGTAATAATTTCGATAATTCTTGTTCCAATGGATAACAATTTTTTCTTTTCGTTCTTATAATAGTGAGTGCAGGCTTGACATTTGTGGATTCCTTTGTTAGTGATGATCTCGCCGTGGCATTCCTTGCATTTGAGTGATAATGGAGTCTTGGTGATCCAGTGTACCTTTTGATATCTGTATCCATCCCAGTGAGTTTGTTTTTTTGCTCTAAATTGATAACATCGAATGCAAGCGATATATCCAAATTTCTTGTGTTCGAAGAACTCTCCTGTTTCACAACGGAATCTTTTAACGATCCGTATCGACCGTTGCATATAATATTTTGAATATCCTTGTGGTTTATAGAACCAGTAGGATGTTCTAGGTTGGTTAGTCACTTCGACTGGGGGGTGTTCTTTTGGTTTCCATTCCATGTACTCGTTGTCCTCTGTAGATGTTTCTTCGGTCAATTTAAGTTTTTTTAGAGCATGGGCGAGCCGCGTTTCTGGTGACTCATCCATGGACATATATATGGGATGTTCCTCCATTATTACGGAAAGATGTTGCGGCTTTAAACTTTTCCTCTTCCTGTCTGGTTTGTCGTGAATCTCTTCGTAGATTGGTTCTTCAGGTTGTTCCTCCGGCTTCAAGACTGGTCTGGTTTTGACGACATCGTAATGGTTCATAGCTGCTGCTGCTTTTAATTGTTGTTGCTTAATTTTTTCGCATATCGCTTCTAATTTGCCTCTGGATAGTGGTCGTGTCCTTGCTTGGTCGTAGATGACATCTTTTCCTTGTTGTATCCAAGAGACTGGTCGGGTTCTAACTGTATCGTAGATTGGCTCTTTTGGTTGAGGTTCCGCGGTTGATTGACTCATATTTGCCTACATGTAAATAGTGTTTCCTTTTAGTTTTACTTATTTATTTGTTTATATATTTATATATTTGTTATTATTATTTATTTTTTTTTTTTTAATTCGAATTATCTTCGTCAGTCTAGGCTACTCAATCCACCCTTTCCTCAGAAGAAAATTCTTACATATTTGGTAGCTGAACGAATTCGCCACACAAAACTCTTTTATAAGTTATTGGATACATGGCCGTACAGAGGAAACAATCAATTGCCGGGGTCACGTTTTCGGCTACAGCTTCACAGAAAATGCAGGTGGGCAAGGAGAGTAGAACAGCATTTTTGATTGTCATATGTCTTTTTACAATAGTAAATCGTGGATCATGGTCGTTATGTCGTCGTATAAAACATTGGGCGCAAACTTTTACTCTAGTTAATGTGCTTTCGTAGAATTCGGTTTGCACACAACTTGATATTCTTAGTGTGTTAAATATTAGTTCCAAAGGTGGTTCGCCTGTTGCAGCTTCTTCTGATTCAAGCGGTCTATTTTCTTCCGGTAACATTGTCGAGCTGTTGAAACATATTACTTGTAAGAGTTTGCTATTGTGACAGGAATAAATTGTAATCTGCAGTGCATTCGATACAATCTTCGGCGATTGTAAAATTTGGGCAAAAGTTACTGCATCTAATACATCGAGGTGGGTTCATAATAAATTCCCTGAAGAGCATCAAATAATGATCGAATTCTGAGTTGTAATAGGTTCGTACTGGAGGTGGCAGTCTTGCAAAACACCTTTCGCATACGGAGTGCGGCAGACCTTGTTTTCGGTAAACTGTTCCTTTTATGCAAATTAGGTTTTGAAGCGAAGGAAAATA
Source organism: Gasteruption jaculator (assembly GCA_949825005.1). NCBI lineage: Eukaryota > Metazoa > Arthropoda > Insecta > Hymenoptera > Gasteruptiidae > Gasteruption > Gasteruption jaculator. The sequence continues at coordinate 1,265,291 of OX463767.1, read as the reverse complement.
ATCGTTATTGTCTTCGTTTGTATCTGGTATTTCTTCAATTATTATTGATTGTGACGTGGTATTTTCGACGTCACTATAAAGGGGGGTCTCGTAACCCCGATCTCCGTTGATCTCGGTCCTGAAAAATTTGCATGCAAAGAATTCAGGGGGTTCTGGGCGCCAGGTACTAAGTACCACGATTTCGGGGATCTAAAATGCTCCGGCTGAGCCAGTATATGGAAGAGGGGAGGGTTCGACACGGTCAAGCAAAAAGAAAAACGCAAAATAAATAAAAAAGAAAAGAAGCAGCTATATTACGATCAAACAAAATAACAAATAAAAGAAAGAAAGAAACAAAAGATAAATGACAAACGAAAGAAACTGCCGACCAGGGCACGCTGAGCCCGCTCAAAACAATTTTGGGCTCCCCATTAGCAAACGGGAAGCGTCGAGCCCACTCGGTCGTCTTGCCAAATGAAGATGGCGGCCCTTACCGTACACCGGCGGTTCCCGGAAACTCGGACGCTCTGACTCGGGCTCCTATATCTCCCGGTTCCACTTTCGTCTCTCTCGACGGCTTCCGAATATCTCGGACACTCCGCGGTTCAAACGTGGCGTTGCCCTTTTTCTCTCGTCCTCGAGAAAAATCGAAATTCGTCCTTCTCGGGCTCCGTGCGACGTGTCTCGTTTGCGATCCGACGTGGAAGTTGCCGTTTTCCGGTTTCTTCTCCGATTTGGCGAGAACCTCTCGAGTCGTTGAGAGTCTCGCCCGGTACGAGAGGGATCGTATCTCTCCCACAGGAACCGGATGCGGCTGTCTGGGATCTCGCCGAATATTCGGCCTCCTGTCCCGCGTGAATTTCGGGGTATCGAGTAGTTCCCTCGGGATTCCGGGATCTTCAGTCGTGGAGTTGGACTTCGGAGTTTTCTTCCCGGAAGTGTCGTGCTCCATAGCTCTCTTCATTCGTCGTTGCTTTGAGGGGTCAGCGTGCCGTACTTAACACTTCGGGTTTCGGCCGACCGATGTCGCCATCGGTCCGATTACACAATATCGATCGTACTATTCTAAATCATACGCCATTTCGAATCTGGCGCCGGTTCTCTAATACATTTTACCGACTGAGTCGGAACGCAATAGGTTATCTTACAAACTATTACCTTACAGACTAGATGGACTTCCAGGTCGGATCGATAATTGTCAAAATCTCGCGGTTCCTAACCTCAATTATCGATCCGAGTTTCCGCGTGTCACGGGTTACGGGACTTTTTGGGGCAGAGAATCGTTCTCTGTCACAAACTCCCCCCCCTTTAGACAACGTCCGGAGGACGGAAGGGGCCACTTACCGTCCGAGCGGGTTCGTCTGGAAAACTAAATGTTACATCATTAGCAGACTCGATTATGCCATGGTCAACATATAATAGTCGATTCATTCTAAAAAAAGTAAAATAAATTGAATAAATTAACTCGTTATACGTTTCCCTACTTGATCGTGTCTGAAGGTAGAGTCGGTCTTAGGATCTTACGATGGTATTAGGAAAACTATCCATTTCTATGTTTCGTTGTTTACGTTTATACTCCGATAAGTTCGGGTCCTCTAAAGCTTGCTCTAGTGGCGTCGAAGATTATAGCGGCGGGTAGAGGGAGGATCATGCAGATTAGGATCAAGCGTAGGTTCTCTATCTACCCGATCGGGTGGTCGCGGGAATTTTCGCGGTCTTCCGCGTTTCCTCTTAGGGTTCGGTCCACTTCCGCTTGTCGAAGGCTGTGGTTCCGTCGATTCGGTTTCTTCTATTTCCGGAGGATTCTCTTCGGATACTTCGCGTCGCGATTGTTCGGGGTTGTCGATTCGCGCGGGTTTTAAATCCGAGATATGCTGTTTCCCGATTATTACGCCATCTTGGTTACGTAATTCGTACGTCGTTCGCGATAATACTCTCGAGATGGTATACGGGCCATCGTACTTCGGGGCTAGTTTCGCGGTAAACGATTGACTCGCGGAGGATAAGATCCTATTTCGTTTCCAAACGATGTCTCCTTCGGAGAATCGGACATCGCGCCTTCCCTGATTATAATATTTAGCCTGTTTTTCGTGGGCTTCCTCGAGATACTGCAGGGTTAGGTCGTGGATTTCCGACATGCGCAACATTCGATCCGTCCAGTCCTTCGCGTCCTGGACTGGAATCGTCACGTTTCCCTCGATTATCCGTTTCGCGAATTTCGGCGGTGATGGGAGTCGTCCAAAGTTGAGAAAAGCGGGGCTCATCTTCAGTGTGCTGTGAACCGCGGTGTTATAAGCAAACTGAAATTGATGTAGGTGCTCATCCCAACGCTTATGATTTCCCCCTACGTACGAGGCTATCATCGTTTTTAACACCCGGTTCATTCGTTCGACCGGATTAGCTTGCGGGTGATACGTTGGCAATGTCGCGAAATGGATACCGAAAGCTTTGAGAAAGGTAATTAATCGTTTATTCGCGAATTCCGTGCCGTTATCCGACAGGAAGATGTCGGGACATCCCCATCGGTATAAAACCTGTTTCTCAAAAGCTAACTCGACGGTTTTAGCGTTAGCAGCTCGCAACGGTACACACTCTATCCACTTGGTGTGTAGATCGTGAAACACCAAGACATAGGAATATCCTGCCGTACTTTTCGGAAAAGGTCCCATGATATCGGTGGCGACCACTTTCCATGGGCCATGGATGCTTCGCTGGCCCATCAATCCTTTCGGGGCTTGTTGTTCTACCTTCCCCCTTTGACAGGTGTCACATTTCCTAACGTAATCGAGGGTATCGAGATACATTCCCGGCCAGTAATAATTTTCACTGGCCCGGAAGTAGGTTTTCGCGACGCCGAGATGTCCGGCCTGGGGTTCATCGTGGACTTCTCGCAAGATTTCCATTCTCATGCGTGGAGGAACGACGATTTTCCACGCATTCAAATCGGGAACGAGATGATCGAGAAACGAGTTCGGTCGGTATCGATACAACACACCGTTTTCTGATTTCCACCCCTCGTTTTTCGCGGGGTATTTCGTTACGTGGTCCAATCGATTATTGTACCATCGTATTTTCGCGGATTCGGTCGGAGGTTTCGGTACCTCCGAAGTCTCATCGATTACCGAAATTTCGGTGTTTTCCCCGATTTCTCCCTCGTACATTCTCGAAAGAGCGTCGGGTACGTGGTGTAATGCACCTTTGCGGTGGACGACTTGGTAGTCGTACTCGAGGAGTTCGAGAGCCCATCGAGCAAGGCGACCATCCGGACTTTTTAGATGGTGTAACCACCTAAGACTACTATGGTCGGTTATCACAGTGAAATGATACCCTTCCAGGTAGTGCCGGTATTTTCGAATCGCCCATACCACTGCCAAGCACTCTTTTTCCGTTACGGAGTACTTTCTTTCGGCGTCCGATAGGGTTCGGCTGGCAAACGCAATGACGTGTTCCTTCTCGTCAATCGTTTGCGTTAATACGGCTCCAATCCCGAAACTACTCGCGTCGGTTTGCAGAACGAACGGTTTACTGAAATCGGGCGTTGATAAAACTGGGGCAGACGATAATTCTAACTTCAGCTTTTCAAAAGCTTCCTTTTGTTCGTCTCCCCAGTGCCATCGTACGTTCTTTTTCAGCAACTTCGTAAGTGGAGTCGACATTGTCGCGAAGTCGCGCAAAAATCGGCGATACCACGACGCCATGCCTAAAAATCTGCGCAATTGCGTAATCGTTTTAGGCGCCGGGTAATTCAATACTGGCTCGATTTTCTCGGGATCTACATTTAAACCGTTCCGATTTACTCGGAAACCTAAATATCTAACTTCTTCGCGACAAAACTCACACTTTTCCGGATTTATCGACAATCCGGCTTCCCGTATTCGATCGAGTACTTTTCGCAACCATTTTAAGTGGTCTTCGAAGGTCGGAGTAGCTACGATTATGTCGTCGAGGTACGCGAATGCGCAAGGCTCCATTTCGGGACCGATTAATCGGTCAAGTAACCGCTGGAACGTGGCCGGGGCGCCTGATAAACCGTATGGCATTCGAGTAAATTGAAAGAGGCCTTTCCCCGGTACCGTAAAAGCGGTCACTTCCTTGCTGGACTCTTCCAACGGGATTTGATGGAAGGCTTGGCTTAAATCGAGGGTCGAAATGTACCTCGCCGATCGTAATTTGTCCAGTATCCCTTCCATGTATGGAAGAGGATACGCATCCTTTTTCGAAATCGCGTTCACCTTCCTGAAATCGAGACAAAATCGGTATGTCCCGTTCGGTTTTTTGATCATGACGATCGGTGTCGACCACGCACTGTGGGAAGGTTCTATTACTCCTTCCTTCAGCATGCGATCGACCTCGTCATACATGGCTCGCCGTACTGGTGGCGACACCAGGTAATACCGCTGTTTAATCGGCGCGTTTCCTTGGGTATCGATCCGGTGTTCGATTAACGTGGTTTTCCCGGTTTTACCGGATACTGACGGTATTTCCTTCGCGAGGAATGCCTTCAAACGCTCTTTTTCGGTTTCCGATAAATCTACGATACCGTAACACTCGATAACATTTCGGGGTGTTAACTCGTCCGATGTACCTTCGGCAAAAACGTGTGGCACATCCGTTAATTTCGAAATCCACTGAGCGTTCGCGCTATCAATGACGATTTCGAACGCGTTTACAAAGTCAATTCCGAGGATCATATCGGTAGAGAGACTCGGAATGATTCGTACGTCGAATTCTTTACCTAATCCGTCGACAGTTATCGTAAGAGTCGTTTCCTCTTTAATCGTCTCTTCCTGCCCGTTCGCGGTAATTATACGATCTACTCGCGGCGTTCGGAATACCCTCCCTTCCCGGAACCCGGGATTTAACCCATAGGCGCCAAGAAAGGATCGGCTGGACCCGGTGTCCAGTAAAGCCTTCACCATATGTTTGCCGACCTGAACGTAGATGAACGGTCTTGTCGGATTTCGGTTTTCGATTACCTCGCCACATGGCATCACAGGGTCAGCTGAGGTACTCGAAATTATCGGTTCGCTCGCGTCAGTCCTCTTGTCTTCGAGGGAAGTATCCGGGACTGTCGGGACTACTTCCCGTTTCCTTTTCCCGAACACCTCGGGCAGTTCGGCTTAGGGGCTCTGGAATTGCTACAGCGATAACAATGTCCCTCCTTCTTCGGCTGGGGACAATCTCTTAACAAATGCTTCTCGCTGCCACAGTTCCAGCATTTCCATGGGTTCGATTTAGCAACTTCCTCCTTCCGGGAGGAAACGGAGCTTCCCGATTGCTGGGTCGGGTGACTGCGTTCCGATCTATCGAGACTTCGTATTTTCAACACCTTTGAATAGGTGGGTTTTCCTTCCGGTTTTTCGGATGTTTTCCCGACGCGTTCTTCCGTCGAGGCTAAGTCACTACTTGAAGTTTTTCGATCGTTAAACTTTTTTGTTTTCGGGATATACGCAAATTCGACTAGGGGGGAATCCTCCACCGACGGAGGTGGCTTAAATTGCTTGATATCGGCCCACAAGATTTCTCTCGCGGTTCCGAGATCAACCAGGTCCGCTAATGTTCCGATATCGTTCGGATTGAGTTCCCGCCTGTACGCCGGTCGTATATTCCGAAGGACTATTTCGAGTAAGTCGTCCGGACGAATTGGTCGGATCATCCGGGCTACGCATCCCTCGATACACGTGACAAAGTCCGCGATTGACTCGTCTTCTCCCTGTGTCCGCTTACGAATAAAATCGTCGAGTCTGTTTTGCAGATCTCGAGCACCAAATCGCGAGAGGAATTCTTGGCGGAATTGTCGCCAAGTTTCCCATTCATTTCGGTGGACTCGATACCACTGTAGTGGTAGTCCCTTGAGGATCGTGGGGAGGGCGCAAAGCAAACTGTCTAGGCTTAGTCCTCCCAAAGTTGCCCAATCTTCGACTTTCTCCAGAAAGTCTTCGGCGCTTCCGTCTTCCTTACCGCGGTACGAAATCCGCCACCGACTAACAGTGGAGGTCAGTGCCGAAGTCTCTCGAGATATACTCGGCATCCTCGGGGTGTCCTCTGTCGGTCGCGACGTCCTTTCGTGCGTAAAGTCCGTCCGCGGTCTACAGGTCGTGGCTCGATCCGTCCGGTAATCTGTTCGGTAATCTGTTCGGTCTTCCGTTCGGTAGTCCGTTCGGTAGTCCGTTCGGTACCCCTGCGGCGAAGATTGCGAAAGTGGCACCTGCTGTGCCTGCGAGGCATCGCGAACTTCCACTTCGTTTCGCCTGCTCACCGATTCCCGGGGAAATCGAACATACGCGTCTTCTTCCGGTCGGGGTACTACCGAGTATGTCGGAAAATCGAGTAATCCTTCGTGCGTCTGTCGAGGGTACTGTTGGATTCGGGTCGAGCTTCGGGGAAGGTTCCTGTCCAGGAATGCCTCCCTTACCTCCGCTCCCAGCGGGGTGGCTTGACCCGTTGTGCTCGTCGTCGTCATTGTTGTTCCGGTACTCATTGTTACGGTTGTCCCGGTCGCGAGAGTCACTGGGGGTAACCAGTGTGGATCCCGAAACGTCACGGTCGGTTGTCGTCCCGTTCCTCGTCGCTCCGAGGATGACGTACTCGCGGTTAATGTCGTGCTGGTAACCGTAGTTACCGTCGAGACGGCTAACGACACCAACACATCGGTAGTCACCGAGGTAGTCGGTGTTCGGGTTTGCGTTCCCGTTCCGATATTTGGATCGGTAAGAAAATCGCCCCCTAGGGAGGAAACCGTCCAAAAATCGGTCGCCCTACCACGGGTTCCGCCGAGCAATCGATGCTCGTATTCCGCTAACAGCGTCAATAAATCGCGGTGACGCTGTCGACTAATATCTAATTCCGATACTTCGCCTAGTGATACCATCGGCGCGAGTGCCGCTTCCGTCGCTACCGCTTCTGTTACGCGTCGCCTATGTTGGAGGAATCTCGACCTTAATTCAACTAAGGTACCTTCTGTATCCAACCCTAAACGTTGCAACGCCTGCCGCAAGGCTTCTTCATCATAGCCTGACAAAAGTTCATCGCAGGACGCGGTGGATTCGACATAATTGGGTACCTGTGCCATTTTTCGACTTTCAAAAAAAAAAATTTTAAATAAATAAAAAGAATTTTATTTTTCCCGCCGATACGGGTTCTCAAAAAAAAAGAAAAAAACGAAAATTCGATTCGGTTCCGCGAGCGATTCGATTCCCGCGAATGAAAGAGGGAGAGGCAGCGGATAAACAAAAAAACTAGGTACGCGCTCCTAAACACTCCCGATAATGTAGTAACCCCACCTTCCTTCGGGTGCCTATATTCGGTTATTACTATTCACGAATTCGGGTATATCTCTCTTTTTCTATTTTATTTTTCGACTATTAACAACGAAAAAGAAAGATAGTAATCACTCGCGCACTACGATGGCAACCCGAAAGAAAATCGGTACACTATTATCCTAGCGACGGCCGATTACTCTTCCCGACCTGTCACTTTTCGATTTCGCGAGACTAAGTTCACTTCGGAAAAGTTCGGTCGCGTTCGGTTCGGTTCGGCTTCCTTCTATTCGAACGATCTAACTACGGATGAATCTAACGGTCGATACGATCTCAATGGCCGAAAATTTACACTCACACTCCCGAAAAATTTCGACGAAAAAGAAATGTATGAATTATTATTTATTATTATTATTTATTTTTTTCAAAACACTCCGCGTAATCCTCTTCGCACTATTTCGTATTGGGCCCCACGTTGGGCGCCAATTTGTGACGTGGTATTTTCGACGTCACTATAAAGGGGGGTCTCGTAACCCCGATCTCCGTTGATCTCGGTCCTGAAAAATTTGCATGCAAAGAATTCAGGGGGTTCTGGGCGCCAGGTACTAAGTACCACGATTTCGGGGATCTAAAATGCTCCGGCTGAGCCAGTATATGGAAGAGGGGAGGGTTCGACACGGTCAAGCAAAAAGAAAAACGCAAAATAAATAAAAAAGAAAAGAAGCAGCTATATTACGATCAAACAAAATAACAAATAAAAGAAAGAAAGAAACAAAAGATAAATGACAAACGAAAGAAACTGCCGACCAGGGCACGCTGAGCCCGCTCAAAACAATTTTGGGCTCCCCATTAGCAAACGGGAAGCGTCGAGCCCACTCGGTCGTCTTGCCAAATGAAGATGGCGGCCCTTACCGTACACCGGCGGTTCCCGGAAACTCGGACGCTCTGACTCGGGCTCCTATATCTCCCGGTTCCACTTTCGTCTCTCTCGACGGCTTCCGAATATCTCGGACACTCCGCGGTTCAAACGTGGCGTTGCCCTTTTTCTCTCGTCCTCGAGAAAAATCGAAATTCGTCCTTCTCGGGCTCCGTGCGACGTGTCTCGTTTGCGATCCGACGTGGAAGTTGCCGTTTTCCGGTTTCTTCTCCGATTTGGCGAGAACCTCTCGAGTCGTTGAGAGTCTCGCCCGGTACGAGAGGGATCGTATCTCTCCCACAGGAACCGGATGCGGCTGTCTGGGATCTCGCCGAATATTCGGCCTCCTGTCCCGCGTGAATTTCGGGGTATCGAGTAGTTCCCTCGGGATTCCGGGATCTTCAGTCGTGGAGTTGGACTTCGGAGTTTTCTTCCCGGAAGTGTCGTGCTCCATAGCTCTCTTCATTCGTCGTTGCTTTGAGGGGTCAGCGTGCCGTACTTAACACTTCGGGTTTCGGCCGACCGATGTCGCCATCGGTCCGATTACACAATATCGATCGTACTATTCTAAATCATACGCCATTTCGAATCTGGCGCCGGTTCTCTAATACATTTTACCGACTGAGTCGGAACGCAATAGGTTATCTTACAAACTATTACCTTACAGACTAGATGGACTTCCAGGTCGGATCGATAATTGTCAAAATCTCGCGGTTCCTAACCTCAATTATCGATCCGAGTTTCCGCGTGTCACGGGTTACGGGACTTTTTGGGGCAGAGAATCGTTCTCTGTCACATGATCTTCGCCTTGTTGGATGATTGTTGTGGTCGGGTACACGCGGTGCCATTTTAAAGAGCTAGCACTCGTTGCTATATAAGAATAAAAAAAATGATTCTTACGATAAAAGAAATATATTTATTTGTATTAAAAAGGTTTTCCTTGTTTCTTTTATATATATATTTAAGTATTTGCCCTCTTCTTTTTCTTTCTTTTTTTTTTTTTACTTTTGTGTTAACCACTAATGTGAGAAATTCTTAACCTATTTGCATGTACAATTTTTGAATTTCGGTTTACTTTTATTTTAACATTACCATTTTCCAAAATTTCTAAAACTTCATGGGGTCCAGAATACTGGTCTCCAAATTTATGGGGTTTAGGTCCCTTTAACAAGAAAACAAAATTTCCTGGTTGAAAGTTTTGGGTTTTTAACCTCTTATCGTAATATTTTTTTGAACGAATTTTGGATGTAATTAGGTTACGTTTGGCTATTTCTTGTGCGGCTCGGAGTCCAGTAATTAACTGAACTAGATAGTCTCCATAAGTTTCAAATTTTTCATTTTCTTTAAGAGGTAAACTAGAGGGGACTGAACATTGTCGCCCAAAAACTAATTCAAAAGGGGTATACTTAGTACTTTCATGTTCACTAGTGTTGTAAGAGAACATTGCAAATTCTAAAAGTTCATCCCAATTCCTATTTTCATCAACATATTGTTTTAAATATTCTGCCAATACATGATGCGATCTTTCTAAGGATCCATTACTTTGTGGGTGATATGCTGTCGTTGTTACCCTTTTAAATTTGAATAATTTAGCTATTTGTTTCATGAGGGCGCTTAAGAAATTTGTTCCTTGATCCGTAAGGACTGCATTAGGTGCGCCATAAATACAAATAAATCTTCTTACAAAACCATCAGCTACTGTCGAAGCCTGACCATCTGGTAAGGGGATCGCTACCGAATATTTTGTTAGTAAATCTTGAACCGTTAATATATATATGTTTCCATTTTCCGTTCGGGGTAATGGCCCAACCATATCCATGGCTACTTTATCGAAGGACATACCAGGCGTGTCCGTAAGGATCATAGGTTGCTTTGTTTTTACGCGAACGAGCTTTTTGATTTGACAGTGTACACACTGTCGTATGTATTCCATTACATCTACTTTTAATTTCCTCCAGGTATACTTCTGTTGTATACGTTTACAAGTTTTTGTGACACCTTTATGACCACCTAACATAGAACCGTGGGCTTCCTCAATTATCGTTATCCTTTCATCTTCTGCTGGGTATTCTAAACCACTATGACAAATGTTTACTTTTACGTTTAGATCCAAAAATTTATCTTGGATCTCCCGTACAACAAAATTCCAAGGTATTTTACCAATATTACTTGACCTTATCATGGTGAATGACTTTAATTGTAACATTTTTATTAATTCACCTAATTTAATAATCAAATTGGTAATTTCTTCTAATTTCGTCATAATATCAACTTCGTCATCTTGTTTAATGGGCAATCCTATAAAATAATATTTCCCAATTTCAACATAGTTTGGAATTCCAATTTTAATGTTTTTATGGCTAGGGAATTTTCCATATTCAGCAAGTTCTCTAGACCCTGAATCAAATGGTTTACCCTGATGTGTAATGAAGTAGACTGTGTGGTTTTCCTTACGATATACCACACTTTTGTCATCGTCTTCAAAATTTGATGAATTATTTTCCCTATCACTACTTTCGGCGCTATCTGAATCTCTGCCTTCTAACGGGGGGCTTATGAGATTTCCTCGCTCGCTAGTTACTGCAGATGTAGGGGTGTGACTCCTCGTTTCGGATTCGATTCCTGAACCGATAGTGATATTTTCTTGCCAATAGGGTTCACAAAAAGACCCTATATCGTTTATAATTTCCTCACTATCCGAGGTTATGTCCGAATTTGAATGAGTTCTGCCCATTAATCTTTTTGAACGTCGCAAAGGAGAATTTAGCTTTTGTGATGAATCCTCGGAATTTTCATCATCTGTTTCGCTGCTACTAACATATTGTTTTTTGTGAGTTAAATTTTTGTTTTTAACCCTTTTCTTAATTTTTGTTTTCTTTCTTTGAGAGGTTCCACACTTGACTTCTTCCGTTCTGAGTTTACTCATATTTCGAGTAACGACTAATACTGGATTATCTTTATCTGAGTTCGTTATAGGGTTCCTAGAAAGAGCATCTGCATTAACGTTGGATTTACCGGCTTTGTATTCAATTTTATATTCGTATTCTAGTAATTTTAGTCGCCATCTCATAAGACGTGACGTGGGGTCTTTTGCAGAATTTAACCAAACTAAGGGTTTATGGTCGGTAACTAAGGTGAATTGTCTACCATAAAGATACGATCTAAAATAATGTACACAGTGTACTATTGCTAGAAGTTCTTTTTCCGTAGTGGAGTAGTTTTTCTCGGCAGTATTTAAAACACGAGAATGATAATGTATTGGCTTGTCTTCGCCGACTTTTCCTTGGCTCAAAATACCTGCAATAGCGCATCCCGATGCGTCGGTAGTTAAAATAAAAGGTTTAGAAAAATCGGGGTATTGTAAAATAGGTTCTTTACACAATAAATCTCGAAGGCTAATAAAAGCCGTTTCTTGGGGTTCTCCCCAAACGAAAGGGACTTCCTTTTTTAACAAGTCTGTCAGAGGTAAAGCAATTTTTGAAAATCCATAAATAAACCTTCTATAGTAGCCTGCCAAACCTAGAAATTGTTTTATATTCTTTGCAGTTGTTGGTCTAGGAAAATTTTTGACTGCTTCTATCTTTTTCTTGTCTGGTTTCACGCCTTCTCTGCTAATTACGTGTCCTAAATACGTAACTTCTCTTTTTAAAAACTCACATTTATCAGCCTGTAATTTTAAGTTTGCATCTCTTAATCTTTCCATCAAGAGGTTAAATTTTCGATTGTGTTCTTCGATAGAATTCGCATAGATGACCACATCATCTATATAGACGAATAATTCTCTTCCCTGTAATCCTGCGAGTACTCGATCCATTAATCGTTGAAAAGTTGCGGGGGCATTTTTTAGTCCAAAGGGCATTCTTGCAAACTCATAGTGACCAAAAGGGGTAGAGAATGCTGTTTTATGCTTGTCTTCCAGACTCATTTTTATCTGATGGAAACCTGAAGCTAAATCGAATGTTGAAAAGTATACCGAGTTGCCTACTTGATCTAAAATATCAGTAATATTGGGTAAAGGGTATGCATCGCCTATTGTTTTTTCATTGAGAGCTCTAAAATCTAATACCATTCGCCATCTTTTATTTCCTTTGGAATCGGGTTTTTTGGGTACTATCCATACTGGTGTATTGTAAGGTGAGTTTGAACTTTGAATAATCCCTTGTTCTAGAAGGTCATTAACCTGTTTATTTATTTCTTCTCTATGAACAGCTGGGTACCTATATTGTCGTGTATTAATCGGTATGTCATCTGTAGTGTGAATGGTATGTTCTAAGACAGACGTAGCTCCTAATTTATCTCCTTCTAGGTGAAACCTATCCAGATTTTCAGCTATTAATTTTTCTACATGCAATTTTTCATTTGTACTTAAATGATCTAATCGTAATTTATTCTTTGTTAATTCTAATCTATCTGGAGCAACTGAAATAGAGTCTATATCCTGGTTATCGGAATGATCGTTATATATCGAGTCATGTGAGATTTGACTACATTTGGACATTACTTCATCTCCTATGGATAAATGTGAATCATTTCGTGCTACTAATAAACTATCCTGAATGGGAAACAAGTGTTCGATATTTGTTATTATTTTTGGGGATCCTGTAATTTCGTTAACGGGATGTAGCGTTAATTTAGGAACTAGGACATCAATATCGAAATTCTTTGAATTTATTACTTCTACGTAACCTATACCATTTTCATTTTTAATTATATTATTTCCTACAATTAATCCAGGTCCTAACGTAAAAGGCTGAAAGTATCCTTCTTTAATTTCTGGGTTTGCAATTTTGATTGGGAAGGTAGATGTACCGTTCGCATTAATAGTTATACTATTTGGGGTTTCGAATGGAATAATAAATTGTAAAAATTTTAAACATTTATTTTTATAATCGATTAGTACATTGTTTTGTTCAAAAAATTCTGACCCTATTATTCCAGAAGCATAAATGGGAAAATTGTTTGGAACTAGGTGAATTGATGTGCAACATCCTAAGATAGTTACGTCAATTTTTCCAAGAGTAGTTACGGTTTGATCGGTTATACCATTTAGTCGTAATAACTCATTTCGGTTTATAAAGATATCCTTTGCTAGACGTCCAATTTTCAACAAATTGGGGCCTGCTCCAGTATCTAACATTACACTACATGGTGTGTTTAAGATTTTATCCTTCAAAATAATAGTAGGAAGGTTGCTAATAGGGGACAAATTTACGTAGGCATTCTTTATTGTTGGGTATTGTCTAAAGGGCGCGCCGTTTCGTTTCTGCTCGACCCTGCGGTAGCACCCATTCCCGAAGGGTTGTTGCCGTTTCCCGACCTATTCTCTTGGTCATATCTCCGTTTTCTACAATCTTGTAGGTTATGTCCTGGTTTTTTGCAGTAATGACACTCCAGGTAAGTATTTCGGTTTCTATTGTTTAGTTTGAAACAATTATCCATGGAATGTCCCGTTTTATTACAATACTGACACTCCAGTCGTGTATTGTTATTATTATTTCTAAAATTTTTCTGCCTCCCATTGTTTAATTGAAAACATTGGTCTGCTTGATGCCCGACCTTTTTACAAATTTGGCAAATTGTGTCAAATGATTTAGGCTTCGAGTGCCATTCTTTACAGTACTCGGCAGTATGTCCCTTTTTTTTACATAATTGGCAGGTAATACTTTCCCAGTGCACGGGATAAACACCTGTTTCCTTTCCTTTGTCAGGTAATTTTTCCTTTAAGAGGGTAAGTATTTCGGTAAGTTCTGACTTCCCATGGAGTTCTTCACGCGTTAAAAGTTCCGATTGTATGTCAAGTGCCTTATTTATGGCTTCAGTAAGGGATTCGTGTTTACCCATTTTGTCAGCAATTTCAGGTTTTAAACCCCGTATAAAAAAGTTTGTTACTCTCTTGTCTATTTCGTTTTTTGTTTTTAGGGATAATGTTCGTTCCTCAGATGCGTCACGGTGAGCGTCCTCAATTTGATTTTTTATTGTCCGAATCCTTCCTATGTAGGAGGCCAGATTTTCAGCTGGTTCCATGCGGGTGCTGGACAGATCTCCCTCCGCTTCATAAATATTCTTCTTTTGGGAGTAAAGTTTTTTCAAGGCTTCAGTAAAGGATGCTAAATTAGGAAATTCCTCTCCAAATACGGCTCTCCGAGCTTCTCCGGAAAGTTTTCCCCTGATTAATTTAGTGAGTTCGCTATCGTATCTAGGGGTCATAGCTAAAGCTTCTTCGCAGCTTTTTATAAAATCTAATACATTAATATTTTTCCCATCGAATTTTGGGATTTGCTGGATAGCTTGTTTGACGGCAAGGTTATCCATGTTGCGCGAGAATTCTTTTGGTCTAATATTTTTCACTAAAGAGTTATCGGGATTTTCTCCAAATACTCTAAGTTTATTTAAACGCGCGCGATATCCTTCAAATTCTTCGTCGCTTTCCTCCTGATCTATACTATCCCGCTGCGGAGGTGGAATTAATGGGTTTTCTTTTATAGTTTCTGAAATTGATACGTCGGATGTGGAATCTGAATATTTTTCTTTATTATCGTCTGAGGTACCTATTATAATTTCTTCTAAGGGATTTTCACCAGTAATATTTTCCTTACGTAAAGGTGTGCTCGTAGATACTCGCGTTTTTGGCGGTAAACCTGACGCTAGCGAGGGTTTGATATTCAACGTTTTTGCTTTTCCTCTAGTTAAAATTTCGTCTGGATCTTCGTTCATTTTGCTCGAAGCGCATGGTTCTTATATTAGGCCGTGTATCTTTTTGCATGCATAAAAAAAATCAATGCTTAATAAGAAGGGGATTTTTGTTACTTCTACAAAATCTTGCAATTACCATTCCACAATTGTTTCATAGTAATTCCAGATTATATGTAAGGATTATTTAAGACTAGTTTTTACACTCGTGCTAGCGATTAGAATAATAAAAAGAATATCCTTATAAATAACATGTGGGGAAAAAAAAAAGGAAATATTATTATTTTCTCTCTTTTTTTTTTTTTTTTTGAGACAAAGTTGTATAATTTTATTTTCCAAGGTAAAATAAACTAAATTTCTTTACTTCTTATATAATTTTAAAACATAATTATTTATTAGTGGAGAAACTAATTCAAGGGTAGAAGATTATTGGAATTTGAATAAACAGAGGAATTTCATGGTATATTTCTGTACATTTGTTTATTTATAATTCTATGTGGTCTAAAATACATAAACTGGGTTGGGACCCCAGACAGTCCTTAAAATATGCAATTGAAAAATACCGCGAGGTGTCTTTCCCTAATCTAAATCGGATGCGGTCTAAGTCCGAGGTTTTTAATAATTTAAATAATCCCGGCGTTATTTTTGTATTTCGTTTTAGGGTAATTTCCCAATATCGACTTTCCTCGTATTCATCACCGCTGTACCCCGATCTTCCAGGAGTGGGGGGAGGTCCCGGACGGATTTTGTACCTATCGGTCTCCAGGAAGGAACGAGTTTTCGGGGAAATTTGGGAGGTTTCCGGGATCGGAACAAGAGGAGGAGGAGGAGGAGGAGTTAATTGTGGGGGGTTTATGGGGACACAGGGGATTAAAGGATAAGGGATAGGAGATGGGACTCTTCCCACAATTCCTATTTCTTCGACGCAGTTTTCTTCTTCTAGGTGTGGTTTGGGGCTTTGTGGTTTGTCTTTTGTTTCCCACAACTCCACGGAAATTCCCCCTTTAATGTTGGGTTGGGGAAGGGGACCGTGAATCCCGTACTTTTGTA
Source organism: Gasteruption jaculator (assembly GCA_949825005.1). Taxonomy (NCBI): domain Eukaryota; kingdom Metazoa; phylum Arthropoda; class Insecta; order Hymenoptera; family Gasteruptiidae; genus Gasteruption; species Gasteruption jaculator. Next base: position 1,249,397 of record OX463767.1, on the reverse strand, counting down.
AGTGTGCGATGAGTCGCCTTCGGTCGCGGGCTGCCCTTCCGATTGATTTTGGTTTGCCCACTAGTAAGGGAAGAAAATAAATGGGTTAAATTTTAACTGGTGGTCCAGCTTCGAATGAGGACTTAAATTCTAACTGGAGACCCAGCTTCAAATAAATTGGAAAGAAAGGATAGATTTTGGGATTCAATAAATAAATTTTTAACTGGAGACCCAGCTTCAAATAAATTTGAAAGAAGAGGATAGATTTTATAATTTAACAAATAAATTTTTAACTGGTGACCCAGCTTCAAATAAATTTGAAAGAAGAGGATGGATTTTAGCTGGTACCCAGTTTCTAATCCGGAAATGGGAGTTAGGAAGGACATTTACTGTTGGTAGAACCAGATTAGAAATATTTGTAAAGGTGAAGGAAAACGTCAATGAATACAATGGGAAGGAAACCCTACTAATGGTGTATTAAAATATCTTACTTTTTATTCTTGATTCTTTTAAAGATTGCGCTGGAACGGGCAGTCGATCGTTGGAGAGGTATGATTTGGTAGAACCCTTGGCGCGGTTGTCCTCTCTTTTCTCTCCCTTTATTTATTTTAAGGGGGGGGTATGGTTTTGAAGGCAGAAAAAAACAGGTTTTTACAGATTTTTTTTTGGGCGTACGGTGAAAGTACATTTATTTCTGATTGTTGTACATTAAAGAGTAGTAATTGAACTATATTCTGTGAAATATTGGTTCAAAAATATTGAAAATTGACCGAATGGCAGCAATTCTTCGCAGGCGCCTCAGAAGAAATACATTTTGCGGTGCACATCATATCTCAGCACTGGATCATCTGAAATGAAATAACCAAAGTTTTTTCCTTAATTTTTATGTCCCTCTAGGTATCGCTGCCGAGTTTTTCCATTTTTTTTAATTTTTGAACTTTTTACAAGACTTGAAAGTGAAAATACCGATTTTTGGCCTAAATTCATGACTATTGTTGTTAATAATAAGAAAAATAAAATCAAAGACGAAAAAATCTCGCCAGGGTTACCTCATAAATTATGTAAGGAAATACTGTAAAAAATTTGAGAACGATCGGTTGAATAGATTTTCAGATACAGTGTGCACCGACTCAAAAAACATCGACTTGAGAAAAACGCGTTTAAAGTTTTTCGTAGCGAAAAGACCCTGATAAAACTTAGTAAGCTATTTATTTTTTATTTTACTCACATAGAATCATCAATGCCGGGACCATAGAGTATAGAACTTTCGTCAAGAATGTCCAAAGCATCTTTTTTATCAAGTCTGCGGCGAATTCTATCATTTTTAGCGGTTTCAGCTGCTCGCTCATCTGCTCTGTTCATTCGAATATCGTTGGTTCGAAGCGCCCATCCATGACAACTTGGACCAGTACTTATTCGCATCTCTTCTAGGAAGGTTAAATAAGCTTTACAGCCTTCATTGAAAACACAAGCAGCCACTGAAGATGCAAATTCGACGATAATTGCTGAACCACTCTCAACTTTCGGCGCAATCTTCCAAATAAGCTGGTTCAAACTCTCATTATTATTTTGTGTGAATCCGCCAATACATCGCTCTAGGAGAGCATCTTTGCTTAAATCTTCATAAATTGGCTTGATTCCTTGTAAAACATCAGTTGGTAGAGCAGAATATGTGTGTTTGAAATTATTCAGCTTGTTTGAAGCTGCAGCTTTCTGCCATTCACACCATGAGTCTTCTCCGCTAGGGCAGTTTTCGTGTTGTGGTTTTGCATCGGTTGAGGCATAATGATAGTAAGTAGCCCAAATGGCTTTCTTCATTTCTTCTACAGAATTAGAATTGAAACGAATTGCACGACCATAGTACTGGGTGAGCTTATCAATCATTTTTGCAGTCAGTTTCCCTTTACCTGAGAGAGTTTTTTTTTAAATTTTTTTTCCAGTTTTGGTTTCACTATCAGTCACAGTTTTTTTGACTAAATCACGCAAACGAGTTCCCATCCTTTTTTGGACGTGTCCAACACATTCTTTTTTATTGACTAGAAAATTTTCACCATAAGGTTCAGCATTGATAACACCACTATATGTTTTCGAGTCACCATCTCCAATATAGTTGCGAATCTTCACGTTATTCTCTTGCGATCTTTTGAACATTGTGACAATTGCGTCGACTTCCATGTTACCGGATGCTCCTTTGTGATTTGCAGAACATTGATCTTCATTTATATGGTTCTCTTGCCATTCTTCGAACTCTGCAGAATCAAGCTTATTCTTCCAAGTAACACACATGTGACAGTATGAACTTTTTACGAGAACATCGACGACTTTTCCGGTGTAATATCCAATCAAGGAAGCCACGCCATATAAAGAAGAAAATCCACGCTTTTTCCAAGTTCCATCGCCTGATACGGTTAATTCTGATGAAGATTCAATATTTTTTTCTCTACACATAGCTGCTTTTTCTTCCTCTATCGCAGAAACAAAAAATCTTTTTGCGGCATTCGTCACACTGGAGCACATTTTCTTCAAGTAATTCTGGTATACCGATTTTGCTACGAAATTACTGGATAAATCCATCAGTCCGCAGAATTTGTCACAACCAGCTAATCCCAAGCCTAAAACTCGCATCACGAAAGCAAATCGGTAGTTCACTTCATACATATGATCATCTACTCGTTCACTAGACGGAACGTAACGAGGTTCTTTGCATTTTTCACATTTTATTTTTATCTTGAAACCAAGACCTATTTTGCCACAACACTGAAATGATACTGTACTATCACAAACTGCACACTTCACTAACGTAGAAATTGTTGAAAAAACTAACAGAAAATCAATGATTCTGAAATGCTTATTTGTATCTTCAGCAACTTCTTGGCTAAAACTTAGTCTGATTTTTTTCGTTGACGTACTCCTTGTCTCAATATCGTCATCGTTTCTTCGTTTATGCGGAGGAACTATTTTTTTACCTCGATACAACTTTTTACCACTCTCCTTTCTACACTCTCTGGAAACTTTTCTCGGCATTTTGCGAACAACAAAAATATCACAACGAAATAGAGTAAGAAAATACAACACGACTGTTACACTCCGCGTCTGCTTCGAAAATGAAGCAACACCAGGTACCGGGGTACCGTTACAACGACCCTGTCTAAGACCTTTCTGGAAACTGCTTAGGGACAATAACAAAAGAAGATTGGACAATAACAAAAGAAGATTGGAGAATAACAAAAGAAGATTGGACAATAACAAAAGAAGATAACAAAAGAGATTGAGAAACAACTGCCTTCCCGCTGAGCGGTTACAGCTCAGGTAGTCGTTCGAGACACGTCTACTTCCAAAGCTATATCTTTGTGAGTTTTGCTCCGATTGACTTCCTATTAACAGACAACATTCTTGAAATACTATACTTTCATAATATGCAATAAAAAAAATCACTTTTTTTGAACCCTCAAAACCATACCCCCCCCTTAAATGAACAGATTTAACTATAAAAACTTTTATTTGAGACTATTTTTAGGTTTGTTTTACTAATTGTTTTTGTCGCACTTCACGAAAGATTTGAATTGACATATATTTTTTTGAATTCAACGAATTATTATATTTTTTTTTTTATTGAGGGAATGGGAACTATTTCATTATATTCTTCCTAAAGATTGTATTTCCCCACTAATCCGCAGGTATTAAAACATTTCCCGGCCGATGCACCAAAATTTTTAAATGTACCTGTCACGTCCTAGGGAGGTTTACCCTGTGGTGCAACCTATGCCACCTCGGAAGACCAGTAAAGCCCTTACCCTGATAACGTAGCCCTTTCAAGTATACTTGTCTACGCGACAAAACTCCGGGCTGGGCCGAATTAGTATGGGGAAAATAACAATAGAAGATGAAAAATGAAACAATAGCAATGCCTGTTAAGGGTGGTAAAGCCCTATCCTCGAATATGATTAAATAAACAAATGCAAATGATTAACTTTAATATACCTTTATTAACAATGAAGAAAACTGGTTGTCTTTTTGATCCGACCCTCACTTTGTTTCCTCGTGGGGATTTCCTTGGCTCAACTGTTAGTAAAAATCCCTCAAAGGTGTACAGAAGATGATGGAAGAATTTCTCGAGAAGGTGAAGAGGAGTAGTCCGGTTGGCGACAGGCGATGGTTCTCTAGGTGCAAGATGGGCAGGACACTACTAGATACTTCGTAACTTGCACTGTTCGAGGATAGCCGAAAAACTACTGGTCCTCCCGAATTTTCACGGGGTATATATGTACTTTGGAAAAGCCTCTGAAGTGGAGGGAAATAATTGTTTTACATTTGCACCTAGTAGAAACCATTGCCGCCTCCCGCTTTCCGTCTGTTACGCTTGGTCACATTTTCTTTTCCTAGTGTTGTGACAATTGTAATAAAATCGTTTGATATATAGACCCTTTTGTCTAAGTAGTCGCATCCTTTCGCTTTAGATGTCCGAGGACACCTTACAATTCGTTCCGCTTGACTCGCGGTTTTCCCTGAAGTGTTTTAGGGCCTTGCGATCCTAGATACCTCGTTGTTTAGTGTTGTATCTTAAGGTGACATATTTATGACTGGTTAGTCATCCTACTTGCCAACTGCTACGTTATTTCACCTTTTTCTTTTTGTCAAAATTATCATATTAATCGTCGAATTCGGTGAACCTTCTAATATGTATCACGTATGTTTCGACGTTCTCTTTACAATTGTCCTAATAAAGACGGAAGCGCGTAATTACTGTTTCAATGGAAGTTGACTTTAGATTTTCCGTGACTCATCTTCCCTTAACGTTAAAAGGTAAAATTACAATAGTTTAAAAGATGTGAAACAACCAGTTTTTTTTTTAAAATACATTATTGATTATGTTACTATTATAAATAAATCGCTTTTATATAATATTTTCCTTAGAATCTAATATCAGAGCGAGGTATGTCGCGCGACGTGACAACAATCAGCAAGAAACGAAAAGAATAGAACATTTTACTTCCTTGCAGGGTAATATACTTCATTTATAAAAAAAAAAGTTTATTCAGACGAAACATGCTATAAAAACGATTATTTCTAACGTTTGTAGTGTACTCATGCAATTTTTATTGAAACGTTTGAAAAGATGGGAAAAAAACAAGTTAAATGAAAAAAAAAAATTATTGTCGTAGCACATTCCATAGCAGAGTAAATCAATTTTTAACTAAGATTCGGAAATGTTGCTCCGCCAGGCTCTCCGTCGCCGATCGGTTCCCCCACCAGCGCGTCGAGCGGTGCGGGGAGCCGCGACGCGGTACGCGTATTTTTTACGTTCGTTTATTGCTCATTGCAGACGAACTAAGCTATCTACAACTATCGGGAAAAATGGACATATTAAAGTATTATTTCAACAATAACTGTGCCAAATTTCAAGTAAAAATATTAAATACTTTCGACGCAATCGTTCGTAAACCAAAAGTTGCGGATCTCAGCTCCTACAGGGCCGATCATAATGATTTTTTTTTTAAATTCATGTTTTTCTACCTACATTAAAATGCATTTTGTCTCCTTCCCTAAAACTTAATAATTCGCTAAAATCCGATCCTAGCAACGTGTTTTTATTCTTAAAAATGTTGTTTAATTCAGATTTTCAAAAATCCCTTCGGAGCATTTATTAAGTACGTTATAAGCTACCGATTGCAATTGATTTCATCCGTATAACTATAGTTGCCCAATTTTTATAGCTACTCGAAGTTCAAACTTCATATTTTTGCAACAAGTCGCCATTTTGAAGTACGGCATTGGGGTTCGGGCTACATGTTCTACTAACTGAAATATATCTTTCAAAGTAATTACAGCGACATTTAATTATTTTTTGCAACTGTTTCCTAGTTACAAATTTTTCCACATTTTTTTATTTCTATAACAATTTTTCAGTATAAAAAACCAAATTCAACATATACTACCGATCCTATCTTGTAGGAAATTTAATTCTGAACAACTTTCCTCTCTATACTTTTTTGCGTAAGATCAATAACAACAGAGATATTTTGGAAAAACTAAAGCGAAACGCTTTTTTCAACTTATTTTGCAATAAAAAAGACAGAAGCCGAACTTTTTTTTAGATAAGACTTTCAGGTTACTTTCAGGGCGCTATTAACTAACGATTTATGAAAAAAAATTGCGGGTTGGTTGAAGTGTACATTTTGGTGCTCTGGCAACCGGACCTACTACTACCTTCTTTCCGACAAGTAGGTTCGAGTCTACTTTTGTCACGACCACCAAATTCTAATGGAACATTTTGATTGACCAGAAGTTTTAATTAATAACTCGTTAATTATTCCGAATTTCGAAAAGAGGTATTTGACTTTTCGTTTCCAATTTTCACCCTCTACCACCACCTTTCGGCTTCATGATCTTATACCAAACACCCTGTATACAGGGTGTCTGACATAAGGTGTCCCACCCGAAAACCCCAGATTGGTGGTGAAAAATGGAGACGAAAAGTCGTGTACCATTTTTGGAAATTCGGATTAATTACCGAGTTATTAATTAAAATGTTCCGGCCAATCAGAACGACGAAACGGCTTTGGTAGGCGTAGAAAATAATTTAGTACCATTAGACTCAGCCCTACACTTGAAGTTTAGAAAAACTAAGATAAGGGTAACATCAACACATTGCTTCTACTGTTACCACTACCACAATACCTACACTATGGTGTGTTGTCCTTCGGCAACAGAGTAGTAGTAGTGGTAATACTTAAGAAATCATATGGTAACACCAAACATTGAAAATCTTACGTCTGGTATTTCTTCTATTACTACCACTACCTCACTACTATGATTGTATGTGTTTTCGTTGTACAATAAAGTTGCAGTAGTAATAATACATAAGAAACAAAATGGCGAAATTGAAAACCATCAAATTCTTACTTGTACCTAATTCAAGAACGACGCGGTACACTTTATATCCGAAACTTGTACATAAAATCCCGATACCTTTGGTAGCGCAGTAGTAAAGTGCTTGGGCTTTGAATAGGGCACTTTTTGACGAGGGTTCGAGCCCCGGTTGATGTTATATTTAAAACATTTTTTTTTCTTCATAAATTCAACTACTACTATTACCACAACTACTACTGTTCGCGATCGATGCCAGGGATCGCTGGATCGATCCCCTCTCCGATCTCGTCCCCACTCGCGGTGGCTCCCACCTCGACGGTTTAAAACCGGCGAGATCGCTGCCGATACCTCAGTTGCGGCTTGCCAGAAGCCACACTCAGACGTAGGACCTGCGCTCATACTTTTCAGGGTTCATGGTATAGTAGATCTAACCATCCTTTACCTACACCAAGTCCGCGAGGCGACCTCGTGACTTGCCTATCCTTTACGTGCGGGATCCGCACTCCTTTCTTTCTTGGGATAATTCGAGGGATCCTTCGGGTTGTCTCTCCCTTGATCGGGTATTAGACCCAGCCTTTAACGTCCTACATTAGGGAATTAACGCGTCTTCCACGCATTCGGCCATCCAGCGCCACTTTACTTTGCTCCCGGATCGATTCCGTGCGAGCGTCATACACGAATACCAGGCGCCTAACGCCATTTATACGGATTATTGGCCCTCGGTCCCAAGCGAGGTGCTCTCGACCCCGCTTTGGTCGCGGCGTGTTATTGTAGTTGTTAAAGATTGATGATAGGAGTATTTGTTAGTATTTTTTCATTTATTTGGAATTAATAAATATTAAATAAATATCTAAATTCGCTGTGTTTCATTGTGTGTGTTTGTTACCCGGTCTGGTCCGTCCGAGCGACTCCACTCAACGAGATTAGGGCGAAGTTACTTCGCATTCCTCACAGTCCACTAGCGCACAACTACATTATTACTATTTTTTTATTTATTATTTTTTGTCATATTTTAACAGGAAATGCATATTCATAGTACTATTGTTCATGAATTTTTTCAGATTTTTTGGTTTGGTGCGCCATAGTTAAAAAAATAAAAACCAATATTGACGTCGAATTTCAAGTATTAAAATTAAACATTTACATGAAAAGTTTAATTTAAAAACTTTTCCCCTTGAAATAAGTGAATTATGCTATTTTCGACTTATCAACATTTATTGAAATTGCATAATATAGTAGTTGCTATTACAACCGAAGTACAATTGTTCAAGAAACCATTTTTTATAAAAATACTTTAGGACTAGCTGAAATATGGTTAAGCGTTTGCAAATAAATATTGATTAAATATATTTGTATAACTAACAATTGAGAGAAATATACAATTTATGGAAAAAAAAAATAATGATGAATCGAGGGTTCGAACCCACGCCAAAAAGCTTGCAGGGATTCAACGTTCGAATGCTTACCGACTGCGCCACCGACGCCGTTGGAAACTGATGTACAAGTTTAGGATATAAAGTGTGCCGCATGGTTCTGGTTAAATTCGTTTATTTCCTATGCAATTTCAATAAATGTTGTGTAACGTGGCCATTTGGCCGCGTTATCAAGTCGCGTATTTGAACATACACGGTAGTGTCCAGAGATCTCCCCGGAAGGGCTGGGACAAAATATTAAAGATATTTTAGATTGTTACAGAGTAGGACGGAGGAAGCACAATACCCAATCCCCATTTCCCTTACCTCACGCATTCCTACCGTCTACCTATCACCGTGACGCTCCGGAGGAAGAAGGACTCCGATACCGCTGAGACCAGAAGACTGGACAAGAACGCCATCCTCAACCAATCACCAGACGCAACTCCGCCAGCCAGAAGCCATCGATCAAGATCCACCACCCAGGGCGGCAGCACTATCCACGCTAGGAATTGCGAAAGGGCCCTGGGTGGGGGGAATCGAGGACCGCCGCCGGCGAAGAAGCCAGAGATCTTTGGACCACCATCCGAAACAGACCCTATCGGGACACGACCGGGTATCTTGTGAGAGTTTTGTTTTTGGGAGTCGAGGCTTTGGAGACGCGGAGGAGCCGGGAAGGAGACCGGAGTTCGAGGAGGAAGCATCCGACGAGGTTGGTCATCGACTCCATTGTCCGGGCGTCACGGACACATCTTGTATGCTCCCTCACCTTCTTTCTCCCGTCTTGGTTGTTGTTTCTTCCTCCCTAGCTCCCCGAACTTGAGAGATAGCTTTCCCTTATCGCCTACCAGTTCCGTGCTTCCTTACCGCGATTCTTTTCTTTCTCTTTCTTTTCTCTTCTCTTTTTGTTGTGAGTCCCAGGCCCTTTCGGCTGCGGGCCATTTTGAGGCCACATTCTTTTGTTTTCCGCCTACCGAGGCGACGCTTTGGTTTTGTGAAAGATTTTCTTTTCGGTTTCCTTTTTTTTTCTTCTCTTGTTACCGCCTACCGAGGCGACGTTTTTTTTCTTGTTTTTGTTGTTCTTTTTTTTTTAATTTAATAAATTAAATTAAAACCCAGTTACCGCGTGAGCCTCCGTTTTAGCCCTTTTCTTTTCCCTTTCTGTTTTTCCCCAGGGCACGGAGGCAGAACCCCCTTCTGGGACTCTGCTCCCGACCGCTAGCCGTGCCCCCTCGTCTACGCCGCGGGCTGATCGGATCTCCATCGTCGAGGGCCACCCCCTCGGCTGGCGCCCATCTCTCGATTTCGCATCTCTGGACTCCCCTTAAGGGACTCCAGGAAGGGAGGAGCCGATCAGGCCGAACGGAGGGACGAGCGAGGATTTGCGACGGAAAGTTCGTCACAAATTTTGGCGCCCAACGTGGGGCCCACTCCCGTAGATTCTACCTAAAAATCATTTACCGGGATTACGCCATTAAAATCCTGTATTTTCGACTCCCACACCCCCATACCGAGTAGTTAGAACCACATTTTTTTTTTTGTTGCAAATTTATGTTGAATAAATTTTCCGTTGTGCATTTTGGATTTCGGGGTAACGGATTTTCGTTGGAAAGTCCGTGCATGTGAACCCCGGAGAGCACATGGCAATTTAGTAACGGCATTGAGCCCGCCATTTTGAATTGTGGTGTCGAGTAGTACATAGTAGTACGCTCTATCGAAGAGTAGTACTACCTGTCAGTGTTCTCCGGCATTCACCCGAAATACCGGGTTATTTCTGTGTATTTCCCCCATTTCAGGTTTTCCCGATTTGTTCCACCCCTATCGCGACCAAAAAGGGGAAGAAAAACTTCCCTTTTGTTACATTTTATTTCATTTCCCTTTACCGGTATTCTCCTACCGGTATACCGTTGTTTCCGCGTTCTAGCGTAGAGCGAAGGCCTAGTAGCTCCCGCGATCGCGGTCGATACGTCAGCAGTGACGTCACGCACGGTGGTCGAGTGCTAGGCCTAATATTAAGAATAACTACCGCGGGAACCCCTTGTTGGATTCAAAATTCCCACCGACAGTACCGAGTACTTCCTTAGAGGAAAATTAATAAATTAATTCCTTTTGGAAAATTTTTTTTTTCTCACAGCGGGAACGGAAAGAATTTTTTTTTTTTTTGAAAAAAAAAGAGAAAGGATTTTTTTTTTCTTTTCTTTTCTTCTTCTCTTTCTTGTTGTTTTCATTTCTCGTTTTTGTTTTTTTTTCCTTTTCTTCTTCTTTTTCATAGTCGGTCAGGGAATTTTGAACCAATTACCGACTTTTACGAATTTTTTTTTTTTCTCTCTCTTTTCCGCGAGCCGATTTCTTTGTTTTCCCATTTTACCCCGAAGGAACGTTCCTTCCTCACCATGGCCACCGGGGGAAATTACATCACCGAGGAATATGGTGAGGAGGCCATGGGCTGGGAGAGAGCGGCTCGTCGTTTTGCCGCCGAGAGGACTCCGGTCGAGTTGGTCCGTGTGCTGGACGCGGACAGGTTGAATACTGAAGGGTCCTCGGAGGTAGTCCAGGACAGGGTCGTCCGTTTCCAGCTGCGGAGCCGGCTTGGAGACGGAGTCGTCCCATGGGACAAAGAGGTCGACGAGAGGGGATTAGGCTTGCCGGTAACATTACGGGCCGCCTGGGATGAGCATTCTGCCGACCCCCTCTCCTCCACCTTGGGAGGTCGGGATATTGTTCCCGATCCTCCATCGTCCCATTCCGTTACCGTACCCTCCCCGACGACCTCTACCGCGAATACCGAAGCACCATTAGCGAACACGGTGACAGTGGTGTCAACGGGTACGATTACCACCTCGACAGTGGTTACCACCACTGCTACCGGATTCGCAACTTCGGGCCCATCCATTAGGGCACCGTTGGTCCCCACCAACCCCCTGGGGGTTGTGCCTCGTCCTTTGGCGACGACTTCGGGGGTATACCTCCCCTCTGGACAAACCAGAGGCCCCTGGGGGGATCCCCTGGAATATACCGACGGCCTTTTAGGTAGTCGGGATTTATCGCGAGTGGGGTACTTGGAGCCGCCACCCCCACTCTCTACCGCTACCCTGTACCCCCACACGACCTTATCGCCCCTTACCTCCTCCACTGGGGACTTCATACGGTTGACGCAGAGCCCTGCGCTGACCTATGTGTTTCCCGGGTCTACCCCCTTCCCAAACCCTAACCCAACGCGCCACCGGGTACGCTACCCAGCTACCGTTGTTGCCGAGCCCCATGGCCTCCCGTCTGGTTCACGGAGGAATTACTATCCCCCGGAACCAGCATGGGAGGATACCTTCCACCCACCGGAACCGAACCGGTCCCGTACCGCCCCTCCTACCGGACACCCCAGCGGGTGTCCCGGGGAAGGAACCTCCACTTGGGGGGGACGATGGGGAACGAGGAGTCGGGCAGCGAACCCCGACACCAGCGAGTGGCCCGATAGTCCCTTAGGGACCACCACCCTGGTTGGCTCCGCGAAGGCATTCGGGGCCTTAAAGAAGTGGCAGGTTTCCTTCTCCGGGAAACCCGAGGAAGACCCTGAAGAATTCCTGGCTCTTTTAGAGCAATGCGGCCGCGCCAATGGGCTGACGCCGATGGATGTTGTCCGATCCGTTCCGGGTGTCCTCCAAAAGAGGGCCCGGATCTGGTATACGGGTGAGAGCCATGGGTGGTCCTCCTGGGAGGATTTCACCACTGCGTTTCGTCGGCAATTTAGTAAAGCCGATTTTCAGCGACGTTTACGTCAAGATATTAACCGACGAACGCAGGGTGACGGAGAAACTATCGCGGAATTCGTTACCGTCATGCGATGGGCCTTCAATAGGTTGACCCCTCGTATGTCCCTTACCGAGCAGTTAGATACTATCTGCTATAATATGAATCCCGCTTATTATCGCGACATTCGTCGAGATGAGATCTCTTCCTACGAAGAGCTCATCGACAGGGCGAAGGTCGTGGAAGCCCTGTTGGAGAGGAAACGGGCCTTCCGCCAGCCCCCGGCAGAGAGCTGGGTATTGCCAAACATGGCGTATACCCCTTCTTCTAAAAAGAAGGGGTCGGGTCAAGATGCCGCAGCTCCTCTGCGGGGCGAGCGGGCCGAGGGTGCTCGATCCCGTACCGCACCCCCAAGAAAGAGCCCAAAGACCCTACCGTCGGAACGTAACCCATCTCCAAGTGGGGGGGACCATTCCTCCTCCTCGGAGGTGGATACCTCCTGTCCTGCCAAGGACGTTCCGAACTCCCGTACCCGATCTTTCGCTACCGTTACCGCGAAGGCCAAGAAGGCCCCACCGGGCACTAGGCCCTCTACCGGTTCGCCCCTGCTCTCGCCCGGGGAAATAGCCCTGGCGCGTGCAAGGGGAGGGGAGTCCAGCGCTCCGGGTTCGGCAGATCCGGACCAGAAGTGCTGGAATTGCCTCAAGTCGGGGCACCGTTATTCCGCCTGCCCCCTTCCGAGGGGACAGTTCTGTTACGGATGCGGGGAGCCCGGGGTCTTCGTAACTAGCTGTTCTCGATGCAACCGGCGGAAGGGAAACGGCCGAGGAGGACAGCATTAAGGGCCCGCGCTTCCCCCTCCGTGGCAGAAAGGACCCCGCAAAGTACCGTCTCTAGGACCCAACCCCCCGAGAGGGACCCTACCATTTTACCGCCCACTCCAGAAATCACCCCTACCGTTTCCGACCCCCTTGTTGCCGCAGACGCTGATTCCCGATTTTTCCTGACTATCGTTATCGGCAGTAAGGCGGTTCCGGCCCTCCTGGACTCGGGGGCCACTCGCTCCTACTTGGGGTCGGGGGCCGTTGAGTCCGTAAAGGACCGGATCCAGCCTTTTAGCTCCACCCTAGCGGTGGCTGATAACTCCCGGGTCAGTGTGACGGGACTGATTTCGCTGAATATCCCCGTAGATGGGGTGAGTAAAGACATAGAATTTAGAGTGGTACCCACCCTAGGTTACGACTGTATCCTAGGGATGGATTTCTTCCAAGCTTTCGGAGTCATTTTGGACTTTGGAACCTCCACCTGGACCACTCCAATGGGAGTCGTCCATCAGTTCCGTCCCACTACCCTACCGCCTACCGTATCTCCGTGTGCCGGGATTAGCGAATTGACCCCCGAAGAGGAGACACGACTCCAAGCTTACTTGGACCAAAATGTCCCTCCTCCTCGGGAGTCCTTAGGAGTGACCACCCTGGCGGAGCATCATATTGATGTAGGGGGACATGCCCCGATTAGACAGAGGGTGCGAAGGAGCTCTCCACGAGTCCTTCAAGCCGCTCAAGAAGAGGTGGACAAGATGCTCCACGAGGGAATTATTGAGCCTTCCCAGAGTCCGTGGTCGAGTTGCCCCGTCCTCATTCCCAAGCCGAATGGGACCTACCGCTTTTGCATCGACTACAGGGAGGTCAATAAGGTTACTAAGAAAAATACCTATCCCTTACCGAATATCGATGCAATCCTTGATAAACTCCGTACCGCGAAGTATATCACTACCTTGGATCTAAGCCAGGCTTATTTCCAAATACCGTTGTCCCGAGAAAGCCGCGAGATTACCGCTTTTGCCGTCCCGGGTCGAGGACTTTTTCAATTTACACGCATGCCTTACGGTTTAACGAACGCGCCAGCTACGTTCCAGTTACTAATGGACAAGCTGATTACCCCAGATCTCGAACCTTTTGTCTTTGCATATCTTGATGACATTATCATCGCTACCGCTACCTTCGAAGAGCATATGTACTGGCTCGACTTAGTGTTAAAGAGGCTCCAGCTGGCGAATTTAGAAATAAATTGCGAGAAGAGCCGATTCGGGTGCCAAGAGGTTCGGTATCTGGGGTATCTCCTCAACCGTGAGGGGTTAAAGGCCGACCCGGAACGGATACAGCCCATTCTTGAGTACCCGGCCCCCACAAACCTGAAGCAGTTGCGACGGTTTCTGGGAATGGTCGGGTGGTATGCCAGATTCCTGCAGGATCTCTCCACCCTCAAACTTCCGTTAATCAAACTTCTACATAAAGATGTGGAATGGGAGTGGGGAGAGCCTCAGGAAGAAAGTTTTAAGGCACTCAAGAAGGCTCTTACCGAAACCCCCGTCCTAGCTCGTCCGGATTTCTCCCTATCGTTTACCGTACAGACTGACGCGAGTGACTTTGCGATCGGGGCCGTCTTGACTCAAAATCACGAGGATGGGGAACACCCCATCGTTTTTATTAGCCGAGTCTTGACGTCCGCCGAGCGCAAGTATACCACTACCGAGAAGGAATGCTTGGCAGTGATCTGGGCTGTTAAAAAGCTACGCCCCTACCTCGAAGGTTATCCTTTTACCGTGATCACTGACCACAGCAGCCTTCGCTGGCTCCATAATTTGAAGGACCCTACCGGAAGGCTAGCTCGTTGGGCCTTGCAATTGCAAGCTATGCCCGTTGAAATCGTGCACCGGAAGGGCCGTTTAAATTATGTTCCCGACGCGTTATCCCGCATGTTCGAGGGATGCATCGATCTTGCCGCCATAGTCCAAGATACTACCGATCCCTGGTACGAGAAGAGGCTCCAAGACGTCCAAAGGACATCATTTAAATTCCCGGACTGGAAAGTCACGGAAGGTCAATTATTTTATAACCGTCCGGACCCCCTTCTCAACCCTATCTTTCCCGACCTGGACCAATGGAAATTGGTTTTACCGAAACCCCTAAGGGAACGGGCACTCTTCGAGAGCCACAACACCCCTCAGGCTGGCCACATGGGAGTAGAAAAAACCTACCAGAGACTGGCAAGGGATTTCTACTGGCCCGGAATTTATAGAGACACTGCCAAGTATGTACAATCTTGCCTGACATGTCAGCAAGTGAAAGTACCGCAGCATAAACCTTACGGCCTGATGGGTGAGAGGTTCCTCGAAAGTCCCTGGAAGGTCGTCGCCACCGATGTGATGGGTCCTTTGCCACCCAGTAAAGGACAATACCGTTACATAGTAGTCTTCCAAGACTACTTCACTAAATATATCGAGTGCATCCCCTTGCGAAAAGCAACGGGAGAAACAATCAGTAAGGCTTTTGAAAAGCTCGTTATTCACAGGTGGGGGCAGCCTTCCTACCTTCTTACCGACAATGGTACCGAATTCTGTAATAAGTTTGTAGATAATATTTGTAAGACCTACCGTATAAAGCATTCTACCGTACCGCCCTATCACCCCCAAGCAAACCCGGTAGAGAGAGTTAATCGGGTTATAAAAACAATGATCATGGCCTTTTTGAAAGGCGATCATCGAGACTGGGATGTCCACCTGCACGAGTTCACTTTCGCATATAATACCGCCACGCATTCCTCCACTGGAGTTTCGCCAGCATTTATGAACTTTGGTCGACATCCCCCTCTCGCTAATCGATTGCTGGATCAATTGGATCCCCCAACCCGATTGACTCCCTCTGACCCGGAGGTCTGGAAGGACCGATTAAAAAGGTTATCGGCCCTCCGCGATTTGGTGAGGAGCCATTTAGATACGGCCTCGGCGAAACAGGCCGAATATTATAACCGGCACCATAAAGAATTTTCGATAACTATCGGCATGAAAGTAATGCGTAAAATGCATTATTTATCTTCCGGAGCCGAATACTTCGCGGCGAAGTTGGCTCCGAGGTACCTTGGACCGTATACCGTAGTTGATATTTTATCGCCTACCGTAGTAAATTTAGAGGATCCGGATGGTAACAAGATCAACCGCATCCATGTGTCTGACTTGAAACCTTTTCACGTGCCGGATTCAGAACCTTCCAGACCTACCCCTGATACTTCTTACCGCGAAACCTCGTTATTGGGCGAAAGTCCCGATAAAACACCCCTTACCGAACCCCTAACTGCCAAACGACCCAGAGGTCGCCCCAAAAGGAAAGTAAATTTACCCCCTCCCATACCGGATGAACCCCTACCGGACCCGAAACGACCTCGGGGTCGCCCCCGTAAAACCACCGAACAAGAACCCATACCGCCTCCATCTCCCAGACGCTTAAGGTCTAGGAGAGCCCCCTAATGGAAATGTATCCCCTAACACCCCCTACCGTTAACGAATGCAAACACCCTACCGTACAATTCATTAGTGATAACTTCTTTTTGTTATTTTCGATTACTTTTCATGATAAATAGAACACGGAGGAGACCTCTGTTCCTTATGTCAAATGGATGCTGTCTTTGTTTATTAAACACACTCCTCCAAACTCTCCAAACACACTCCTAATAATTCATGTTTCCGTGACGCTGCATGGCAATTTGGGGTTGGTGACGGACTGAAGGGTCGCGGATACGCTCCCTTTAAGTGGGGGGGAGTTTGTAACGTGGCCATTTGGCCGCGTTATCAAGTCGCGTATTTGAACATACACGGTAGTGTCCAGAGATCTCCCCGGAAGGGCTGGGACAAAATATTAAAGATATTTTAGATTGTTACAGAGTAGGACGGAGGAAGCACAATACCCAATCCCCATTTCCCTTACCTCACGCATTCCTACCGTCTACCTATCACCGTGACGCTCCGGAGGAAGAAGGACTCCGATACCGCTGAGACCAGAAGACTGGACAAGAACGCCATCCTCAACCAATCACCAGACGCAACTCCGCCAGCCAGAAGCCATCGATCAAGATCCACCACCCAGGGCGGCAGCACTATCCACGCTAGGAATTGCGAAAGGGCCCTGGGTGGGGGGAATCGAGGACCGCCGCCGGCGAAGAAGCCAGAGATCTTTGGACCACCATCCGAAACAGACCCTATCGGGACACGACCGGGTATCTTGTGAGAGTTTTGTTTTTGGGAGTCGAGGCTTTGGAGACGCGGAGGAGCCGGGAAGGAGACCGGAGTTCGAGGAGGAAGCATCCGACGAGGTTGGTCATCGACTCCATTGTCCGGGCGTCACGGACACATCTTGTATGCTCCCTCACCTTCTTTCTCCCGTCTTGGTTGTTGTTTCTTCCTCCCTAGCTCCCCGAACTTGAGAGATAGCTTTCCCTTATCGCCTACCAGTTCCGTGCTTCCTTACCGCGATTCTTTTCTTTCTCTTTCTTTTCTCTTCTCTTTTTGTTGTGAGTCCCAGGCCCTTTCGGCTGCGGGCCATTTTGAGGCCACATTCTTTTGTTTTCCGCCTACCGAGGCGACGCTTTGGTTTTGTGAAAGATTTTCTTTTCGGTTTCCTTTTTTTTTCTTCTCTTGTTACCGCCTACCGAGGCGACGTTTTTTTTCTTGTTTTTGTTGTTCTTTTTTTTTTAATTTAATAAATTAAATTAAAACCCAGTTACCGCGTGAGCCTCCGTTTTAGCCCTTTTCTTTTCCCTTTCTGTTTTTCCCCAGGGCACGGAGGCAGAACCCCCTTCTGGGACTCTGCTCCCGACCGCTAGCCGTGCCCCCTCGTCTACGCCGCGGGCTGATCGGATCTCCATCGTCGAGGGCCACCCCCTCGGCTGGCGCCCATCTCTCGATTTCGCATCTCTGGACTCCCCTTAAGGGACTCCAGGAAGGGAGGAGCCGATCAGGCCGAACGGAGGGACGAGCGAGGATTTGCGACGGAAAGTTCGTCACAGTTGATAAGTCGAAAATAGCATAATTCACTTATTTCAAGGGGAAAAGTTTTTAAATTAAACTTTTCATGTAAATGTTTAATTTTAATACTTGAAATTCGACGTCAATATTGGTTTTTATTTTTTTAACTATGGCGCACCAAACCAAAAAATCTGAAAAAATTCATGAACAATAGTACTATGAATATGCATTTCCTGTTAAAATATGACAAAAAATAATAAATAAAAAAATAGTAATAATGTAGTAGTTGTGGTAATAGTAGTAGTTGAATTTATGAAGAAAAAAAAATGTTTTAAATATAACATCAACCGGGGCTCGAACCCTCGTCAAAAAGTGCCCTATTCAAAGCCCAAGCACTTTACCACTGCGCTACCAAAGGTATCGGGATTTTATGTACAAGTTTCGGATATAAAGTGTACCGCGTCGTTCTTGAATTAGGTACAAGTAAGAATTTGATGGTTTTCAATTTCGCCATTTTGTTTCTTATGTATTATTACTACTGCAACTTTATTGTACAACGAAAACACATACAATCATAGTAGTGAGGTAGTGGTAGTAATAGAAGAAATACCAGACGTAAGATTTTCAATGTTTGGTGTTACCATATGATTTCTTAAGTATTACCACTACTACTACTCTGTTGCCGAAGGACAACACACCATAGTGTAGGTATTGTGGTAGTGGTAACAGTAGAAGCAATGTGTTGATGTTACCCTTATCTTAGTTTTTCTAAACTTCAAGTGTAGGGCTGAGTCTAATGGTACTAAATTATATTCTACGCCTACCAAAGCCGTTTCGTCGTTCTGATTGGCCGGAACATTTTAATTAATAACTCGGTAATTAATCCGAATTTCCAAAAATGGTACACGACTTTTCGTCTCCATTTTTCACCACCAATCTGGGGTTTTCGGATGGGACACCTTATGTCAGACACCCTGTATACACACACATTTTCAACAGGTTAACTAGTTGTTTGATTCCAACAATTTCCTATCTGTGAATCGATATTCCGGTATCGATTCAAAAATGGAAAGTAAGTCTTGGGTTGCACTCGAACCACAATTCGATACCCCAACTTTAGACGTAACAAATTCGGGGGTCGTCCGGGATTTGTTTACTCCACAAAAGAAAAGGACTATCTGTTGCATTGTTATGATTTCTCGAAAGATTTGTCGAGAAGCCATCATATTTTTACTTACAAGGAGAGTGTTCGCCAATCGGATTTTTGTTTTTTTTATATTTATGGTACGTAAAGTTGAGGGCCCAAATAGTGATTTAGTAAAGCCGTACGACGCCATATTCACAACTTCTTGAGAAAATCGAGTTTAAAGTTTTTGCGAGCGGCTTATGGGCATGAAATTTATACGACTGTTCGAACAAGCCGCGTAGCTCAGTCGGTAGCGCTCCTGTCTAGTAGCAGCGAGATCGCTGGATGGAGTCTCGCTTCGTGCATACTTTTTTAAAATTAATTTCTTGTTTCTTTTAGATACTAGAGTTATTTAAATATAAAATTAAACTGATTTATGCCAATTAATCGACGTATAATTATTCCATTCCATGAAAAGCGCACGTGTGATTATCTGGAACTTGCAAAATTGCACTTTCGATTGTAAATATCAAAGTTTAACCACTAGTACTTATAGCTAACAAGATTGGTAAGAGGGAAATAAAAAATAACGAGTTATTTGCCATTATTTTATCATTTTATTTTACATATCAGGTGTGGGGTTGCATGAGCCATAGTGGAAGGAGTCGTAAAAACAAGGAAAGCAGTCATTTTGACTGCATCTTGCACAGCGTACAAATGGGATTCCTTTGCAACTGCCACGGTAAACTATTGTTGACCGTTGCAGCTGCAAACGATGTACATACGCTGTCTAGTATCATGAATAATGGAAAAATATTACTGCTGGGGTTATGAGCTCTTCGCTAAAGTTACGTATACGCAACAACCGTGTATTTTTAATGATTTTTTAGTTGTGAATCCTCATATTTCACACTATTCTCCATCAAAATCGGAATGGCTTTTTTAACGCGAGTCCCCTTGCCTTTCACTGCGTTTCTTTGCATTCAAAGTGGTCTTTTGAGTGAGAGTTTTTTAAAAGATTGTGTCAATCATTTGTTTACCATCGAAAACTATTGAAAAAAAATTAGATTAGATTTTAATAATCCCCTCGCCCTAAACAATACGAAAGTATCATCTAGGATTGCTTCTCTATGTCACTTCATAACTCTACATATGAAAATCGCATAAAGCAAACTTCATGGCTCATTGAAAACATGAGTTCACGTGTACTAATCATCTTCGGCGCGAGGTCTCCACAGTTAGACGGGAATATCAGGCGATGCTGGAAAGTCTAATTACTCATTAAAACGCTCTTTCTAATTATAGCATAGTAACGTGAGTTATTTCATTTTGTAGCGTATGAAAAATTAGGAAGGTGATCGCGAAAATCACCCAATAATCTAATCTCTAATCCTTTTGATGAGTTTTTGACAGTCGAAAGATCAAAGAAATTAATAAAGGAATTAATTCTAGAATTCGCCTAGATCATGTTAATAGAGGTTGTGCGAAATCTCTACAGAAAATCCGAGTTCAGAATTCGTCGCAGGCGGAATCGCTGCCAAAATCAGCATCGACAAAAGAGAATCCAACTTCGATAGTTGTCGAGAACGAAAGTTTTTTCCAATACGTTATTGAGAATGGATCCTCGAAAATTTTCGGCCTTCTTGCGATCGGAATCAATTTGGTGGAAAAAGATTAGTTGGTTTTTTTTCTTGAGACTCATTGTTCGAACCCACAATAAGGAAGGCTAAAATAGCTACCGAACAACTGTTGCAATTTTGTCTTAACCGAAGAAGAAACACGTCGTGTTTTGAAAGGAGATTGGAACATTTCAACTACCAAGTTACCTGCGTTTATTGGGATTTTATACGCTCGCGGAGCGTATAAAGCAAATTTGCTAAGTGATCTTTATTTGTGGTCCAAGGAATGGGGACCCGCTATTTTTTCTAATACAATGTCCAGAGAGGAATTCATGCAAATTCTTCGATTCGTTCGATTTGATAAAAAAATAGAACGATTTAAACATTTACGTACCGACAAATTTGCAATGATATCTGTTCAAAGTTGTCATTTCTAAATTCAAGACATTTACGTTTCTTATTTCAAATGCTTCATAATCATATTTGTAGTGAATTTATTTATGAAGACAATTTTACTTCACCTCAGCATCATAACATCAATATTTTGAACAGTCTCTAGACTTAGTTCTCACGGTATAATTTCGATTTGAAAACGAAACAGTGAGTTATTTGGTATCTCTCTATCGGTCGTACAAGTCGATTTGGTACCTTGTACGATTCTCAATAAACGGCTTTTGATTATTAATTATCCAAATACTCTTTAGTTACTTCTTTAATCATACAGTCCCTTCTCCTCTTTCACACATTTCCGGCTTACTCATATCACAACATATCCGAAATTTGGAATCAATTTATATTAAAAAAAAGCCCCAGAAATTTGGTATAAAGTTTTGGTTGGTAGTAGATGTTCAATCTAAATACGTTATAAATGAGTTCCCTTACTTAGGTAAGGATGAAACACGAACTTCAACACCCTTGGGCGAATTTGTCGTTAATTCTCTTGTTGTTTCAAGGGCATAACGGCGGGTCTCAAGCACGCTTGCGTGATAGAAGCAAATGTTCACTGTCCCGGCATGCAATGAAGCTTCCGCTCTTGTCTTGTCAAAAAATTCGAGGCTCAATTGTATATATCATTAATATAATCTGCCTTATCGACTCCTGATATTTACGAGTCGCTGGATCTTGTGTATTTTACAGAACCCGACGAGCGTTACAGGGTTAATGTTAACTACTAAATACGACTCTGAAAAACACTATTAGAATAAAAAATTAAGCAATTTTACGGTGCAATTAGAATGAAATTAAAGTTAAATAAAAGTAAAATTTCATTCACCTAATGATTAGTGATTTAGAAAGAAATGATTTTTGGTAAAAAATTAATTTAATAAAAAATTAAGATTCTGGTGTCGGATTTGTAATGTTATAACCAAAAAATAATATTAATATTATAGGTATTTGCTACAATACATATTTACCTGTACAGCTGTGACTGATATAATAAGCATAGCAGCAAGTAACTCGGTAATATAAATCGCAGAAAACGCAGAATTTAAAATTTTAGAAGACCTTTAAAACAAGAATATTCATTACTTTTTTCTGTGTTATGAAAACGGATTTGATCTGAGGTGTAGCATCATGATTTTATAAACCTGGATATTTAAAGGTTGAGGTTTTCAATCTTTCGTTTTTTTCCTCAATCTTATAATAAAATTAAGGTAGCAATGGTTACGATATGATTGGCACTTTTG
Source organism: Gasteruption jaculator (assembly GCA_949825005.1). Classification (NCBI taxonomy): domain Eukaryota; kingdom Metazoa; phylum Arthropoda; class Insecta; order Hymenoptera; family Gasteruptiidae; genus Gasteruption; species Gasteruption jaculator. Next base: position 1,227,159 of record OX463767.1, on the reverse strand, counting down.
CAAATGATGGAAAAACGATGTTTGAACAGCAAGCTCAACTTATTTTTGAGTTATCCTGTTAATGGCAGATAACTCCCTTCTATTTTGAACTATTGTTTTTTAAGCTATTGCATCACATTTTTAAATTGGCAATCTTCATAAGCGGATTATTCCGCTTGCAGATGCAAATCAGATAAGAATGTCAGATTAATACGCTCGTCTCATTAGAATGTAAATACTAACTGTAAAATATTCGTATGAAGTTTGACGCAATCACAGAGAAGGTTATAAGTTGCATTTTCCAGAATCACAGGTTCAAGACTAACTGTAGAATGATATCCGCTTGATAACTTCAATAATCGACGACTGCATTGTAAGATATAATAAACAATTGAATCAGTCAGAACAATTCTAGTTCAAGATATCTCCCGGGAATTCGGCCAAAATCAATTGATTGTTATAGTTGTAATTCTTCATTATTTTATTTGTTATTTTTAAATATGTACAGTAAGATATGCTATTTGATTTAAGTAGCAAAAACCATGTCTTCCAAGTGATGTTAGGCTTCCCGAATACAATGTTCTAGTCTGCCCTTTGAATGGCTGTTCTACAAGATTGTTCAAGAAATAAGGTTCCGCAATGTGAACCTTTTTCTTTAAATAATTCCAGAGACGAAAATCGCACGTACTAAGGTCTGGTGACCAAGGAGTTACTCCCTTAAGATTAAATCAACCGAAACGATTTTTCTGTACGCATGAAAGTTCTTCTTAACCCATTTACATACATATAAACACTCTCATATAGTGACCATACAAATTGCGCTTATATATATGCTAATGATGCAAATGGGTTAATGGAGAACTTCATGTACTGATTTTATGAGTGACGAGAAACATTTTGTTTTGAATGAATTCATATATCGCTACAACTACCGATACTGCTCACCAAATAACCGAAGGCAACTGCATGAACAAACTGTATTCATGTGTCTACTACGCGGCGACTTGCGTTGCATCATCGGGCCTGATTTAATCAAAAAGAGGTGTGCGCGACTGTACGCAGGGAGAGATTTTCCGATTTCAAATAAACGAGTCTCAGCCGAGTTGGCAGATTCTGCTTAACATTCGATCGCTCGGACGGACAATGAACAGGTTACACAAAGCTTAATAATGACACACTGATTGATGACAACTAAATAACATTTATTTACTTTCAAAGAAGCAAGTCAATAACAAAATTTCGGGTTCGCATCAACGATGCGAAGACGCAAACTAAACCATGAAAGCGCAGGTGCGCTTCAAATACTAAATTACCCGGAAGCGAGTAATTCACGGAGCTTAGGGCTCTTAAATGCGAAAGCGCGTAATGTATGGAGCGTAGGGCTCTTAAATGAATCTAGAACCTAGATGAGCAGCGAGAGACTAAGCGCATGAGCGCTTAGATGCCGAAAGAATGGCGGAGCGACAATAGGGCTAATCCCTGAGAGGAGAGACAATCCGAGAACACCTCGAATTGTCCCAAGAAACTACAGGAAGTGCGAACACCGCACTAGAAGGAAAGCGAACACCGCTTCTTAAGGTGAGGAAAGAGTTGCGAACACCGCAACTTTAACTGTCTCACGAGAACTCCACGTGGGATGGATTGGATAGTGGAAATAACTATGTTAACCGAGCTGAAAACGGCATAAAGGTTCCCATGTGATTAGGCTCGTACGTCGCGAGCGACTGCTCCTATCGACGACGATCTCGTCGATTTTAAAGTCTCTCGGCACGCCGGCGCGAGTGGGGACGACTTCGGAGAGAGAGGGAGACTGTCCGGCGAGGCCCGGCTCCGCCTCCTGTTTCCCCCCCTGATTCGAGCCGATCTCGAACAAGAGTAGTTTCACGTTGACAGTAAACTCTGTTCATCACATTCCCATGTTGAATAACTTTTTATTACTAGAATTGCAGATGTTGGACTTGAAAGAAAATGTAGGATTCCAACAAGATACGACTATCATCCACATTGGTTGTAATCCAATGAAATTCTTAGAAACGCTGGTTCCAAGTCGCTTGATTTTTTAGTTTGAAAATGTGTTTTGGCCTTCTCGATCGCCAGTTCTCGGTATGTGCGATATTTCTCTGTGGGTTTACTTAACACGTTCGCGGACAGTAAATGTTTCAGCGAGGTCCAAAAATTGACAGTCATTTTATTTCACGCAATATACTTGCCTAAGAAAATTTGTAAATACACAGAGAAAAGATAAGATAATACGAAAATACCTAAAGAATCAGCAAGTCATTACCTTGACAGGTATAATAATTACAAAAAGTTAAGGTTATACAAAATTAAATTCAAAATAATTGGCTTTAAAAGTTGCTAAATTTGAATGAAGCATGAATGCTGTAGCATTCATGTCATTCTGCATCACAATGAAAATGAATGCTATAGCATTCGCGTCCGCGAACGTGTTAAAGAAAAGAGTTTAAATTGTAAAATCTCGTTCTTTTACCCGTAGAAAGCCATTTAAAGACATCGATGAGGGAAGATTGTTACATGTGTGGGATAGTTTCAAGGTTAGACTGAAATATTTCAAAGGAAAGACGGACATCACTTGGATCACGTGGTTGCTGCTACATAATGTTAAGAACCATAAGGTTCTTTCAATAATACTTCCTTTCGTAACATTTATCCGTTACAATTAGCAGAACATTTTCAGATCAGAACAGGTCATGAGTTACTCAAGAACACATTTTCTGCAAACGCAGCACATGTGTAAGCATACCTCTGTCATTCACCTCCAGCATACACAGCTGTCGATCTACAAAGAATATAAGAACACACAATACACGCATACTTTGTGTACATGTGCTCGAGTAATTAATCATTTATATTTCGGACCCCCACTAAAATCTTTAGTATAAATATCAGTGAAATCATCCAAAAATCAGAGAGTCCGGTCTCAGACAAGCTCGGTGGAAGGAGGCACGTCCACCAACCGTTCGTCTCTGCACGACTATCCTCTGCTGATAGCTTATTGACGTAGTGCATCTACAGGGTAGGTACACCTGGCACACATAAGAACGTCACGTGTACTGAGCATTATCTATTGTTAGTCTTCCTGTTGGACCCGTGCAAGGAAGAACCTATTAGGCCGCTGACAGCTTAGTAAAGTCCAAGCTCCTGGGTAAGACCTACTCTCTCACTTAAATTCTACTTTCTCTATTCAAATTCCAAAGTCTATCACAAGTCAAGAAAAGAAACTTATATTCTTTGTACGACATAAGAAAACTGAATGTAAGTCGTAAGAAACAAGTCATCAAAATCACGTTCTATCAATACAGTTTCACAGTTGTTAAACTCAAGTTAGTAATAAATACAAATAAGATATTTAATCATAAATTAAACCCTTATTTTTCTTCCTATTATTCTTTCAATAATCCTATCACGATCAGCAAGGTGTACTTTAGTACTTTAAGGTGCAAGTATCCCGTCACACGTATTCCTTAGCCGCTCGAGTAATACGTGCATAGTCAGTCCTACTATACTCTCAGATATCTCATACGGAAAGTTATCGCTTATGCGGTATCATGGTAGAGGTTGTAGAGGTAGTAGAGGTTGAGCATATACGCACTCACTCATACAGTCGGTACGTAACAATACATATATCAAAAGGCATATCCTATTGTACATATCGAAAAAAGTTAAGAATTAATGTAGAACTATTTCTGTACGATTATTTGATTAACGCCGTATTTCCGGGAGTCATATTGTATATTATAAAAGATTTTTACATTATAAATTTAGGTTGGATTTTGTAATGCAGTAACTATTAATAGGCTATCAGTAACTTCAAATTGATTTCAAGAAAGTAGAACGGGTAAGATGTCAGCCCAAAAGCGAAATTTTACAGCAGAAATGCGTTTTACCAGATAAACGATCAGAAAACTGTAACTCAATTGCCTTAAACGCGAATAATCCTAAATCCTTTAACCTCTTAGGGTAGATTGTTCCACCTCTAGGTAAAGTATCACATAGCCTATGTGATGTTCCACACTAAACCAACCACGACCGGTCAAAATAAACGGACTCACATGTACTTTGAATAGGTAAAAAATGACATCGCAGGAATTTTTATAACCCTTTGCACTCTGAAGGAATTGCTCGTTACGTGTAAAATTTCGCCTTAGAGGCGACACTGGAATGCAAAGGGTTAAAACTAATACTTCAAAATACAAACAGCCCTCAAGTCCGAATTTCATTTATACAAATTCTCCGTTTATAACTGTAACCCTAAAACTACCGTTTTTTGCTAACGATTTTTTACTAACCGTAAAAAATTATTTAGAAAGTTACGTATTTATAATGCATAAGCTTTTCATATTATTTTTAACATTTACCGTGCGATTGTTGGCACCTAGCTATACAGGGTGTGCGACATTCGATGTCAAAGCCGAAAAGTGGTACACAGAGAGTGAAAATTGGAGACGAAAAGTCAAATACCATTTTTCGAAATTCGGAATAATTACCGAGTTATTAACTAAAACTTCTGGCCAATCAGAATGTCCCTTTAGATTCTGGTGTACATAACAAAAGTTTCGACTTGAACCTACTTGTCGACGGTAACAAAGCAGTAGTAGTAAGAAAAACAAAAGAAGTAAAACGGTGACACCAACACATTGAAGATCTTGCTTCTGTTGTTACCACTAACACACTTTTACGATTATGACATGATTCGTCGGAAAAAAATATGCACAGGGTGTAATAGGGGTAGCAATAACGTAAGAAATTAAAGGACGAAAATCAAACTTTCAAATTCTTAATTGTGTTATTAATTCTACTATTACCACGGCCAATACGGCTATCATTATTATCATTATTATTAGTATTATTGTTATTGTTGTTGTTGTTGTTATTATTTAATCTTTTAGTGCCGAGCTCCAAACGCGTGCCTATGCGAGAATAACCGGACGAATTTGACGATTTTACTAACAAGGAAGGGTTCCCAACCCGCCTTCACCGATTTCAATAAATTTTGTTACACTCGGAAAAAATAAGAGACACATATTTTTTTTATGTACCGACACCCACTTTAAAGGAGCGAAAACCACCCCTAAACTTTTATCCGAAAATCATTTTTTTATTTTATCTCGGCTTCTAATTAATATTACTTAATGCAACAAAGTGGAAAATATTTGTCATAAGAAATCGAAGATATTGGACGTGTTTATGACCCAAAGGGTTGCGACCCTCATTTTATATTTGAAGAAAACTAGATTTTTTGTTTCTTTTCTTTATAAAAACCAGGGTATGAACTCAAAGAAATAAAGAAAAGCATTTCCGTTTACTCTATCGAATATTTCAGTTGCCGTGTTTCAGGATTTCTTAAGCAACCACCCCCAAATAACGTAAACTACCCGTTAAAGTAATACACCGCATGTAAATGATGAGAAAAATTTTTATTTTATTTATTACACGTGGAAACAGAATGTAATTGATATAAGAAACAATCATGTTATAAATTTTTTGCAATATAGTAACATAAAAGGGGTGCTAAAAGTCAACCTCAGAAGTGAATTATTCAATATAACTCGATATTTATTAATATTTTTTAATGGAACTGATTACAAATAATAATTCTTTAAAAGAAGATTTATCCCTTTTTTTATAATTAAGTTACAGTATCTTATTCTTCAAAGTGTTGACAATAATGATTATCTTCAAAAAAGTGCTTAAAACATAAAGACTTCTTACACCAACCACATCGTATAATAGCAATATTGTTACATCCTTCTATTTCGCACTGTACATTGCAAGAATCTCCAAAAGAAATCTCAACAGGATTTTCAAATTAATCTGGTTTTTCATTAATGTTACCATTTTTGTACCAGGAAAATTTAAACATATTCTTATATCTCGGCGAAGAAAGCTGATTATGAACTAGAGATTGCAATTTTATGATGTTATTTCTCAAATGTAAAGGGTACTCTTCATCAAGATAGGCAAAATGCACCCCACCTCGAATTCTTTGGCGGCAGGATTGGATGGGTTCTTTGGACCAAAAGAATAAGATCGGCACGGTCGACCAGTCGGATCGACCCCCCCCCCCGCGGAGGCGGTCAAAAACGATTTTTTCAGGTTTTATTTTTTTTAACCACCTGGTTGATGAAAATTCAGAAAAAGAATCAGGAGTATAGTTGGTAATAAGGGCTTTTTAGGGAAATTTTTTCAAACACCCACACAATCACCCGCCCTAAAAAAGAATAAATAAAACTAAAAATCGAAAAACAACCCCGAAAGTGCCCAGACAGTTGAACTTTTTTTCACGGAATATTGTAGCCCGTGATGAACTCTACACCCCAGTATTTTCTTCCGATTTTTCCGAGCGTGACTTCACTTCCAAAAATTTATTTTTCGCTTTTTTTCGTCATATTTCATGGGTTTTCCGACTTTTATGCTGCGGGGAAAAATTTTCAAGGTCAAATGCACCCCAAAATCGGAATCTACCGAAAAGTTTACATAAGTATGGACATCTGAACAATCACGGTTTGCCCATTTTTCCTCGTTTTGCCAGCTAAGAATTGTTTTTGACCCAAAAATGCCATTTTTCGACATTTTTCAACGATTTTCGGACTGTTACGTTAATAGAAAGCACTTTCAAGGTCATTAGACGCCGGAATCGGATTCTACGGAAAATTTTACATAAATATCAACATCTAACCAATCATGATTCTTAGCATTTTTTGAAGTTTTTCCAGCTCAAAAACCGCTTTTGTCCAAAAAAGTCTTATTTCGGCGGTGTTTCAAGATTACCTTGATCTGAAATGCAGTTTTTATTAATGCATTTAATCTTCATGGCTGTCTTCGCCGATGACGACATTACAATTATTTATATCAAACAGTTTTGTTAAAAATTCTGCTGGTCTGAAGAGTTTAGATAAATATCGTCCGTAGGATAAGTGGCTTGGATTTGGCCAATAATTGATGATGGTTGCGAGTTTATTCTTTCAAGCTGTCCTTGTTTGTGATACATGTACAGGAAGGTGATGTCCAATGTAATAAATGCTTTTCGGCACTCAGGGCACCCGAATATGAAAAATTATGCAAACAAGCACAGCTTGAAAGAATAAGTTCACAACAATCATCAACTATTGATCAAATCCAAGCCACTTATCCTACGGCAGCTATTTGTCTAAGCTCTTCAGACCAGCAGAATTTTTAACAAAAATGTTTGGTATAAATAATTATAATGCTGTCTTCGTCGAAGATAGCGATGGAGATTGAAACTAAAGGTATAATAAAACTATAAATAAAAAAAAATTAATAATAAAAATTGCATTTTAGGCCGAGGTAATCTTGAAACACCGCCGAAATTAGACTTTTTTTTTAACAAAAACGGTTTTTGAGCTGGAAAAACGCGGAAAAATAGGCAATGTGCGATTGTTCAGATGTCCATACTTATGTAAACTTTTCGGTAGATTCCGATTTTGGGGTGCATTTGACCTTGACAATTTTTCCCCGCAACATAAAAGTCGGAAAACCCATGAAATATGACGAAAAAAAGCGAGAAATAAATTTTTGGAAGTGAAGTTACGCTCGGAAAAATCGGAAGAAAATACTGGGGTGTAGAGTTCATCACGGGCTACAATATTCCGTGAAAAAAAGTTCAACTGTCTGGGCACTTTCGGGGTTGTTTTTCGATTGTTAGTTTTATTTATTCTTTTTTAGGGCGGGTGATTGTGTGGGTGTTTGAAAAAATTTCCCTAAAAAGCCCTTATTACCAACTATACTCCTGATTCTTTTTCTGAATTTTCATCAACCAGGTGGTTAAAAAAAATAAAACCGGAAAAAATTGTTTTTTGGCCACCCCCGCGGGGTGAGGGTTGATTCGACCGGCCGACCATGCGGATCCTATTCTTTTGACACAAAGAACAAAAAAATTTTTCATCATTTACATGCGGTGTATCACTTTAAGGAGTAGTATACGGTATTTGGGGATGATTGCTTAAAAAATGCTGAAACACGACTACTGAAATATTCGATAGATTAAACGGAAATGCTTTTCTTTATTTTTTTGAGTTCATACCCTGGTTTTTATGAAGAAAAAAAAAAGAAATCTAGTTATCCTCAAATATAAAATGAGGGTCGCAACCCTTTGGGTCATAAACACACCTAATATCTTCGACCTCTTATGACAAATATTTTCCACTTTGTTTCATTTAGAAATATTAATTAGAAGCCGAGATATAATAAAAAAATTACTTTCGGATAAAACTTTAGAGGTAGTTTTCACCCCTTTAGAGTGGATGTCGGCACATAAAAAAAATACGTGTCTCTAATTTTTTCGAGTACTACAACACGTTAGAAAATTATTAAAATCGGTAAGGTCGGCCTAGGAACCCTTCCTTGTAAGGTTTGGGGAAAAAAGCTCATTAAAACCAAACTAAAAATGATATTTATAAAATTCAAGATGAAGCGTATTACGGAGGAAAGGGAGAATAATGTAATGCCAAGTTTATTTCAATAGTTAATTTTGAGATCAAGATCACGATATATTGTCACGGATGTGATGGCGCCTTATTCTTCGCATTGCGAGAAAGCTTCATCAATAATACTAATAATAATGATAATAATGGTAGCAGTATTGGTCGTGGTAATAGTAGAATTAATAACACAATTAAGAATTTGAAAGTTTGATTTTCGTCATTTAATTTATTACGTTATTACTACTACTATTACACCCTGTACATATTTTGTTTCCGACGATATCATATCATAATCGTAGTAGTTAACAATAGAAGCAAAATCTTCAATGTGTTGGTGTCACCGTTTTACTTCTTTTGTTTTTCTTACTACTACTGCTTTATTACCGTCAACAAGTAGGTTGAAGTCGAAATTTTTGTTATGTACACCAGAATCTAAAAGGGCATTCTGTTTGGCCAGAAGTTTTAATTAATAATTCGGTAATTATTCCGAATTTCGAAAAATGGTATTTGACTTTTCGTCTCCAATTTTCGCCCTCTGTTATCACCTTTCGGCTTCGACATCGAATGTCGCACACCCTGTATAGAATGGGGACTGAAATTAATTCAATTGAATACCTCTGTTGTTTATGGTTGTATAGAGAAATCTTCAGGTGAGATTTCACTGTCTTACACAGCATATCTAACGAAGTGACTTTTTTTTTTATAAAAATTTTTTAGTGAGGTTTTAAGGTCATCAGTACTTCTTTAAAAATAAAATTACCTATTTCTACATTATTAATTGCCTACTCGTGACAAAATGTTAATAGTTATATGTTACGTTAATGTTAATAGTTAAGAAGACATTTATACATATTTTAATCGATTAGTTGTAAGCGCTTGAAAACATCTTTGCTATCTTATTTTCTGCATTTAAGGTGGAACCAAAGACGATTCTTGGAATTTGAGTCAAAGTTTTTTCCAACGCATGTCCTTATTTTTAAATATTTCAATTTGAAATTTGAATATAGTGTAGTTCAGCCCTTTAGGATGATCTCTTGATAGCGACTCAGTTTTAGGTAATGCAATTTTTTGAAAAAATTTCGGTTTTTTTGAGTCAAGGTTTTTTACAACGTATGTCCTTATTTTAATAGATTTCATCTTGAAACTTGAATATAGTGTAGTTTAACCCTTTAGGACGATCTCTTGATAGCGTCTCAGTTCTTGGTAATACAATTTTTTGAAATAATTTCGGTTTTTTTGATTGAAGGTTTTCTGCACCATCTTTATTTTTAAATATTTCGTCTTGAAATTTGAATATAATGTTGTTTAGCCCTTTAGGATGACCAATGGATAGCGTCTCATTTCTTGGTAATAAAATTTTTGAAAAAAATTCTGTTTTTTTTAATTTTGTTTTTTGCAACGCATGTCCTTATTTTATAATATTTCATCTTGAAATTTGAATATAGTGTAGTTCAGCCCTTCAGGAGGATCTCTTGATAGCGACTCACAAGGGCTCGATACGGTTGATGGGACACCGATTTTCCTCAATCTTTTCACACATTTAGTAGTCCATTAGAACAATATAATGTGCATATCCTAAGGTGCACTTCTCATGCGTTTTCGAGAAAATCGCAATCAAAGTTTGTGAATTTTGACGCGACGCGTGTCTTCCCTGGTGTTACGATGCTTGACAAGCAACGGCGGCGGCCGAGTGGTTAGCGTACGAGCTCTGTGATCGCTAGTTCGCCAGATCGAGTCTACTTGCGTGCACTTTTTTTTTCCACTCATTTCATGCAAATTACAATTTAAACCAAATATTACGCGAAAATATATTTTTTACAACTAAGTGCGTAAAACTCGACTTTAGATGCCAGTTTTGCGTGTGTAAAGTATCCCTTTTTGCCACCAGTGCGTAAAGTAAGCCACCAGTGCGTAAAGTAAGCCACCAGTGCGTAAAGTAAGCCACCAGTGCGTAAAGTAAGCCACCAGTGCGTAAAGTAGTTACTTTACGCACTGGTGCGCAAAGTTAACGAGTCATTGCATGAACTGGGTACTGCGCATCTTCCCTACCATAGCCGGATGCGATTCTCGACTCGTGTGATTGTTCCACTCGCCTTCGGCTCGTGCAACAAACTTCACACTCGTCGACAATGAACTGACTTCACGAGTGTGAAGTTTGTTGCACGAGCCGAAGGCGAGTGGAACAATCACACGAGTCGAGAATCTTCGTTGTCTTTGCTTGCGCTGGATAGTCTCGTTTACACACTCAGTTATAAAAAATAAACTTCGATACAAGTGCGTAAAGCTGGTTTTACACGCATGGAGGGGTTGGCGCCCTCGCTACGCTCGGGCGCCAACTCCCCCCTTCATGCGTGAAAGACCAGCTTTACGCACTTGTATCGAAAACTACTATATTTTCACGATCTTTTAATACAATAAACATATTTAAAATTGTGGACGAATAAGAGACGAAACGCATTGATTTTAATTCATTATTCTTATTTATTAAACAAATAATTATAAAAAAATAAAAAACAACCAAGATGATTAAATTTTAATTGCCTAATGCATCTTGGGGATTGCAAATCGTGGTATGATACTTATCATACAAACAGGGGAAGCATAAAGTGCAATGACATCGGCTACATCTTATGAAAGATGCTTTCCCACATCCACACGGCTTGTTTGGGATATGTATCGGAAAACAAATTTTTAATCTGCCTATAAAAATAAACGTCGTAGGGTTGGCATATTGGGTTACATTTAGGAAGTACCACTTTCAATGTACAACTAGGAACACGTAGGTCATTCCTAAAAATTTCATCATACAATGCAGGGTTTGTTTGACCCCCCCCCCCCCCCCAAGAAACTATAATTAATAAAAACTGTTTCATTAAATCGTCCACAGTTTTCTGTACTCTGGGCCCAAACTTTTCTTGTCGGGAGAATTAGTACCGCGCGTGTTCCTGTGCTTGCAAGAACCCACAGGAAAGTTTGGACCCAGAGTACAGAAAACTGTGGACAATTTAATGAGACAGTTTTTATTAATTATAGTTTCTTGGGGGGGTCAAACAAGCCCTGCATTGTATGATGAAATTTTTAGGAATGACCTACGTGTTCCTAGTTGTACATTGAAAGTGATACTTTCTAAATGTAACCCAATATGCCAACCCTACGACGTTTATTTTTATAGGCAGATTAAAAATTTGTTTTCCGATACATGTCCCAAACAAGCCGTGTGGATGTGGGAAATCATCTTTCATAAAATGTAGCCGATGTCATTGCACTTTATGCTTCCCCTGTTTGTATTATAAGTATCATCCCACGATTTGCAATCCCCAAGGTGCATTAAGCAATTAAAATTTAATCATCTTTGGTTGTTTTTTTATTTTTTTGTAATTGTTTGTTTAATAAATAAGAATAATGAATTAAAATCAATGCGTTTCATCTTTTATTCGTCCACAATTTTAAATATATTTATTGTAATAAAAGATCGTGAAAATGAATATATTTTCGCGTAATATTTGGTTTAAATTGTAATTTGCATGAAATGAGTGAAAAAAAAAATTGCACGCAAGTAGACTCGATCCGGCGATCTAGCGATCACAGAGCTCGTACGCTAACCACTCAGTCGCCGCCGCTGCTTGTCAAGCATCGTAACGCCAGGGAATACACGCGTCGCGTCGAAAATCACAAACTTTGATTGCGATTTTCTCGAAAACGCTTGAGAAGTGCACCTTAGGATTTGCACATTATATTGTCCTAATGGACTACTAAAAGTGTGCAAAGATTGAGGAAAATCGGTGTCCCATCAACCGTATCGAGCCCTTGTCAGTTCTAGATAATAAAAATTTTTTGAAAAAAATTTTTATATTTTTGGATTTACCGACAGAGAATGATAATAGCGAACACACAACTACCATATCATATAAAATCTAATTCACGGTAACACCAAACACTGTAGATTATCATAGTGTGCCAAGGATAACGATTTCAATAACATTTATTTTAGATAAAAAAAGTCGTAAACAAAAGAGAAACTGGAAGGTCAAGACACGAGGTGGACACAATCTCCTTATCTCTTGTTCATGAAACGTGAGATGTTAGTACACCAAACTAATCACAGATGGCACTGCATCATTTCGTGTACGTACACAAATATAAAGAAAATTTGTCTTCGGTGGTCTCGGTCTTCGTAAACAACGAGTGTTAGCAATTCGTTGATTAGTTTTCTACCAATAATCAGTTTCTTTTATTAATTTTTCATTGTTATGTTTGCATTTATAATTTATATTTGTAGCTTTGATATTCTTTACACTTCTACTCTTATTATTATTATTGTTACTACTAATATATTCATTATTATAATAATTAATATTATAATATAATAAATTATTTCATTTATTTCTCCAAGAGTCGTACGACGTGATACCACAGACTCGCGACTCGATGGTATCACGTTGTACGACTCTTGAAAAGTGAATTTAGCCCAGACACGAACCTCAATTCACCCGCAATTAGAATTTTCCTTCTTACCTTTACAATACGTAACGCAGAAGTTTACGCTTTTCCCGAATGAAAGTCTATACCATAAACAACATCTGTATTGTCGATTTTGTCCAAAAATCGACAAAAAATTGTAAAAATGAAATTTTTTATATCGCCAAGCGTAGAGCGAAGCTATGTTTCGAGGATTGCAGGTCACGATTCAATATGGCGTCGGTCCACGCTTGGCGACATAAGCAATTTAATTTTTGCAATTTTTTGTCGATTTATGGACAAAATCCACAATACAGATGTTGTTTACGGTACTGACTTTCATTCGGGAGAAGCGTAAACTTCTGCGTTGCGAATTGCAGACGTAAGATGAAAAATTGTAATTGCGGGTGAATTGAGGTTCGAGTCTGGGCTAAGTCATACGATGTAATGCCGCCGAGTCGCAAGTCTGAGGTATCATCGTACGTCATACGACTCTTGGAGAAATAAATGAAATAATTTCATAAAAATTGACGATGCAGTCTTGCACAAGGATAACTCGTCATTGAAATATGGATTTTCGTGACAAAATGCACAACAAATTTTTTGGGCAATTTGTTTAAATAAAAATTGTTTAAACAAATTAAAAACCGTAATTTTTTATGTTCTTCTTTCCCATAAAATCCCTGTCCGGTATTGACACGGACAAGAACTAATTTTTCCACAATTGGTCTGAAAAAGTAATTGTTTAAACAAATTGAACACTTATTTTGCAGTTGATTTTCGATCGTAATTAGAGGACTTGACATTGATATAGATATTCTAGTTTGAACGGTAACAAAACATCCCCACTTGCTGTCAAATTACTAAATTTTTTTCAATGAGTCGCGACTCCATGGTATCATGTCGTACGACTCTTGAAAAGTGAATTTAGCCCAGACACGAACCTCAATTCACCCGCAAGTACAGTTTTATTTCCTACATCCACAATACGCAACGTAAAAGTTTACGCTTCTCCTGAATGAAAGTCAATATTGTAAACAACATCTGTATTGTCGATTTTGTCCATAAATCGACAAAAAATTGCAAAAAATAAGTAGCTTATATCGCCCAGCGTGGAGCAACGCCATACTGAATCGTCACCTGCAATGTCCCTCGCAACATAGCGTCGCTCTACGCTTGGTGATATAAAAAAATTCATTTTTGCAATTTTTTGTCGATTTATGGACAAAATCGACAATACAGATGTTGTTTACGGTACTGACTTTCATTCGGGAGAAGCGTAAACTTCTGCGTTGCGAATTGCAGACGTAAGAAGGAAAATTGTAATTGCGGTTGAAATGAGGTTCGTGTCTGGGCTAAATTCACTTTTCAAGAGTCGTACGATGTAATGCCGCCGAGTCGCAAGTCTGAGGTATCGTCGCACGTCATACGACTCTTGGAGAAATAAACCCCCTAAAAAACACCTCTGGTGCAAAAAGTCGAGACAAGTTCATGTATGAAAAGGGATCTCTCTACAAAAGTTGTGAAATCCAATAGCATTAGACAAGCTCGTTTTTTCCATTATGTCAATACGAAGTAATTACAAAATGGAAAGAATTTTTTCTGTTTTCGTGATTAAAACCGGTATTGAACTTGTTGGGCCCCGAACAATTCAGATGTTTGAGTATGATGTATAATTATTCATATTATTATGTAATCTGATCTTTACTAATTCATAATGCGGTAAAAATAAATTAAATTGTAAGATATTTATTGCTTATCGTTTGGGTTCGGGGCCCGACAAGTTCAATACCGGTTCTAATCACGTAAACAGAAAAAATTCTTTCCATTTTGTAATTACTTCGTATTGACATAATGGAAAAAACGAGCTTGTCTAGTGTTATTGGATTTCACAACTTTTGTAGAGAGATCCCTTTTCATACATGATCTTGTCTCGACTTTTTGCACCAGAGGTGTTTTTTAGGGGGATTTGTCTCCTTTTTGCAAATATTATTGTTATTATCGGCTTTATATCTCGAGATAATATAAAACAATACATAACTTGCGTCGGTAAAGTAAATTTTTCGTCTTTTGGATGTTCGTGTAAACAAAACACAACTCGTATCTCAGTGACACACAGGGGCAAATTTGGGTGAGTGTATGGAGGCATCCCAGCCGTGTATTTATACAGAGAAACTCATACTAATCAGAGAAGTTTTTTCGTTTGAGTATATGAAGGTTGAAGCTGTGTATATATACAGAGAATCTCATACTAATCAGAGAAGTTTTTTCGTTTGAATGTATGAAGGGTGAAACTGTGTATATATACAGAGAAACTCATACTAATCAGAGAAGTTTTTTCGTTTGAATGTATGAAGGTTGAAGCTGTGTATACAGGGTGTTTGGTATAAGATCATGAAGCCGAAAGGTGGTGGTAGAGGGTGAAAATTGGAGACGAAAAGTCAAATACCACTTTTCGAAATTCGGAATAATTACCGAGTTATTAATTAAAACTTCTGACCAATCAGAATGTTCCATTAGAAATTGGTGGTCGTGATAAAAGCAAACTCGAACCTACTTGTCGTCGGAAAGAAGGTAGTAGTAATTATAATAACAAAAGAAGTAAAACGGTGACACTAACACATTGAAGATCTTGCTTCTGTTGTTACCACTAACACACTACTACGATTATGATATGATATCGTTGGAAACAAAACATGTACAGGGTGTAATAGCAGTAGTAATAACGTGAGAAATTAAATGACAAAAATCAAATTTTCAAATTCTTAACCCTTTTCGGCCCAAGTGAACTGATTTCTGGCGTTGGCTCTAACTGTTCACTACATTTGAAAAAGTAATAATTAGCTATTCAAATGGTCATATTTTATGTTTTCGAGGTTGCTCTATTGACTGTCGCTAAGAAATTTTGGAAAAAAATTTAACCTCTATTTTTCAAAGAAAGTTGAAAAAAATATTGATTTTTCATTCCTTTTTTTCTCTTTATTCATACACTACTCTTAGAAATTAAGGGATATTAAAAAATTTCAAATTTTTGGGTCATTCTCAACAAGCGATAACTCAGAGAATCATGACCGTATAATAAATTTTAAAAAAGGAAATTGTAGCCTTAAGTCTCTAGTTTTTGAAGCTGAGCAGTAAATTTTTTTATTATGAGCGGTTCGCGAGTGCTCATAAAAAAACCAACGGAAAAAAGTTGTATCAAACATTTTTTTTTATCAACAAAACGATCTACAGTCTTCAAAAAATTTTTGTTGATTTCGCCACTACCAAGTTTTTTCAGAGAATCTAATTCTCTTTAATTTGACACCTTGTTGAGCTCCATACCATAATTTACGCGGAATTATCGTTGATCAAAACAAAAAAGTCATTTTTGACTTTGATGATCGATAACTCCGAAAATAATCGTCGTGCAAAGCATAGACGTAGGGTTTTGAAAACTGCAAAACATCCTTTGTAAGAGGTCATTAATGTTTTTTGATGAAAACATTTTTTTTATGTGACAACGTTATCTAAAAAAAGGTAAAAAAATAAAAATGAAAGGATATTTGGATATTTTAGTATAACTTTGGATATAATGGATAAACGACGGATATTATCGGTAATTTTTTAACCTCAAAGTGCCAAAGCGCTAAGATTCTTTTTTCTTACAATTAATGCCCCGAATGTTTAAATTTATCGTTTTTGCCGAAAATCACCATACCGAACAAATTTTCAATTTTTATTCACTTTTCCAACTTTGAAATGATCTTTTCGGCAATAATGCGTATTTCCTGTATTCAAAGACATCAATTATCGAGAAAAAATTTTAAAAAATTTATTTCAAAATTTTTTTTCAAATATTTTTTTTAGAACTGGTAAAAAAATCAATCGATTTTTTTCGACGAAAGAAAGGCATTGAGAACACGTTAAAAAAAATTTTTAATAAAAATTTTTTTTTAATTTTGAACAAAATTTTTTTTAAATGTAAAAAACATCGAAACTTTTTTTTCTTGATAATTGATGTCTTTGAATAAAGAAAATACGCATTTATTATTACCGAAAAGATAATTTTAAAGTTGAAAAAGTGAATAGACATTGTTGTTCATTATGGTGATTTTCGGCAAAAACGATAAATTTAACCTTTCGGGGCGCTAAGAAAAAAAAATCGTAGCACTTTGAAACTCGGGGGTTTTATTTGAGATTAAAAAATTACCGACAATATCCTTCGTTTATCCATTATATCCAAAGTTATACTAGAATATCCAAATATCTTTTTATTTTTAATCTTTTACCATTTTTTCAGATAACGTCATCACAAAAAAAAGTTTTCATCAAAAAACATTAATGACGTCTTAGAAAGGATGTTTTGCAGTTTTCAAAACGCTACGTCTATTCTTTGCACGATGAATATTTTCGGAGTTACCTATCATAAAAGTCAAAAATGACTTTTTTGCTTTGATCAACGATAACTCCGCACAAAATTATCGTATGGAGCTCAGCAAGGTGTCATATTAAAGAGAATTAAATTCTTTGAAAAATCTTGGTGGTGGCGTAATCAATAAACATTTTTTGAAGACCGTAGATCGTTTTGAAGATGACAAAAAATTTGGAAAATTTTTTTCCGTTGGTTTTTCACGATAACTCGTGAACCGCTCATATTAAAAAAATTCACTGCTCAGATTCAAAAGCTAGAGACTTAGGGCTACAATTTCCTTTTTTAAAATTTATTATACGACCATTATTCTCTGAGTTATCCTTTGTTGAAAATCACCAAAAAATTTGAAATTGTTTTAAGGTAGTTGTTGCCCAACATTAGTCAAAACAAAACTTAAAACTTAAAATTATAGATTTTTTCTGTATTAAAAATCCACATATTAAAAAAGATGAATTTTAGTTATTATATTATATTACACAATAAAAAAATAAGTACTTTTAACAAGAATTATACTCTCATATGATTCGGGTAGTCAAAACTGAGAAGAAAACGTTGCAACGTCGCGGTGCTACCATAGTACTATTTATGTGTATGTGACTTTACGCGCGCTATTGCATAACCTCAAAAAAGTCTTCGACTACAGTAACACGACATAAAGGATAATTTATTAAGAAAAAAGAATTGTTACGGAGACAAAAAGTGAGAGAAGTTCAGACTAATCGATGGAAAATAGATGAAAAACAAAATAATTCAAATGTATGTGTTGGAAGACGAATTGTTGACATATCAATTTTGGGTAAAATTTAAGATGTACCGCCTGTCAAATGACTTTGTCTCTTGATAAAATTGTGAGTAAAACGAAGATTCATTATTATTATTTTCTTAATTGTACATAATTGTTAAACGTATTTAATACAATTTTATTAAGTAATGATATTCTATTCCTTCAATCGCTTCTGTAATCTAATCACTCCTCAATGAATTTTAATGTAGCGGCAAAAGGCGACGTTGCCACATCGATCGAGCTTCTCATAGTCATCGTGAAAAATGATAAAACGAAAACATTTAGGATAATATTACTCCGTAAGTAGATGGTCAAAAATTTCAAAAAAAATCCATGTGTTTTATTATAGTTTACACTCATTTTGTGTTAATTTTCAACTATTTGTCAATACTCGTTCTATTACTATAACCGAAGAAAGATATTTTTCACGCGCCTTCGCCATTACTACAACGTCAAAGTATAGTAAAAATTGTGAACTTTGATTGACGATATCACAAAAACGAGATGGTCAATTGGTCCAAGATTTTGCATACATATTCGTTGGTACCCATATTAATTTTGTACAAAATTTCAAGCAATTTTCAATACTTTCGATTTAGGAAACAACTACCTTAATATTCCTTATTTTTTGTGAGTAATGTCTTTTTCAACGGGAAAGCAATTTTCTATCACTACAAAACTTATCAGAAAAGTGATTCCGATACCCTAGGAATGAAATCCAGCCTCGAAAAATTATTTTTTCAACATGGCAGTTTCACAGCGGCTGCAGAAAGAATCAATTTTTTGAAATTTATCATTTGTCTTGTTAACCCACTAACGCCCGAAAGGCCACTCTGCAGACCACTACTTTTGAGCTTACTGTACGGATACTATTCGATTAAAAAAAAAAATATGGTTTTTTTAATGTTTTTTCAGACGGTGTCATTGAAAATTTGAAAAAAAGATTTAGTACTCTACAATGGAGTTGAAAGGTAAAAAACGTTGAAAAAATAAAAAAAAATTTTCCAATTGAATTTTCGACAACTTGCCGGTATGGAATTATCTTGAAACCAGTGTAGATGGGGGACGCGATGTCTGAACTTTAAAAATATGTATTGACAAATGTTTTTCCCTCACCTGGATGATCTAAGATGGCGTCCAAAGTGAAAAATTTTACTCAATATCTGTCGGACGCTTTAACCAACAAACTATTAATTTTTCGAAAAAAATGTTAGGAATAAAAAGTGCTTAGATATTATCAAGTAATACCCCAGAATTTTTTCAGATTTTTAGACGCATTTAAATAATTTTTTTAACACAATTTTCATAAATTTAAGAAAATTTACAGAAAATTCTACAAAAATTCTAGTGTATTCCTTTAATAATTCTAAGCTTTTTTTATAATTGTTAATTTTTTCTCAAAGTTGATACTTTTTGAGTAAAAAAATCTGCCGCATTCGATACGTGTAAATTGTTCTGCCTATTTAGATTTTTTTACTCAAAAACTATCAACTTTCAGAAAAAATTGACAAGTATAAAGAAAAGCTTAGAATTCTCCAAGGAACACACTAGAATTTTTTTAGAATTTTCTGTGAATTTTTTTATATTTATAAAAATTTTGTGTTACATTTCTTTAAATGCATCTTAAAAATCTGAAAAAATTCTGGGATATTCTATGATAATATCTCAGTACTTTGAATTCTTAACATTTTTTTCGAATAATTAATAGTTTGTTAGTTAAAGCGTTCGACAGATATTGAGTTAAAATTGTTCACTTTGGACGCCATTTTGGATCACCCAGGTGAGGGAAAAATTTTTTCCATGATTTATATGCGATGTATTACTTTAAGGGGCAGTTTACGGTATTTAGGGGCGGTTGCGTAAAAAATCTCTTCGTCATAACGGATAAATCTTCTCTTAAAAAATAATTTTTAATCCCTTCCATTAAAAAATATTAATAAATACTGAGTTATATTGAATAATTCACTTCTGGGGGTGACTTTTATCACCCCTTTTATATTACTATATTACAAAAAATTTTATAAAATGATTGTTTTTGATATAAATTACATTCTGTTTTCACGTGTAACAAATCTCAAGAAAAAAAATTTGTTTCATCATTTACATGCAATGTATTACTTTAAGGGTTGTTTACGGTATTTGGGGGGCGGTTGCGTAAAAAATTCTGAAACACGACAACTGAAATATTCGATAGAGTAAACGGAAATGCTTTTCTTTATTTTTTTCAGTTCATACCCTGGTTTTAATGAAGAAAAGATGCATAAAAATCTAGTTTTCTTTAAATATAAAATAAGGGTTGAAACCCCTTGGGTCATAAACACACCTAATATCTTCGTCTTCTTATGACAAATAGTTTTCACTTTGTTTCATTAAAATATATTAATTAGAAGCCGAGATATGATAAAAAAACGATTTTCGGATAAAACTTTAGGGATGGTTTTCACCCCTTTAAAGTGGATGACCGCACATAAAAAAAATACGTGTCTCTTATTTTTTCGAGTATTACAACATATCCAAACATTATTGAAATCGGTGAGGTCGTGTTGGAAACCCTTCCTTGATAGTTTGGGTTTTAAGAGCTTTTTTCCCAAACCTTAGTAAAATCGTCAAATTCGTCCGATTAGTCTCGCATAGGCACGCATTTGGCACTCGGCACTAAAAGGGTTAATAATAATAATAATAATAATAATAATAATAATAATAATAATAATAATAATTATAACAAAAACAATAATTCTAATAATAATGATACTAATGATAATAATGATAATAAAGGTAGTAGTATTGGTCGTGGTAATAGTAGAAATAATAACACAATTAAGAATTTGAAAGTTCGATTTTCGTCAGTTAATTTTTTACGTTATTATTACTACTATTACACCCTGTAGATATTTTTTTCCGACGATATCATATCATCGTCGTAGTAGTGTGTTAGTAGTAACAACAGAAGCAAGATCTTCAATGTGTTGGTGTCACCGTTTTACTTCTTTTGTTATTATTACTACTACTACCTTCTTTCCGACGACAAGTAGGTTCGAGTCTACTTTTGTCACGACCACCAAATTCTAATGGAACATTTTGATTGGCCAGAAGTTTTAATTAATAACTCGGTAATTATTCCGAATTTTGAAAAGAGGTATTTGACTTTTCGTCTCCAATTTTCACCCTCTACCACCACCTTTCGGCTTCATGATCTTATACCAAACACCCTGTATATACAGAGATACTCATACAACTTAGTGGACATTTTGCGTTTGAATGTATGGAGGTTGAAGCTGTGTATATACACAACGTGCTTCTGCTATTTTTCATGTGCCCGCACCTAGTTCGGTCGAGAAAAGATACACGATAGCGCTCTCGCCCAATTCATACATGAACTTGTCTCGAGACACTACCGTGTCTCTTGATGAAATATGACAATCATAGTAGTATGGTAGTAGTGGTAATAGAAGCAATAACAGACGTATGATTTTCAATGTTTTGGTGTTACCTACAATATCACTACTACAACTACTACTTTGTTGTTGAAGGACAACACACCATAGTATACTATTGGGGTAGTGGTGGCAATAAAACCAATAATAGAGGTAAGTTTTCAATGTTTTGGTTTTACCCTTGGTTCTTTTGTCATTTTACTACTACTACTTTCTTCGGCGACGCATAGACATCCAGGGTTGAGTCTAAATTATTTTTAACGCCTATCTAGCTGTTCCGTCGTTTTGATTAGCCGGAATGTTTTAATTAATAACTCAGTAATTATTGCAAACTGTGAACACGGTATTAACTGCAGTAGTAGGGATGATTTGTTCTCTAATATTGGGTATGTATAGAAATGCGTACCTAGTACGAAACAAGATTTCAATGCACATGTTACGTCCAAAACCTACATTTTTAGAGTAAGGGATCTCGAGCTACCGAAGGTACGGGTAGAGTCGCTCGAAGAAACACATATAAAAACTTACAATAGTGAAAGTTCACACGTGGCTCAGGGTCCGCTAGCGCGAAAAGGGCAGAAACAACACTTGAGGTTTCTGTGTCTGGTCCGTATGTTAAGGAATCTTGACATTTTCAACATGTTTTATGATCTTGTATAAAAAATTAACAGCAGCAACGAAAGTCCCTTTAAATCCTTAAAGGCCTGACTATCACATTCATCAAGTGTGGAATTCCATTTAAAAGACCGGTATCAAATTTGATACTCTAGGCCTTTAACCTGTTAACCGGGACGACCCATAGGAAACACGTATATTTTTGACGGATAAACGCGGGTAACTGGTTAAGGGTTAAGATTTAGGACTGTAATCCTTTTATGATGCGGTTCTATTGAACATAGTTTCGACTTAACGGTCTATTAACATAAAATTATATATCCATGGTCATCTCGTTTCTACCTGTAAGAAAAGATTTATTATTCTTATAATAATAGAATCTATGCTACTTTCTAAAAAGAAGCAAATGCAAGTAGATAGTTAGTTAACAAGGGTAATCCTATATTATTTATTATATGGTTATTCATCTGAATTCGAATATCGCACACGAATTTGCTTGAAGCCCCCATCTCTTGGAAAGACGAATTAAATAATTTGACATGAGAGAAACACGCAGTGCGCTCTTGCACAATGATAACGCGAGATTGAAATATGCATTCTCATGACAAATTGCCAAAAAATGTTCGATTTTCATTAAGTTAAATTAAATTAAATTAAATTAAAGTTTGTTTTTTAAATTATATTTGGAATTAAATTTAAAATACAAAAATTATTTAAGCAAATCAGAAAACATGAATTTGTTATGTTCTTTTGTCCTTCAGAGTCAGTTTTTAACATCCGTATCGTCAAGATCCATTTTTTTTGTAAATTCGTTTAAACAAGAATTGTTTAAACAAATTACACAATATTTTACAGTTAATTTTCTACCATAATTTGAACATTTGAGTTTGTTATAAATATCCACGTTTCGGTAACAAAGCACCACTAATTTACGTTAAATTATTCAATTTCACTGTTGTACTTGAAAAGTGAATTTGAATAATTTAACAAAAATTTGCGATGTTTTGTCATAATTCATGCAAGAGTAAATGCAACGGTCTCGAATCATCACATTAGGAATCAAAATAAAAAAAACTGTATAATTGTTCTTACAATTTTTGTTTGAACAAATGATATAAGAAATTAGGTTTTGCCGGTGCTGACATTAAAAATGGATTCTACCGAAACAAAGAACATAAAATATAAGTATTTGTGAATTCGCTTAAACAATTATTGTTTAAACAAATTCGTAATTTAAACAAATTGTACACATTGGAAGGACAAAGGGGCCCGCAGGGCGCCTGTTGCGCATCCGCCCCTGGTTGTGGTTAACAGCGCGGAATGAGATGCTGGAAAAACATCAGGACTGCTGTGGCGATAAAAAGCAACGCATGCCTTTTCATTTAGTAGTGAATTAGTGCAGTATTTTGATGCAGTGTTTTGGTGCAGTGTTTTGTGAATAAGCAAAATTGTGTACAACGTTCACCACCGCACTGTCGGGGACACGATATAGGATCGTGAAAGATCACGGAAAATGTGATCTCCCAAAAGCAGTGGCGAAAATCGAAAGTAAGTGCCATATAATTGTGTAATGAAAATGCTCGAAAGGAGCATTTCTACACAGCTGAACATTATGTTTCATGGCAATGGTGCAATGTAAATGTTCAAAGACAGCATTTCTGCACAGCTCGACAGCTACAATTTGACAATTGTGTGATGTAAGAGTCAAAATGTGACATTTCTAAGCAACTGTCAGTGTAAATGCTCAAAAGTATTTTGAAACGTATCATTGTAAGATAGAAAAGCTCGATAGAAGCTTTTTGATACAATTCGACACTTATGATTTGAGTATCGTAATGAAAATATAAAAAAATAAGAATTGTACACACCGTTCGGCTGTAAATGTTTCATAATACTATGAAACATGTAATTGTGTAATGAAAATGCTCGAAAGGAGCATTTCTACACAGCTGAACATTATATTTCATGACAATGTTGCAATGTAAATGGTCAAAGATAGCATTTCTGCACAGTTCGACAGCTATAACTTGACACTTGAGTAATGTAGGAGTCAATATGTCACATTCCTACACGTCTGTCAGTGTAAATGCTTCAAACTATTTTGAAACGTAGAAGCTTTTTGGTATAGTTCGACACTTATCATTTGATAGTTTCATAATGAAAATATCAAAAATTATGAATTGTACACACCTGTCGACTGTAAATGTTTCACAATACTATGAAACATGTAATAGTGTAATGAAAATGCTCGAAAGGAGCATCTCTACACAGCTGAACATTATATTTCAAGACAAGGGTGCAATGTAAATGCTCAAAGATAGAGCATTTCTGCACAGCTCGACTACCTGCCATGTAGCGCTTAGCTACACTACCTGCCATCTAGCGCAACAACGGACGTACTTTTACGTCGACTGAGGATAAGCTAGATTTCTAGACTTAATAGAGGCTAGACACCCGTTAGAAAGCTTAACCGTGTATGTTAATATATAGACACCCGTTATTAAGTTCAATCGTCTTTGGAACCACCTTAAAGGTATGTAGATTCTTGTAACAAGGAAACCACCCGAACCCGAGCTCACCGATTTTAATAATTTTTATATATGTTGTAGAGCATAAAAGAATTAAGGACACGTATTTCTTTTTATCCACTTAAAAACGCTTTTAAGGAATAAAAACCACCCTCAAAGTTCACCCCTAAAAAAAGTTTTCGGATATACGTACCTCGGTTCCCAATGAATATTTTGCAATGGGACTAAATTAAAAATTATTCTTATGAAAACTACTATTGTACTTAATAAGTGTTTTTACAACTAAGTGCGTAAAACTCGACTTTAGATGCCAGCTTTGCGTGTGCAAAGTACCCCTTTTTGGCACTAGTGCGTATAGTAAGCCACCAGTGCGTAAAGTAGTTACTTTACGTTATCGAGTCATTGCATGAACTGGGTACTGCGCATCATCCCTACCATAGCCGGATGAGATTCTCGACTCGTGTGATTGTTGCACTCGCCTTTAGCTCGTGCAACAAACTTCCCACTCGTCGAGAATCTTCGTTGTCTTTGCTTGCGCTGGATAGTCTTGTTTACACACTCAGTTGTAAAAAATAAACTTCGATACAAGTAAGTTAAGCTGATCTTACACGCATGGAGGGGTTGGCGCCCTCCATGCGTGAAAGACCAGCTTTACACACTTGTATCGAAAACTACTATTATAAAAACCCTAACATTGGTGGAACGTTACAATGTATGTATGTTTCATTCATTCCCCTAGGAGTTACAAGTTCTTCCGTTACATAACCTAATTTAATCCATAATGACTATTCATAATTCTACTGAAAAAACCAAAAACTAATCAAACTAGTTCTTTTCCTCGAGCGCAACTAGAGAGAGACATCCACAAGTGGTCCTCCATTTCCGGAGTACAGTGGAACCTCGCTTAAGGCTGTTGGATACCCAAAGTGGTTCGCTTACTTCTCTCAAGAGATGGCGCTGATTCCACTCCTGTGTGAGAGTGTAAAATTTTTTTTTTTTAATTTTTTTTTTTTTTTACATTTTCAATTTTCATTTTTGTGTTTATACAAACTTAAAATACCATCAATGTTTCTTCTTATGGGAAACCATAAATTCAAATCATCTTGTGTATCATGTGATATGTAGTGTATAAGCTTAGGTTAAGATGGCGACACCTGATTATACTTAGTAAAATAAGGTCTGTAATGTATAATCTTTGTTCACGGGCGCTATAGGTCTTGAACCTAAGCCCTCTGGGACCAGTATCCCTTGAATACTTATATTTCATAATAAAAAAAAAAAAAAAAAAAAGAGTGTAAAATAGAGTCGAGTGAGATGGTCGCTTTACAAGAAAAGAGGAGAACTCACTATAGAGCTCTCCCCACTACTCCCATTTTTGCGAGAAAGAAAAGTGATGATGCGAAAGAGACAAGAGAGAAAATATTAGAAAATATACAATGTATGTAGGAAGCTTGCCTCTTTCTAAAAATCTTTCTACTGTCGTGAAAAAAAAGTCTTTACTTTTGCATGTGCAGCTTTTCTTATTGTTAGATGGTCGATTTATGTTTACATGTAAAAACACACATATCGACAAATTTAAAGGGCCTAATGCTTTTTATAATTAATAATTCGTACCGAATTTTGCGACTAACAAGGAAGGGTTTGCAACCCGACTTCACCAATTTCAATAATTTTTGGATGTGTTGTAGTACTCGAAAAAATAAGAGAGACGTATTTTTTTTATGTGCTGACATCCTCTTTAAAGCGGTGAAAACCACCCCTAAAGTTTTGTCCGAAAATCGTTTTTTTATCACAACTCGGCTTCTAATTACTCTCCCTAAAATAAACTTTTTTCAAAAGTAAAACTTAGGCAAGTATAAGCTTTCATCCATTTCTCTTTCTCCCCAAAAAATTAGTTTATATAATTACTCCTAAAAAAATTACTTTATATAATTATCTTTTTTCCAATAATTCGTTTCTCTTTAAAAGTTTCATCTATTTATCTTTCTCCCAAAAATTCGCTTTTTTTTTTTAAATAAACAAATCATACAAAAAAAGGTAATGAAATCATTTTTTACGGGTAGTCAAGTAAACAATTTTTTCAATTCTCTATTTTTCAAATTTCATTTCTTTCATTAAAAATTCCTATAATACCCAAACATATCTCTTAAAAAGTTGTGAAATCTTCCCTAAAACGTAAATTTTTTTACAAAAGTCAAGTAAGCATGAGTCTATTCCAGTGAAATCAATAAGTTTTAATTATAATTTTTTCCAAAAATACGTTTCTTTAAAAATTATTTTATCTTTAATACTTTTTAACACTAGAACTACCCCACCAGTCATTTTGACTAGTTTGACAATTTTACTTTATTATTCCTACTTCATGTTACATTTTTTCTTCGCAATAATGTAATGATTTTTGAAGAGATAGCTAAAAGACTAATATAATGAACTTTAATTTGGTTTTATTCATTTAAAATAAGAGTCATTTTTTTTAAAGTAGAGATAGCTACGTCTCAACTGTCGGTAGATCTAGTGTTAAACAAATCAAACAAAGTAAAGTATTGAAATCAATTCTTATGAAAAGTCAAGTAAACTGTTTTTCTAATTTTCTATCTTTTTCATTTCTTTCAAGATCTTTAATACCGAAACATATCTCTGAAAAAGTTGTGAAATCTCCTCTAAAAAGTGAACTTCTTACAAAAATCAGGTACGCTGATATATTCTATGATATTTAATGAAATAAATAAATTTTAATTATATAACTAATTTATCTTACCCTCACAGCACGGTGGACACAAAGCAATAAAGTGACGGCATAAATACGGCTTCTGCTTTAAATCAGCCGTTTTTTAGCCTTCTTGTGCTGTTAGGGTAAATTCTCACAAACATCAAACTCTAAAAAATTCTTTTCCTTACAAATCACTGTATAAATACTAACTACAAAAATAAAAACAACTTTTTTACTCAATCCTACAAATATAAAATTTTGTTAGTCATACAATGTAATCGTACATACTTGGCGGGCCCGTCGATATCAGATGAAGCTGTTTAATATAGTAGTATTAATAACACTAGTAAGTTTTAAAATATATGCTTACAGATACCTACAAATGTATACTTTAGCATAAAAGAAGAAAGATTTGTTTAGCTCCATACATTATAGACTTTATTCATTAAATTCTTATTTTCTTTTATAAATATATATATATATTCTTTTAGTTATAAGTATATATATTTTTTTGCGTACTCTCTTTGAGGTTACAAAGATATGTCCTATGTGAATTCCGTTGTTTCTATGTAAACAGTCGAATTATGTAATTACAATATTAAAAAGTGTAATCCAAGATCTAATTTTCTTAACTCTAAGTCTATAATGTATGGAGCTAAACAAATCTTTCTTCTTTTATGCTAAAGTATACATTTTGTGAGAATATTCTTATTCTCAAACCTTCTATATGGCACTTGGAACGCCATTTGTGAGGCTATTCCAGTCCACGTTGGGTCTTTATGGCCGGGATGTTCAGGGATAAGTTTTGGCTTCCTGGATTCTTATATGACAAATTTGGGCGCCAGATTCGGTTATCCGAATCAAAATCTCTACACTATTCTAAGGATCCAGGAAGACTCAAATCTTACCGGCAAGGTTAACTCCTGTCGGTGAGGGGAACGAAACGTGGGGTCTGGTGAGAAAAACTAAAGAAACTTGAAACTAAATATATATATATTGTAGCGTGGAGATTTCCTCCCGTTACTGCAGTAATTATTTTTGTTCATAATTTTGCATTTTTGCCGTTACAATTTTTCAATTTCAGCACAGAATTATTTAAATAATCCCGGGTTGGGAAATGAGAGTTAGCTATGCTCAGGAATCTCCCCGAGAACACGAGGAACAGCTGAAAATTTAGATTATTATAATCGTGCGTTATAATTTCATTAGCGATGTATTTTGGAGATCCTATCGAAACTGTCGCCTTACTCCCTCACTATTCCCTTTCCTCTGAGCCCCCTTGCCAAGGGACTCGCGCGAAAGAGGAGCCGCAAAGGAGACAAGGAAGACCACAACCGACATCGCCACTGAAAGGAAAGAGAGGAGAGAGTCTACCGCCTTAGTATGGTGACAGCTCCTATTGGCAGATCTCCCATGCAAGAAAGGAACAGCGCTAGAAGGACTCCCGTGCTAGATGAAGACAGCACTAGCGGTTCTTGACCCAGTGTGGCCCTCTATAGTTATCATAGATGATCTATAATGATAACGGGTCGATAAAACTGGGTCACCGAAAGGAATTACCAGCGCTACTGGAGAAATTAATTCCCGAATCGGTCAACGCCAGGAGGGCGCTATCGCACAGGAAGAAGGACGCCATAGCCGGGAACCGGCAGAGATTCCTGAGCTATCGTCCTGCACGGAGCCATTAGTGACACCGAGCGACTTCGACATTTTTCTATCGGGAATAGGATCGAGAAACGAGGCAAGTGACGTGTTTGCGGTGAGTGCGGTCATCTCTTTGGTACTGCGAGTTATTGGCAAGCGTCTTTTCCTCATTCTTGAGTATTCTTAAAGTATTCCCGTCCTACCTTTCTTCCGGCTTACGAGTGTCCGTTACGGATCTCGTCTTTCGTGACTTTGTTCGATAGACTACCCTGAAGGTCATCGACTGACCTCTGAATCCGGCTATCCTATCGCGCCTATTGTTAATCTTAAATTAATTGAATGTTAATTAATGAGAGTTTGATTATTTTGTGAGTCCGAGTGTTCCCGGTTTTCGCGTAATATAAGGAGTGCCTATGAGTGCACCAGTAATACGTAAGATTCGATCTCTGATTATTCAACCCTCTGCTGACGGTTGCTTTGTGAAGTAAAATTGCTATCAAGTATTTCTTTTGACTTCTGAGATTTCAATTCAGATCGTCCATTCCCGAAATTTTGAAAACGGTCTTCTGTTGTTATTATTGAATAGTTTAATAAATTAGTTGATAGGATAATCGTCGTTTGAGTGTTCCTTTATTTTCAGCTCAAACAACGGACTCCCTCTGAGTGGGTCTCACGCCCCTCCTGTGTTAGCCCGGGCCCCCTCAGAGGAATTCCGCGTCCGAAATTCGGACTGGCGCCCAACACTCCCTCCCATACTCCCTAATTTTTGGTGAAGGAATTTTCTTTTGCGATATTAATCTTTGTTTTTTTTATCATTCCCTGAGTGAGGCATTTGTCCCGCGACTGTGCCAAAAATGCCTAATCAGTTGTAGAAGAAGGGCAGTCGCGCTACAATATATATATATATATATATATATTGTGACGTGGAATTCGGGAGGGTCGGGCAACCTCCCCCACGTGCACTTCTAATCTTCCGTTGGGCGCCAGCCAGGGTCGACCTGGCCGTGCTGGGTGCTGAAAAACTACGGAAAATAAGATTTGGGGACCGGGAAAATGAATAAGAACTCCCGGAATCTACTATGATATCACAACACCGGATCTTTATTCCCGGTCAAATCCCATAAAAAAGAAATAACATCAAAAAGAAATCGAAAATAATAATGATATTCTTAACGCGACAATAATCGACATTCGCACCGGGAGAAAATCCGGCGATCGGAGTTCACCCGGTGTACGCGAAATGGCGGCCGAGACGCGACCGGCTCGCCCGTTCCTCTCTCGCACACACTCACTCGTTCTCTCTCTCTCTCTCTCTCTCACACACACTTGAATCTATTCTTGGGGCTCCCGGAGAGGCCGGACAGCTCCCCTGGGCAACACTCCCGGTCCGGGCGTCCGGAACCGGGGAATAATATCAAAAAAAGGAACAAACGGAAATATAACGAAAAAGGGGAAAAAGGACGCTTCCTTTTTCTCCCCTGGAACTTTCTCGGCCGCGTGCCGGGAAAACGAAAATAACAACAAAAATGACAAGAAACAAAAAGAAACAAGCGAGAAGCCTTAAGCCTCGCTCACGCACCTCCTTTTAACTCAAAATTGGAGTTAAGGCTCCCTCCGCGTCTCTCCCGGCGTACAGAAATATGGCGGCTTTCGTGGTCGCTGTCGATCCGTCCGTCTCTCCAGGCGTCGAAAACGAGAATGAGCTCCGTCGTCCGGCGTTCGAGAGGGGGAAGTCGATCGCCGGCTGCCTTGATCCCTCGTCGACCCGTCCGGTGCTGCCCTCCAAACTACCGGCGTCCGGTTGGGTTCGGCGGGAAGGTTCGAAGTCCTCGTCTCCCGGGCTTCCTGTTCCCGGTCGTGATATCTCCCGGGCGGTCTGGGTCCTCACGTGGACGATTCCTCGGTGGAACCGGGACAGCGCCGGTGGATTTTCCCCGGTCCTGGCGAGGGCGGGGCGAGTTTCTCCTTCCTTGGGACGGCCGGGACTCGAATCGTCTCCCGGTTCCCGCGTGACAAGATGGTCGTTGGAATTCCAGCCTCGATTCCCCCGTTGCTCGACGGTCGATTTCGGATCGATCTTCCGGTGGACTCATGAAACGAGATGGAGCGGCAGAAGTGACAGTTTTAGGTTAGGTTTGGTTGCCCAGGGGATACGGCGGTGCCTTACCGGTCGTCCGGGATTCGGATTCCCCGATTCCCGCGTTCGACGCCCTTACGAGATAGGACGGTACGTGACTACTGTGGATGGGGTTCGTAAAACCCCATCACAATATATATATATATATAAAAGAAAATAAGAATTTAATGAATAAAAAGAAATAAATACAAAGTTGAATCTCTATCGGGCTTTGACAAATAACCATAAAAATTCGCCCTTAATAATTTGGCTTCAGAATACAACTTTTCCAATAGAAATCTTTACAACAATTCTCGCTATAAGCGATCTTCAAGACAAATAGAACATTTATACCAATCTTAATAAAGTTGAATAACAAAACAACAATTGGTGCAGTCGCCCGAATTAGTTACCGGACGCACCCTAACCTCGAAGGACGCTGCGTGCAGTTACGTTCATCCACCACGTGCAAGGAGGCTTCCTTGCACTCAGTGGAATATAATAAAAGAATATTGCCGTAAGGAACGATTCAGTTTCTTAGGGTGGTCACAGCGCCCTCGTGAGGTCTATGCGTCCGTAAAATACAATTAGAGCCCTAACTGGTGTCTCTGGGAGAGTTCGTATTTACTCTAATGTCTCGTCGATTTTACATAGCGAATGCATTAGAAAATGCATCGTCACAATTTGTAGGTATCTGTAAGCATATATTTTAAAACTTACTAGTGTTATTGATACTACTATATTAAACAGCTTCATCTGATATCGACGGGCCCGCCAAGTATGTACGATTACATTGTATGACTAACAAAATGTTATATTTGTAGGATTGAGTAAAACAGTTGTTTTTATTCTTGTAGTTAGTATTTATACAGTGATTTGTAAAGAAAACAATTTTTTAGAGTTTGATGTTTGTGAGAATTTACCCTAACAGCACAAGAAGGCTAAAAAACGGCTGATTTAAAGCAGAAGCCGTATTTATGCCGTCACTTTATTGCTTTTTGTCCATCGTGCTGTGAGGATAAGAGAAATTAGTTATATAATTAAAACTTATTTATTTCATTAGATATCATAGAATATATCAGCGTACCTGATTTTTGTAAGAAGTTCACTTTTTAGAGGAGATTTCACAACTTTTTAAGAGATATGTTTCGGTATTAAAGATCTTGAAAGAAATGAAAAAGATAGAAAATTAGAAAAACAGTTTACTTGACTTTTCATAAGAATTGATTTCAATACTTTACTTTGGTTGATTTGTTTAACTCTAGATCTATTGACAGTTGAGAGGTAGCTATCTCTACTTTTAAAAAAATGACTCTTATTTTAAATGAATAAAACCAAATTAAAGTTTATTATATTAGTCCTTTAGCTATCTCTTCAAAAATCATTACATTATTGCGAAGAAAAAATGTAACATGCAGTAGGAATAATAAAGTAAAATTGTCAAACTAGTCAAAATGACTGGTGGGGTAGTTCTTGTGTTAAAAAGTATTAAAGATAAAGTAATTTTTAAAGAAACGTATTTTTGGAAAAAATTATAATTAAAACTTATTTATTTCACTGGAATAGACTCATGCTTACTTGACTTTTGTAAAAAAATTTACGTTTTAGGGAAGATTTCACAACTTTTTAAGAGATATGTTTGGATATTATAGGAATTATTAATGAAAGAAATGAAATTTGAAAAATAGAGAATTGAAAAAATTGTTTACTTGACTACCCGTAAAAAATGATTTCATTACCTCTTTTTGTATGATGTGTTTAATTTAAAAAAAAAGCGAATTTTCGGGAGAAAGATAAATGGATGAAACTTTTAAAGAGAAACGAATTATTGGAAAAAAGATAATTATATAAAGTAATTTTTTTAGGAGTAATTATATAAACTAATTTTTTGGGGAGAAAGAGAAATGGATGAAAGCTTATACTTGCCTAAGTTTTACTTTTGAAAAAAGTTTATTTTAGGGAGATTTCACAAGTTTTTAAGAGATATTATTTATAAGCCATTTCTTAAATTCACTAAAACTTTTTAAGTTAAAATTTTTTAAAATTTTAATACTAAACACTAAACACTAAAATTTTTTAAGTTAAGTTATATTCGTTCTAAGAATAACAAATAAGCATCTTTAGCGCCTTTCGGCCACTGTTTCTTACAAATATTTAAGTCGTCTACCTTGATCCAATCTTTATCCTGACGTAGCATGTTAGTGTAATTTCCTGAAACGATAGTTTTACCATGATGAAATATGCCACTAACAACTCTATACCGTTGTCTATTAATAGTGATTATTGTCTTTGATATTTCGTTTATTTTATAATTACTAACGTTACATATATTGTTATAAGTGGATATTCGCCTTAAAGGGTAGTGAAGGAATGTAGGGGTGGTGTTTCGCAAAATTCTGAAATATGTCAACTTAATTATTTTATGTTATTTACAAAAATGTTTTTTTTCTTATTTTTGTAGGCTAAATTGATCTGTTACAGTGAACATATTAGTGAAAAATGACGTTTTTCCAAAATGAAAAATAGGGGTTGCAACCCCTACAGTCTGAAAAACATCCATTAACTAGCGTTTTTCATAAAAAACATTTTCCATTTTGTCCTATTGCAAAATATTCATTAGAAGCTGACAAGGAGAGTAACAGGGTGATGGGTCACCGATTTTCTTCAAACTTTGCACACTTTTAGTAGTCTACTAGGACAATATAATGTCCAAATATTAAGGCGTAATACTCAAGCGTTTTCGAGAAAATCGCAAGCGAAGTTTGATGCGTCGCTTATATTCCCTTGCGTTATCATCGTTAACAAGCAGCGGCGGTGGCCGAGTGGTTAGCGTTCTAGCTTCGTAACCGCTAGATCGCTGGATCGAGTTCCCTTTCGTACCTATTTTTTTTTTTTTTTTCGTACACTATTACATGTATATTATTATTTAAAGGAAATATAATGCGATAATATATTTATTTGCATCATTTTTTATTACCACAAACATATTTAAAATTGTGGATGAATAAAGGACGAAAAGCATTGATTTTCATTCAATATTCTTATTTATTAAATAAATAATAACAAAAAAATAAAAAACAACGAAACATAATTAAATTTTATAATTAATCGTAAAATGCATCTTGGGGATTGCAAACCGTAGGTTGATACTTATCATATAAACAGGGGAAACATAAAGTGTTTTGGCACATTAGGTTACATTTAGGAGGTATCACTTTCACTGTAGTACAACTAGGAAGACCTACGTCATCGCTAGAAATTTCATTTTACAATGCAGAGTTTGTTTGACCCCCCAAGAAACTATAATTAATAAAAACTGTTTCATTAAATTGTCCACAGTTTTCTGTACTCTGGGCCCAAACTTTCCTTGTCGGGGGAATTTCTACCGCACGTGTTCTTGTGCTTGCAAGAACCCACAGAAAAGTTTGGGCCCAGAGTACAGAGAATTGTGGACAATTTAATGAAACAGTTTTTATTAATTATAGTTTCTTGGGGGGTCATACAAACCCTGCATTGTAAAATGAAATTTCTAGCGATGACGTAGGTCTTCCTAGTTGTACTACAGTGAAAGTGATACCTCCTAAATGTAACCTAATGTGCCAAAACACTTTATGTTTCCCCTGTTTATATGATAAGTATCAACCTACGGTTTGCAATCCCCAAGATGCATTTTACGATTCATTATAAAATTTAATTATGTTTCGTTGTTTTTTATTTTTTTGTTATTATTTATTTAATAAATAAGAATATTGAATGAAAATCAATGCTTTTCGTCCTTTATACATCCACAATTTTAAATATGTTTGTGGTAATAAAACATGATGCAAATAAATATATTATCACATTATATTTCCTTTAAATAATAATATACATGTAATAATGTACGAAAAAAAAAAAAAAAAATAGGTACGAAAGGGAACTCGATCCAGCGATCTAGCGGTTACGAAGCTAGAACGCTAACCACTCGGCCACCGCCACTGCTTGTTAACGATGGTAACGCAAGGGAATACCCCTAAAAAACACCTCTGGTGCAAAAAGTCGAGACAAGATCATGTATGAAAAGGGATCTCTCTACAAAAGTTGTGAAATCCAATAACACTAGACAAGCTCGTTTTTTCCATTATGTCAATACGAAGTAATTACAAAATGGAAAGAATTTTTTCTGTTTACGTGATTAGAACCGGTATTGAACTTGTCGGGCCCCGAACCCAAACGATAAGCAATAAATATCTTACAATTTAATTTATTTTTACCGCATTATGAATTAGTAAAGATCAGATTACATAATAATATGAATAATTATACATCATACTCAAACATCTGAATTGTTCGGGGCCCAACAAGTTCAATACCGGTTCTAATCACGTAAACAGAAAAAATTCTTTCCATTTTGTAATTACTTCGTATTGATATAATGGAAAAAATGAGCTTGTCTAATGTTGTAGGATTTCACAACTTTTGTAGAGAGATCCCTTTTCATAAATGAACTTGTCTCGACTTTTTTGCACCAGAGGTGTTTTTTAGGGGGATTTGTCTCCTTTTTGCTAGATTTTTGCAAATATTATTATTATTATCGGCTTTATATCTCGAGAAAATATAAATAAAAGAATACATAACGTGCGTCGGTAAGGTAAATTTTCGTCTTTTGAATATTCGGAAAAACAAAACACAGATCACTGAATTCCTAGGGCCTAGCCCACCGTTGAGCTGTACTACTGATGTTACAGACAGCGTGTGAGTGTGTAAAGGCTTTCCAGCCGTGTATGTACACAGAACGCTTCGGCTATTTTTTATGTGTTAGCACCTAGTTCGGTCGAGAAAAGAGACACGGTAGCGCTCTCGCCCAATTCATAAATGAACTTGTCTCGAGACACTACCGTGTCTCTTGATAAGCGACGCATCAAACTTCGCTTGCGATTTTCTCGAAAACGCTTGAGTAGTACGCCTTAATATTTGGACATTATATTGTCCTAGTGGACTACTAAAAGTGTGCAAAGTTTGAAGAAAATCGGTGACCCATCACCCTGTTACTCTCCTTGTGAGATATATCTGGATAAAGTTATTTGGGGGTGGAAATTTGTCACCCTATAATTCTTTTTTGCTCGAAAATGTCATTACACTCTCCTAATTGATACAGAATAATATTCAGCTCGCATGGAGAGTACATGGAGAGTACATGGGAGAAATATGCTTTTCATTGTTATAAGTGGATATTCGCCTTAAAGAGTAGTGAAGAAATGTAGGGGTGGTTTTTCGCAAAATCCTCAAATATGTCAACTTAATTATTTTATTTTATTAACAAAAATATTTTTTTCAAATTTTTTAAGGCTAAAATTGATTTTTTACAGTCGATATATCAATGAAAAATAAGGTTTTTCCAAAATAAAAAATATTGGTTACAACCCCTATAGTCTGAAAAATATCCATTAACTAGCGTTTTTCGCAAGGAACATTTTCCATTTTGTCCCATTGCAAAATATCTATTAGGAGCCGAGATATACCAAAAAAACGTTTTTTGGGGTCAACTTCGAGGGTGATTTTCACCCCTCAACAATGTTTATTAGCAGATAAAAAAACACGTGTCTCTTACTTTGTTGTGCTCTACACATATATAAAAATTATTAAAATCGGTGTGTTCGGGTTCGGGTGGTTTCCTTGTTAGTTCAAGTCGGTTTGAAAAGAGTGAAAGCGCTAACTTCACGGGTGGGAAGACCGGAAGTTAGCCTGAAGAAATGATGAAAATAGAAACATCGGAATTGAGCAGTCTGATTCTTTAGTAATTAATATCTTTATTATTAGACGATATTTTTTAATGACATTTTTGTAGCTTACGTAGTATAAACATAGCTCCTTATTCATTGTATTTGCATTGATTATAGATTACAGAACAATGCTATAGCTTAATCTTATTTTCAGAATAGCAAATATCATGTATATGTAGCACGGTCATCGCTCCGTCAGGCTTATACTTGCCTTCAGAGCGCTACCGCGCTCCTTGATATCACAGGCACACAAAAATAAAAAAAAGGCTCTGAGCCAGAAGTCCCATATATCAGGTGCGCAACTAAGTTCCCGGGTTTTTTTCGATCAAATAAAAATTGAAATTTCAAAAATAATACAAAAAATGGTTTATTCAAAATATCGGCCATCACTAGCTATACACTTTTGCCATTTATCTGGCAATACATGAATACCGCAACGATAAAACGACGTGTCTTTTGAGTGAAACCATTCATCCAACCAATTTTTAACTTCTTCAAAGTTTTTTAAATGCACCCCTGCCAAACCATGCGCCATCGATCGGAACAAATGGTAATCTGAAGGCGCTAGGTCTGGTGAATAGGGCGGGTGCGGTAGTAGGTCCCATTGCTGATACATTGGCGAGTAACATTTAATGCTTCCGCAAGTTGATCTTGTGTTTGCGTATCATCTTCATCCAATAACACTTGCAGATCGGCGTCCTCCATTGTTTTTGGTCTTCCGGAGCGCTCCTTGTCTTTAATATCGAAATCGCCACTTTTGAAGCGTTTAAACCAATCCTCGCAAGTAGTTTTCGATGGTGCATGTTCGCTGTAGGCTTTCTCAAGAAAACGACGTGCTTCAGCAGCAGTGTTTTTCAAGTTAAAATAAAAAAGCAAAACTTCCCGCAAATGCTGTTTATTTGGCACAAAACTCGACATTGTTATTGTTAGAAATAAACTTTTGCGTAGCAATATTTTTTAGTATTATAATTGGTAATTGTTTGGAGATGTTTACAATATAAAACCAATTCAAATTCACGCATGTATTACGACTACACGTGACGCTAGCGCAATCTCTTGTGAAACCCGGGAACTTAGTTGCGCACCTGATATATATTCCCATGTATTTTGACCAGTTGAACACGAATCTGAAGTCAGAACTGCTTCACCACCCTCCACTTTTTTAATCACAGAAATTGGTTGGAAAATGCAGAAAATGGGTTTTTTCGTGACTTTTATGGTACTTGCTAAGTTTACCAGCAACTTATGGATCAGAAATATGTTGTTTCCACGTATTTTGAGTTGCTGAATTCGAATCCGGCATCAGATTCCACCGAGCACTTTTCATTTTTTGCATATTTTAATATATGTATTGTGACGTGGCATTTTGTCATCCCTCCAGGTGGGAGCACATTCTATTTCTCTTTCTTTTTTCTATTATTTCTTTTCTCTGTCTTATTTATCGAATATTTTTTTGTTGTTGATTATCATTCATTTTATTGGCGGCTATGGTGAAGTCCAGGGATCTCCCTGAGAGGAGGGGGACCCTTAAACATTAGTCAAGCGCCTGTCTGGTATTTCTTTTCTTTACGTTTCTTTTTATCATTCTATTATCATGTTATTTTTTTCTTGTGTGTACCATGTCGAAATTGATTGTATTATATTCTTTTTTTGTTTTGAGCTATTCCCATTGTGTAAGATTGTTTTTCAAGAAGTTATTGCGTAATTGTGCGAAACCGTGAGCGTTTATTTTAGCTCCATGTAAGAATAGGTGAGGGCACAGCCTCCCTTTCCCCTACTCTGAAACCCTCTTTCCTCCCTCGCGAATTTCCCCTTTTCCCTTTTTGGGACCCTAAAGAGTTATTCCCGTTGCGGTACCCTCGTTCGCGGATCCCTTATCGCCGGATAGCGACAACGCAAGGTCTACGCCGATAAGGAAGATTAGCCGGCGACGAATCCTTGGATAAGGAAGGAAACTAATAAAGGCTATCGACCCGAAGATCTACGGAAAGAGGTCAGCACCTATTGGCCTAATTCCACAAGCGGATCCCCCTGGATGGGGAAATTGGAGCATGGAGGTCCCGCAAATTAGCGGCGACCTCCAGAGATACTTTGACCGCCGAGCCGTGCCACGTAAATTTTTGAAGACGATCTTGTGCCGCCTTATTGAAAAAAAAGTAGAGAAAAACGGATTTTCTTTTTGGCCCTGGTGGTTTTCTTTTTGTGGGTGCAGTGTGTGCGTTATCCCCTCGAGTCCCGGATTTTGGGAGAGGTGCCGGGAGTTGTCCTCGCTGGAGCGGAGGCAAGGTGTCCACCACGACCATCGACGAGCCATCCGGCGACCAAGGTAGCGAGAAGGGTACCCTTTCTCGTTTCTCTTTCCCCCTTTAGTTACCCCTTGTAAAGTTTTTGGTTTCCGTCCCTGTTTTTTTTTATTTGGTTGAGCCACCCCCATCGCGTCTTTTCTGTCCCCCTTTTTGAGTATCCCCTCTTACCGTTTGCTGTGCCCCCTTTGCGATCGTGTTGTAACACGGTTTCGCGTTTTTTTTGTTTTGTAACGAATTTCTTTTTTTTTTCCTTTCTTTTGGTGCTTTTGCGTGCGTTAGATTTTTTTTTAGGTTGGCGCCCTCGCTACGCTCGGGCGTCAACTCCCCCCTCCATGCGTGAAAGACCAGCTTTACGCACTTGTATCGAAAACTACTATTTTACAAGTAAGTGCGTAAAACTCGAGTTTTACGCACTTCGATCGCACATCATATTGTCGTAATTTCTTGGAACACATTATTGAAAATGAAGGGAGGCCTTCTGAACAAATGTTGCACAATTAGGACGAAAATAGTACTAAAAAATGAGGAAGAAACCAAAAATTCAAATGAGCAACAATAGAAAAAAAGAACAAAAACGAAAAAAAAAACCAAAAAACCTCCATCGACGGGCTTCCACCTTGTCGTAGTGATAGAGCTTCAGTTTTGCACTTAAAAAATCTACACTATCACTTTCGCATTAGTCAGATTTGAATTGATGAATCGAACCAAGCGAAGCCCTTCTTCATCGCTAACCTTTAAATTTATTCATAACGTTAGCGCATAATTTAATGTTTTTCTGATCAAAAATCAATTTAAATTGACAATTATTGTATGAAGCTCATCATGAGGTATTGCATTTTCTTCAGATTATGTTATCATAACCTAATTTGAATGTCATCTTGGCCAAAAATGTTCATACTTGCGATAAATTGAGTAGAATCAGGAAAAAAGGTGAAATTTAAGAGATTTTTCATAATGCACCAAAAAATCTGAAAAAATTTAGAAAGAAATCCCATTTTACCCTGAATGAAATGATATATATGACTATAGGGTTTTCTCTTACGATGTCTGAGATATCGAATTTTGAAAGTGATACTTACTGTATGGCCACCCTGTAAGTCACCCCCAGAAGTGAATTATTCAATATAACTCGATATTTATCAATATTTTTTAATGGAATTGATTAAGAATTATTTTTTAAGGGATGATTTATCGTTTTTTACGAAGGGATTTTTTACGCAACCGCCCCCAAATACCGCACACTACCCCTTAAAGTAATACAGCGCATATAAATGATGAAACATTTTTTTTTTTCTAAAATTACTTATATTTAATGAGTTAGTAAAACATAATATTGTTTTCATATTATGAGTTTTACTTTTTTATAACTATTATTATTATAGCTGCTCATTATTATCATTATTATTATTATTTTGTGAATTGTAATATTTAAAATAAAATTTAAATATTTATAGCTTTCTAGATAAAATGTCATAGTGATAATAATGAGCAGCTATAATAATAGGTATAAAAAAGTAACTCTAATATAATATTAAAACAAACTCATTAACCCTTTGCACTCGAGGCCTTTTTTCGCATGCGCGAACCAGCAACTCGAGACGATTTCGGCCAAATTAGGGAAACACTTTACAAGTACTTTAAAATCAATTATAAACAAACAAAAGTATACAAATAATAAAGTATTTCCGAGAAAAATATGTTATCACACATCGTAAATAAGCAAATCGAGCTACTAACGACCTTCGTTGTAGCAACGTCGCTTGAACTGACGCTTCAAGTCGGCCGGGAGCCAGAACGGCATCGCTCGAGTTGGTACTAACAAGGAAGGTACCTGAGGTGTACCTCACCGATTTTGATGAAATTTTAGTATGTTATAGTTCGTGAAAAAATAATCGACACGTATTTATTCCTATCGGCGGTAAAAGACTTTTAAGGGGTGAAAACCACCCTCAAAGTTGACCCCAAAAGACGTTTTTTTGATATATTTCGGCCCCTAATGAATATTTTGCGATAGGACAAAATGGAAAATGGTCCTTGCGAAAAACGCTAGTTAACAGATGTTTTTTTGGCTATCGGGGTTGCGACCCCTATTTTTTATTTTGGAAAAACGTCTTTTTTCATTGATGTATTCACTCTAAAAAATCAATTTTAGCCCTAAAAAATTAGAAAAAAATATTTTTGTAAATAAAATACAATAATTAAGTTGACATATTTCAGGATTTTGCGAAAAACCACCCCTACATCCCTTCACTACTGTTTAAGACGAATATCCATTTATAACAATGAAAAGCATATTTATTTAAGCATAAGATCGCTCCATGCGATCTGAATATTATTCTGTATCAATTACGAGAGTGCAATGACATTTTCGAGCAAAAAAGAATTATAGGGTGACAAATTTCCACCCCCAAATAATTTTATCCAGATGTATCTCAGCTCCTAATGAATATTTTGCGATGGGACCAAATGGAAAATGTTTCTTATGAAAAATGCTAGTTTATGGATGTATTTCAGACTATTGGGGTTGCAACCCCTATTTCTTATTTTGGAAAAACATTATTTTCACTAATATGTTTACTGTAAAAGATCAGTTTATCCTCGAAAAATAAGAAAAAAATATTTTTATAAATAAAATAAAATAATTCAATTGACATATTTCAGGATTTTGCATAAAACCACCCCTACAAATCGTTCACTACCTCTTAAAGCGAATATTCACTTGTAACAATAACAGAACATTTCTCCTATGAAACATACTCTCCATGTGACCTAAATATTATTTTCTATCAAGTACGATAGTGCAACGATATTTTCGAACAAGAAAGAATTATGGGGTGACAAATTTCCACCCCCAAATAACTTCTTTTTTATATATCTCGGCCCCTAATGAATATTTTGAGATAGGACCAAATGGAAAATATTTATTATGGAATGCACGTACGTAGCCTCGGTTTTTATTTCTATAAACTGAAGTACATAGAAGCTTATGGAGTTTATAGAGTACGGTGTAGTGGTACGATATTCCCTTATATCTTTGTATAATTTACGCTGTTGGATTTATTTGTAAGGTAGGTGACTAATTAAGTGATTAATTTTTAATTACTTTTATTATCAAACTGTAAATATGAAATAACAGAACTAATTTTGTTGTAAATTATATGTTCTACATTTTTCGTTTGAAATATATTAGTCTACAAGGTTTTGACAAAATAGTAATCTTCATAGAAATGTTGAAACATAATGATTTTTTACATCATTTGCATCGTACAATAGGTGGAATCGCCCATTTTATTCATATTTAATTTTTAAGATTTTGAATAATTTTTAGAAAAATAAATTTTATAAAAATTTTTTTATACAGAAGTTGCAGGGTTTAATGTGGAGTATAAAACTGTAGTAAAAAATTTGACCTTGAGCGGCGTTTTCAAGATCGAATCATGGTCAACTTTGATTTTTTAAATGGAAACCTTTTTCAAATTATTTATCAAAAAATTGTATATGAATATATAAAGTGACTATAAATTATATCTATACATATATATAATTATTGTTATTATTATCATTATTATATTTTTAAAAATTATTTTCATAGTTTTTTTAATTTTCAAATTTTGAACAGTAATGGTAATCTTCGAAAAAGTGTTTGAAACATAATGACTTTTTGCACCAAGCACAACGAATTATAACAACATTTCTGCAACCTTCGATTTCGCAATGCGTTTTGCAGTTATCTCCAAAACCAAAATTTACAGCATTATCAAATTCTTCAGGTTTTTCATTAATATAACCGCTTTTATACCAAGAATATTTCCAAAGATTTGTATATCTTGGCGAAGAAAGTTGATTATGTACTAATAATTGTAGCTTAATAATATTATTCCTCACATGCAAGTTCATATCGTAATTCATTAGTATAACATTATCTGAAAAATGCCGAACAAAGTTTTTCCAAATACGGAAACCAAATACATCAAGAGGTTAAATTTTTCCTGTTGTTCCACTTGGAATTTTTTTTATATTTATAATTTTATTTGCTGGTGTTGCAGCTTCTGCAACTTTAGGACAGTGACCACTGCACGAATCGAGTAACAGTATACTATTCAATCCCACGTTTGGAAAAAATACATTCTCCAGCCAATCTTTAAAGTGATCTGAAATTAAAAATTACTTATTTAGCCATTTCATAATTACAATACAATTAGATAAATATTCCTACATTAATACCTAAAGTAAGTTTTCCAGATTTTGATGCTCTCGTGTATACATTTTTAGGTCTAAATAGATTAGCTTCTAGAATTGATCCAAACTGACCACTTTGCTCTTTTAAAACTATAAAAAGGGGTGAAAGAAGATTTCCATCACTAGATATTAATGGTTGTATTGTATAACTATGAGTCGTCGATGAAACGGACTGCACAACACATTCTATCTGCTTTTCTCCTTCAATAGCTAAGGCTTTGCCGGAATGCATTTCTAATTGAAACCCACTTTGATCAGAATTGTACACGTTTTCTATTCCAATTTCTGCCATGCATTCTTTGACATCAGCAACAAATTCAATTGCTTTCTATTCTAATTCATTACCATTTTCCAATGTTTTTCTGGTGATAAATTAGTTAACTTTTTTGACGTTATTCTATGTGCTTTTCTAAAACGATTCAGCCAATTCTTTGATGCTTGAAATCTAAAATCTTCAGATCCTATTTCTTGTTGGGCATGTAATGCCCATTTACGTAAATCCAAGTCATGGACAATTAATCCGGAATCGACTGCTGTTTTAAAATTGTCAGATGTGAATTGACATATTCTAGCTATTCTTTCTCTGTATGTACCGCCTCTATTTAAATAGTGAGCCCATCGTTTCAATTGTGTTACAGATTTTACTTTCTTCAATTTATTTTGTACAGTACATAATCAACTTTCTTCGTCAAGATATACAAATCTTTGGAAATATTCTTGGTATAAAAGCGGTTATATTGATGAAAAACCTGAAGAATTTGATAATCCTGTAGATTTCGCTTTTGGAGATAACTGCAAAACGCATTGCGAAATCGAAGGCTGCAGAAATGTTGTTATAATTCGTTGTGCTTGGTGCAAAAAGTCATTGTGTTTCAAACACTTTTTCGAAGATTACCATTACTGTTCAAAATTTGAAAATTAAAAAAAACTATGAAAATAATTTTAAAAAATATAATAATGATAATAATAACAATAATTATATATATGTATAGATATAATTTATAGTCACTTTATATATTCATATACAATTTTTTGATAAATAATTTTAAAAAGTTTCCATTTAAAAAATCAAAGTTGACCATGATTCGATCTTGAAAACGCCGCTCAAGGTCAAATTTTTTACTACAGTGTTATACTCCACATTAAACCCTGCAACTTCTGTATAAAAAATTTTTATAAAATTTATTTTTCGAAAAATTATTCAAAATCTTAAAAATTAAATATGAATAAAATGGGCGATTCCACCTATTGTACGATGCAAATGATGTAAAAAATCATTATGTTTCAACATTTCTATGAAGATTACTATTTTGTCAAAACCTTGTAGACTAATATATTTCAAACGAAAAATGTAGAACATATAATTTACAACAAAATTAGTTCTGTTATTTCATATTTACAGTTTGATAATAAAAGTAATTAAAAATTAATCACTTAATTAGTCACCTACCTTACAAATAAATCCAACAGCGTAAATTATACAAAGATATAAGGGAATATCGTACCACTACACCGTACTCTATAAACTCCATAAGCTTCTATGT
This sequence comes from Gasteruption jaculator, assembly GCA_949825005.1. Classification (NCBI taxonomy): domain Eukaryota; kingdom Metazoa; phylum Arthropoda; class Insecta; order Hymenoptera; family Gasteruptiidae; genus Gasteruption; species Gasteruption jaculator. The sequence goes on along the minus strand of OX463767.1, from coordinate 1,182,161 downwards.
ACTTCAGTTTATAGAAATAAAAACCGAGGCTACGTACGTGCATTCCATAATAAATATTTTCCATTTGGTCCTATCTCAAAATATTCATTAGGGGCCGAGATATATAAAAAAGAAGTTATTTGGGGGTGGAAATTTGTCACCCCATAATTCTTTCTTGTTCGAAAATATCGTTGCACTATCGTACTTGATAGAAAATAATATTTAGGTCACATGGAGAGTATGTTTCATAGGAGAAATGTTCTGTTATTGTTACAAGTGAATATTCGCTTTAAGAGGTAGTGAACGATTTGTAGGGGTGGTTTTATGCAAAATCCTGAAATATGTCAATTGAATTATTTTATTTTATTTATAAAAATATTTTTTTCTTATTTTTCGAGGATAAACTGATCTTTTACAGTAAACATATTAGTGAAAATAATGTTTTTCCAAAATAAGAAATAGGGGTTGCAACTCCAATAGTCTGAAATACATCCATAAACTAGCATTTTTCATAAGAAACATTTTCCATTTGGTCCCATCGCAAAATATTTATTAGGAGCTGAGATACATCTGGATAAAATTATTTGGGGGTGGAAATTTGTCACCCTATAATTCTTTTTTGCTCGAAAATGTCATTGCACTCTCGTAATTGATACAGAATAATATTCAGATCGCATGGAGCGATCTTATGCTTAAATAAATATGCTTTTCATTGTTATAAATGGATATTCGTCTTAAACAGTAGTGAAGGGATGTAGGGGTGGTTTTTCGCAAAATCCTGAAATATGTCAACTTAATTATTGTATTTTATTTACAAAAATATTTTTTTCTAATTTTTCAAGGCTAAAATTGATTTTTTAGAGTGAATACATCAATGAAAAAAGACGTTTTTCCAAAATAAAAAATAGGGGTCGCAACCCCGATAGCCAAAGAAACATCTGTTAACTAGCGTTTTTCGCAAGGAACATTTTCCATTTTGTCCCATCGCAAAATATTCATTAGGGGCCGAAATATATCAAAAAAACGTTTTTTGCGGTCAACTTTGAGGGGTGGTTTTCACCCCTTAAAAGTCTTTTACCGCCGATAGGAAAAAATACGTGTCGATTATTTTTTCACGAACTATAACATACTAAAATTTCATCAAAATCGGTGAGGTACACCTCAGGTACCTTCCTTGTAAGCATCAGTCGGGTGCCAAATCGGCACCGCTCGAGCGCAAAGGGTTAAATATAGTTAATTTTAGAGAAAACAATTTTTTCATCATTTATATGCGCTGTATTACTTGAAGGGGTAGTTTACAATATTTGGGGGTGGTTGCGTAAAAAATCCTGAAACACGACAACTGAAATATTCGATACAGTAAACGGAAATGCTTTTCTTTATTTTTTTCAGTTCATACCCTGGTTTTTATGAAAAAAAAAGCATAAAAAATCTAGTTTTCTTTAAATATAAAATAAGGATTGCAACTCCTTGGGTCATAAACACACCTAATATCTTCGACTTCTTACGACAAGTATTTTCTATTTTGTTTTATTAAAAAATATTAATTAGAACCCGAGATATGATATAAAACGATTTTCGGATAAAACTTTAGGGGTGGTTTTCACTCCTTTAAAGTGGATGTCAGTCCATAAAAAAATACATGTCTCTTATTTTTTCGAGTACTACAATATCTCCAAAAATTATTGAAATTGATGAGGTCGGGTTGGAAAGTGGTGCAAGTCCATTTTTTCTCGTTTCGAGAAAATTAAAAGTTAGCATAACGGTCAGTGAAAAAATGTAGGTAAATTATATTAAGTCTGGCAATATTTCTACAGATTTATCAATATATAATTTGGTTATATAAATTTGTTTTCGGCGGATTTAACTAATATAATGTATATTTACGGGCTGCAAATAGACTTACACCACTTTCAAAATTAATTGTTTCGCAATTTCTTTTTCCGGCCAATTTCAAATTGGACAAAACATGGGCATTTTATAGGAAATTAAATACTAACTGGTTATAAATAAAAACTTTACAATGAATTAAACATAATTTACGTGATATCTCATTTTTTCTAAAAATGGCCTTACACCACTTTGTAACGTGGCGTTTCGCACGTTACGTTACAAGTTCTGACGTTGTATTTCGGGAGGCTCGGGGAACCTCACCACGTGCACTTTAATTGCTAGGTTGGGCGCCAGCCAGGATTCGCCTGGCGGTGCTGGTGGCTGAAAAGTCGAAATGGGGAGTCTGTCCGGAAAGAAACGCTTTTAACCGGTGAATCTTAAGGGGGTTGTGACATTAAATTGATTTATTTACGAGATGCATGAAAAAAATTGTACTAATCCAAAATTGTATCATGAAAACCATATCAAGAGACACGGTAGTGTCTCGAGACAAGTTCATGTATGAATTTGGCGCGAGCGCTAACGTGTATCTTTTCTCGAAGCAACTATGTGCGGGCACATGAAAAAGAGCCAAAACATGTTGTGTATATACACAGATTCAAACTCCATACACTCAAAGGCATTCTGTCGCATCAGTGACAGCTCAAAATCGGTAAATTTGACGTAAATCTGAGAAAAAGTATCAGGAGTACATGAAACCAAAGAGCCATTTTGAAAACATTTGAAAATCGGTTAAAGTGGCGGGATCACTTTAATAAAAGCGGTAAAATAGACGAAAATTTAAGAAAAAGTATCAGGAGTACATGAAACCAAAGAGCCATTTTGTAAACATTTGAAAATCGGTTAAAGTGGCGGGATCGCTTTAAAAGCGGTAAAATAGACGAAAACATTTAACCCTTTCGTTGCTGCGGACGACTAAAGTCGCTCCGCGTGAAATGATGCCACCTTTCGTTGCTGCGGACGACTAAAGTCGCTCCGCGTGAAATGATGCGACCTTTCGTTGCTGCGGACGACTAAAGTCGCTCCGCGTGAAATGATGCCACCTTTCGTTGCTGCGGACGACTAAAGTCGCTCCGCGTGAAATGATGCGACCTTTCGTTGCTGCGGACGACTAAAGTCACTCCGCGTGAAATGATGCGACCTTTCGTTGCTGCGGACGACTAAAATCGCTCCGCGTGAAATGATGCCACCTTTCGTTGCTGCGGACGACTAAAGTCACTCCGCGTGAAATGATGCGACCTTTCGCTGCTGCGAACGACTAAAGTCGCTCCGCGTGAAATGATGCGACCTTTCGCTGCTGCGAACGACTAAAGTCGCTCCGCGTGAAATGATGCGACCTTTCGTTGCTGCGGACGACCAAAGTCGCTTCGCGTGAAATGATGCGACCTTTCGTTGCTGCGGACGACCAAAGTCGCTCCGCGTGAAATGATGCCACCTTTCGTTGCTGCGGACGACCAAAGTCGCTTCGCGTGAAATGATGCCACCTTTCGTTGCTGCGGACGACCAAAGTCGCTTCGCGTGAAATGATGTCACCTTTCGTTGCTGCGGACGACTAAAGTCGCTCCGTCTAAAATGATGTCACCTTTCGTTGCCGCGGAGGCTAAAGTCGCTCCGCCTAAAATGATGCCACCTTTCGGTGGTGGTGGAGGTGGAGGTGGAGGTGGTGGAGGTGGAGGTGGAGGTGGTGGTGGTGGTGGTGGTGGTGGTGGTGGTGGTGGTGGTGGTGGAGGAGGAGTAGTGGTGGTGGTGGTGGAGAGGTGGTGGTGGAGGTGGTGGAGATAGTGGTGGAGGGGGAGAAGTGGTGGTGGAGGGGGCGGGGGAGTATTGGTGGTGGAGGTGGTGGTGGAGGAGGAGGCGTGGTGGTGGAGGTGGAGTAGGCGGAGGAGTGGTGGTGGTGGAGGAGGCGGAGGAATGGTGGTGGTGGTGGTGGAGGAGGCGGAGGAGTGGTGAAGGTGGTGGTAGAGACGGAGGTGGTGGAAGAGGAGATGAAGACGAGTATACTCGTCATTGGCAGCGAATTGGTTAACAGCATTAAAAGTGTACAAATATGACACATATGACATAAATTTTTTACCACGAGTCTCACTCATGGTTATAGGCCAAGGAATTAAAGAAACACATTAGAATAATGTATTAAAAAAAGAAAAAATTAGAAAAGAATTAGAAAAAAATTATATATAATAAAATGTTATATAATAAAATCCATCAATTTAATGGTGTTAGGATTATAAATACTAAAAAATAAAATGTAGGATATAAAAAAATACCATTAAAATTGTGAAGAAATAACATTTAACACTTAGCCGACCAATCGGGGAGATCTTCCCATTTTGAAGTAAGTCGGTGTCCGACCGATCGGGGAGATCTCCCCATTTTAACACATTGTTGACCGGTCACGAGTTAACTCGTGTTCAAACGTTGCCGACCGGTCACGAGTAAATTCGTGATGCGCTTCTTTTGCTACCAAATAACCGGTGACATGAGGTAATTTTTTAGAAAAATTGCCGATCAACAATGTGTTAAAGTAAGTTTAAGTGACATTTGATGAAAAAAAGAGCTCAAGAAAGTATAAACAAGACATTTGTATCGTCAACAGTTGTAGATTCAGCTTTGAATCGTTGTCGTTAAAAGGTTGGTGGTTTTGGATATACAGATAACCCCCGAAGAACACACGATTAATTGCTTCAGTGTTCATTAAAACCGTGTTGTTCGAGATATTGGTTAACACTTCTAAGAAACCTTGTCTTACATAATTCAAATTATCTTTTTAATTATTTTTGACAGAACGTGTTATCTTACATTTTTATTAAGAAAATAAAACAAAAAATGTTTTTTTTTTAAATTAAAATTATAAGGGCCAGGGGCATTATAAGGGCTAGAAAAAGTTATTTCAATACATTTCTTACAAGGAAACCATCCGAACCGGTGTGTTTATATATGTTGTGGAGCATGAAAAAATAATATTTGCAAAAAGGAGACAAATCCCCCTCAAAAAACACCTCTGGTGCAAAAAATCGAGACAAGTTCATGTATGAAAAGTAGTATCTCTAGAAAAAGCACATCTGATGCAAAAAAACCCCAAAAATTTCAAATTTACACGAAACGTCCAAAAATAAAAAATTTGTAAATCTTCAACCAAACAATGCAGTCAAATCCGATAATAATAGACAAGTTCAAATTTTCCATTATATCCATATGAATTTTCAAAAACTTCGGCCAGATAAAGTTGTTAAATCCGATAACATTAGACAAGTTCGTTTTTTCTATTATATGATTTGTCAATTTCTTTCATAGCCTCTATATTTTGAACATGTGGCATTAAAACTTACTGAACTTGTCGGGCCCCGACCCAAACGACAAGCAACAAATATCTTACAAATTAATTTAATTTTACCGCATTATGAATTAGTAAAGATCAGATAAAATAATAATATTATGAATAATAATACATCATACTCAAACATCTGAATTCTTCGGGGCCCGACAAGTTCAGTAAGTTTTAATGCCACATGTTCAAGATATAGAGGCTATGAAAGAAATTGACAAATCATATAATAGAAAAAACGAACTTGTCTAATGTTATCGGATTTAACAACTTTATCTGGCCGAAGTTTTTGAAAATTCATATGGATATAATGGAAAATTTGAACTTGTCTATTATTATCGGATTTGACTGCATTGTTTGGTTGAAGATTTACAAATTTTTTATTTTTGGACGTTTCGTGTAAATTTGAAATTTTTGGGGTTTTTTTGCATCAGATGTGCTTTTTCTAGAGATACTACTTTTCATACATGAACTTGTCTCGATTTTTTGCACCAGAGGTGTTTTTTGAGGGGTTAAAATTTCAGAACCCCTAGCTTCACCAATTAAGAAAAAAAAAATATTAAAATAAGAGCATTTAACCCGCACAGATATGCATAAGATTGCTTGATCTTTCATAACTTTTAAAAAAAATTTACGATTTTTTTAAAATTTAAATATATTATAAATAATTGTATACTGAATAATATATTTCAAGGCCAATATGCTCAGCTTCAGGGTTTCAGAGTTATAGTAAGTCAAAGTTTGTCATTTTACGAATTTTAAAAAAGAGGTTGGGGCAGCTTGTAGACGACGCAACGTCGCACTACGTTGTACGGTAGGAAAACTGCATTACCATCGTAGAATGATATCTTTTTCAATTCATAACTATTACCGACTTTTAAGTAGTTAGAACTGTTAATTTTTTATGAAAAATGATTAGATTTATACAATGTTCATTTTACAATCAATGAAACATGAATTATCAGAGAAATTACGAAGTAAATAAATTTGAAATAGCATTATATTGGTTGAAAAATAGTTTTATTCGATGTTCATGCGTAAAAAGATAGAGGAACAATTTGAAATCATTTTTAAAGCTTAACGATTACAATAAATTATTTTTTTAAATATTTCAACATTCATTTAAATATTTTATAATTTTACTCAAAACTTTTTTGTCTCGAGTAACTAGTGGTTTTTTGGTTTCAAAAGATATAGAAGAGAGTAAGTTTTTTATACCTGCCTCTTTTTCCGTACTATGAATATTTTTAAGTTGTTGCAAAGTAATCTCTGCCAACGATAGTTTTTGCAAAATACTTCTTGAAACTATGTTTTTTAAAGTACCTAAGTTTTGAATGCCATTATTTATTTTGATATTTTTTTCGTAGGCTAAAATCGTTTCTTTGTAAGAGGTTGAAAATGGAAGCAAAAAATTTTCATTATTGGTTTGTTTAATAATGTTTTGTAATATCTTCACGTCAAAAAGAGCTTCGTGAAACTTTTTAGGATCTTGAGAACCAAGTAAATCATTTGCTAGATTAACTAATTGAAATGCCCCTGGTCCTTTCCTTTCCGGAAATTTTTTTTTTAATAAAACTAGACTATCCGAAAAGCCGTAAATATTTTTAAAATTATCACCCAACCCTGTTTTAATTATTGCTCTAATGAGCCGTGGAACATCGAATCTAGCGTTATGGGCTACCATTAAACAAGGTTTTGAAAATTTATTTAAAAATTGTGACAGTGTCAGCAGCATTTCATGTAAAGTTAGAGTTATTACTTCATTTTGTAAATAATGCAACTTTCCATTGATTTTTGATAATCCATTTGCTTTCGTTGCATAAGGGGAAATGGCTTGACTAGAATGTACGTAAACACTAAGTTCGTAGGTATCTGATGTGGCAGCAATTTGAAGAATATCGCATTCAATATCTAGGCTCGAAGTTTCAATATCAAAATAAATTATTTGGCAATTAACATTCAAGTTTTTATCATTATTTACAATTGGAGCATTAATTTTTTGCACATTCGTATTATTTATACCAAAATTTGTTAAATAACTAATGCCTTCTGACTTTTCCTTAGCGTTTCGTAAATTTGCACGCATTTGAGTAAGCTGTACTCTTCGTAATTTTGCTTTTTTTGTTCGTTTTAGAATCGATTTTTTTTTTCGTTCTTCGTCAATTTTACTAAAATATTTATAAGAATGAACTCCGGGTGGTAACTTCAGTTTTTTCCTAACATTTAGTATTGACATGTCACCTTCATTTTTTGCAAGAACAGCGCTTGCAACCCTATAATCAGTCGATTCACTCTTGCTATAACATTTAGCTTTCGGAGCTCTACACGCGATCATATTATTAAGGCTCTCATTTGCTTGACTAGAGGCCGCAATGCAAACTTTAGCAGCGTTATTTGCATATTTATCGAAAATATTTTTCAATTTTATGTACAACTCATTGTCAGTCAAAATTATTTTATGCTGTTCGGATCCAGATGAATGGTTACACCAGCTTCCACATCGTTCATATTTATCATAAACGTGATCAGGAATACTTTTTAATGCTTTTGCTAATTCGATACTTTTTCCTTTATTTTGACTTACTGCGTAGCAAAAACATTTTTTTTAATGAGCGATAATACCATTTTTTTTCATTTCTTTGAATGTTTTGGCGGTTTCGTACAATTCGCTGACAAAATGCTTGACTAAGTGGTTCTTATCAGCCAGTTTGTGAACGACAGTTTCTCCTGATTTTCTTACAGCAGCTATCATGCTGCTGTCTTCGTCACCATTAACAACACCAACATTCAATTTAGCTCTTTGTAAAATTGCACTGTTTCGGATTAGCTCAACGCCAGCATGAGCTTCCATTGCTTTAGCTGATCCTTGAAAATTCGCCCGACAATCGTGATCTTTGACGTGACTACTGTCGCATTTTGCGCATTTACGATTTCTTGTCGAAAAATCTAAGACTTTTTTTGACATAAAACCGATGATCGCAGCATAGCCGTTCAAGCTATCGTAACTGCGACCATTTCCACGCTTGCTCCAGCCCATATCGTAAGAGACGATAATACTTATAGCATTACCGCATGCCAAATCAAACATATTTTTATGCGTGGATTTATCACCTATATTATTCTGTTCTTCATCCATTCCCATTACAGACTGCATAGTTTTAAGCTCACCATATAGCTCATCAGCTACTTCAGAAGGCCTACACGAAAAGTAACTTATGTTACAAGAATTTGCATTTAAAAACGATTACAAAATTTTATTTTTGACAGTATATATATTTATTGATGTCGAATATAATTACATGAAAAGTATTATTACTTTTTCAATAAAAGACGTAAATAATATCTAAAAGTTAACTACTACAATTTTTTTATGAATGAAAGCACATAAATAAAAAATATGAAAAAATCTTTAAATAATTACATGATTTGTATAGATCTTTAAATAAGTACATAATTCGCATAGAATAAAAAGAGATAAAAAAGTAAACATACATATAAAAGTATATAAAAAATAAAAAACAAATATATTTAACGTGTATAAAAAAAAAATCATTCGTTGAGAGTTAAATTAATTAAGCCATAAAATTAATATTTAAAAAAAGTGTAAAGATGGTTGAAAAACTATAAATATCTTACAAATTATCGCAAAGCTTGTGAACATTATCTACGACCATTTTTCTTTCTTCAAGTGCAGATCGTTGGCAACTTTCTTTCGCAGCCTCTTCAATTACTGGGCCAACTTCCCTCTCATATCGCTTGTACAAATTCACGTTGATACCTGGTGTATCTACGCATGCAAAAAGTTTATTCAAACTGCTACAACCAATGCCACTGCTGATTGCACCTATCAGTAAATACAGAACTTATTAATTAAAATACATCATGCATGAGACGAAAAAAAAATTTGCAATATTCATCTTTTTTATTAATTCGGTAAAAAAAAATAAATATCAAGCAATATCTTACCTATGACCAGCCCAGCGTTCACTTCAGAAATAGCCTGGGTTCTGCCTGCTAATTTTTTGCTGGTATCAACTTTATTTCGGCATGCACAAGTATCGCAAATTATCAAATACGATGAATGGAATCCTTCACGAATTTCTCCAGACATTTTTTCCAAATCCAAAAGCGATTGACAATTTGTGCATTTTAAATTTTTTGCTAGCTCAGCAATATTTACTAGACGAAACCCTCTTTGATTTTGTACTTGTTCATTGGCACTCTCGGGTAATGTTTTCAATAAAGCCTTTTTTTTTCTTCCTTTAGTCATAGCAGCAATTGCTTTTAGTCTCTTTTCTTTCACACTTTTTTTACTAACCTCCCGTTCGCTAAGCGTACTCGATCGGACATAATAAAAGGCTCAAAAGAGAAAAATCTATTGCCAAAAAAAAATAATCAACAATATATCTTTCATAACCTGAGCGTTACTAAGGTAAAGTACCCAATTTCAAGCCCACGATGCAGCGTTGCCGGGTTTATTGTTTTTTTTTTATTTATAATTTTTCGTCTCTTGTTTATCTTGACCGCTTAAATGTGTACAATCATGTACGTGCTTCAGTTGCGTGTGTGTGGACAGTCCTCGACAAAAGTTTTTTTGGTTAAGGAAGTGGGGACGCTACGCTTCGCTATAGTGCGCGACGCGTACAGTTAAGAAACTTTTGTCGCTTATTGTACTGGGACAACCCCCTTAATGACAAAAACCGGAGTAACCGGACTATATTTCATAAATAATCAAACATAAAAAGAACAAACAATTATCATGAAACAATACAAAATTTCCGTGAAACAAGATTCAAACACAAAGACCGTTCGAGGATCCTAAAATGGCGACCGGGCACAGGCCGATACGCCTTCCTCTCTCTCACGCGTCCGTCCTCACTCACACACTAAATATGAAGGTCTCCCGATGACGCCGGAGGATCCCCCTGGGCACTCTATTATCGGTCCGGAAACCCGGAACCGATGTTTCGCCGTGGGGAAGAGTAGAAGACTCTTTCCCCGGAACTGTCGGGTCTCTACCGGGCGATCACGAAGCGATCGTGCCAACCGGTAGGCGACAGGTACCCGGATCAAGCGAATAAATAAAAGAAAACAAAACGAAAAACCATAAACAAAATACACCGCGAAGCTTTCGAAAGCTGCGCTCACCAACGTCTTTCTTCCGAAGACGTCCGCTCGCTCGTCCCTTTCTTTTCTTTACTCTCTCGACGGAGATCCTCAAAATGGCGGGTTCCAATGTGGTATCCGTCACAGCGTCCCCCTGTTGTACGCCGAGCACGAGAATGGCCGCTACTTCTTCTCCGATGATCGTTGCAGTTGAGAGCCGTAGGGAGGGGGGGAGATCGACCCAGATCGTAGCGCCTGGTTACCAGCTGGCTCCGTCCGGTGCTGCCCTTGGTACTAACATTAATCCCCTAGGCCGCGCGGGAGGATTCGAAATGATCGAATCTCGGTTCCCTCCTTCCGGTCGTTGTATTCACCGGGATTGTCCGGGACCGGTTGGGGAGGCTTTCCTGTCCGGCGTAGTAGTCGTATCCGTGGATTCCTCCGTTCCTTAGTATGGGAAGGAGGTATTTCCCTCTGTACGATGATTGTACGGATGAGCCTCCTCGAATTGTCCCGCGCAGACAAGATGGCTTCGGTCCTAGTTCCCTCCGCCCTCGCGTACTCGTGGATCGTGCCATCAATCTCCGATCGATGTTACGGTGAGAATGGAAGAATAAAAGAACGAGGCGGAAAAACGACATTTGAGGTTGGAGTGCCCAGGGGTGACAACGTGCCTCGCCGGTTACAAAAAATCCGGGTTTCACCCTGATTCCCGTGCTTGACGTACTTTTCCCGGTAAACCTTTTTATATAATTGATTTGGATGGGGTTCGTAAAAACCCCATCACAAAGTGTATTTTCGGAACATACCTGGCCAGAGGAGACTTCAAGTTGGTTGGATCGGTATGCATTTTGGCTACGGAATTATGTAAAGGGCTAGATCCCTTAGGCTAAGCTTAGGTTAAGTCTAGATATAAGATAGCGATAAGTGGCGTATAGGGGAAGCCATAGAATTCGATTGGTTCGTCTTACCGATCGGAGAATAACCAACCAGTAGGGCACTCGCCATCGATCAACGTACATCTGTTGGGACATTTGTTGGATCCTGGGGGAGTTTCGGAATCCGTGGTCCTACTTACAAGGAAAGGTCTCCAACCCGACCTCGCCGATTTCAATAATTTTTGGATATGTTGTAGTACTCGAAAAAAATAAGAGACACGTATTTTTTTTATCTGCTGACATCCACTTTAAAGGGGTGAAAACCACCCCTAAAATGTTATCCGAAAATCGTTTTTTTGTCATATCTCACCTTCGAATTAATATTAAAAAAAAAAACAAAGTGGAAAATTGTTTGTCGTAAGAAGTCGAAGATATGAGGTGTGTTTATGACCCAAGGGGTTGCAACCTTTATTTTATATTTAAAGAAAACTAGATTTTTTATGATTTTTTCCTTCCAAAAAACCAGGGTATGAACTGAAAAAAATAAAGAAAAGCATTTCCGTTTACTTTATGGAATATTTCAGTTGTCGTGTTTCAGGATTTTTTACGCAACCGCCTCCAAATACCGTAAACTACCCCTTAAAGTAATGCATCGCATGTAAATGATGAAACAGTTTTTTTTTTCTTGAGATTTATTACACGTGGAAACAGAATGTAATTTGTATCAAAAACAATCGTTTTATAAATTTTTGCAATATAGTAGTATAAAAGGGGTGATAAAAGTCACCCCCAGAAGTGAATTATTCAATATAACGCTATATTTATTAATATTTTTTAATGGAACTGATTAAAAATTATTTTAAGGGAAGATTTATCCTTTTTTACGAAGGGATTTTTTACGCAACTGCCCCTATATACCGTAAACTACCCCTTAAAGAAATACATCACATGTAAATGATGAAAAAAATGTATTTTTCTTGCAATTTATCACACGTGTAAACAGAATATATTTTTATATAAAAAACAATCATTTTATAAAATTTTTTGCAATATAATAGTATAAAAGGGGTGATAAAAGTCATTCCCAGAAGTAAATTATTCAATATAACTCGATATTTATTAATATTTTTTAATGGAACTGATTGAAAATTGTTTTTTAAGGGAACATTTATCCCTTATCTTTTATTTATCTCTTATCCCTTATTTATCCCTTATCCTTTTCTTTTTATAATTAAGTTAGAGTATCTTACTTTTCAAAGTGTTGACAATAATGGTTATCTTTAAAAAAGTGCTTAAAACATAAAGACTTCTTACACCAACCACATCGTATAACAGCAATATTGTTACATCCTTCTGTATCCACCGTACATTGCAAGAATCTCCAAGAGGAGAACTCAACAGGAATTTCAAATTTATCTGATTTTTCATTAATGTAACCATTTTTATACCAGGAATATTTAAACATATTCTTATATCTCGGCGAAGAAAGCCTATTATGAACTAGAGATTGAAGTTTCATAATGTTATTTCTTAAATGTAAATTTAAAATTTAATTTAAGAAATAAAATTATAGAACTACAATCTCTATTGCAAGAATCTCCAAAAGAGAATGTAACAACTTTGGTTACATTAATGAAAAACCAGATAAATTTGAAAATCCTGTTGAGTTCTCTTTTGGAGATTCTTGCAATGTACGGTGTGATATAGAAGGATGTAACAATATCGCTGTTATACGATGTGGTTGGTGTAAGAAGTCTTTATGTTTTAAGCACTTTTTTAAAGATAACCATTTTTGTCAACACTTTGAAAAGTAAGAAACTCTAACTTAATTATAAAAAAAAGGATAAGGGATAAATAAGGGATAAGAGATAAATAAAAGATAAGGGATAAATCTTCCCTTAAAAAAGAATTTTCAATCAGTTTCATTAAAAAATATTAATAAATATCGAGTTACATTGAATAATTCACTTCTGGGAGTGACTTTTATCACCCCTTTTATACTACTATATTGCAAAAAATTTATAAAATGGTTGTTTTTGATACAAATTACATTCTGTTTCCACGTGTAATAAATTTCAAGAAAAAAAAACTGTTTCATCATTTACATGCGATGCATTATTTCAAGGGGTAGTTTACGGTATTTGGGGGCGGTTGCGTAAAAAATCCTGAAACACGACAACTGATATATTGGATAAAGTAAACGGAAATGCTTTTCTTTATTTTTTTCAGTTCATACCCTGGTTTTTTGGAAGGAAAAAATCATAAAAAATCTAGTTTTCTTTAAATATAAAATAAGGGTTGCAACCCCTTGGGTCATAATCACACCTCATATCTTCGACTTCTTACGACAAATATTTACCACTTTGTTTTTTTTAAAAATAATAATTAGAAGCTGAGATATGATAAAAAACGATTTTCGGATAAAAGTTTAGGGGTGGTTTTCGCCCCTTTAAAGTGGATGTAAGCAGATAAAAAAAATACGTGTCTCTTATTTTTTCGAGTACTACAACATATCCAAAAATTATTGAAATCGGTGATGTCGGGTTGGAGACCTTTCCTTGTTAGTATCGATTCCTAATTAGAGGCAGCACCTTCCGACCATCATAAAAGGAGTGCACGATCGCGAAAAACGCAGCCTCGCCCCGAGGATAAAGACGATGAAGAAGAAGAAGACAATCTTCACTCCTCCTTTGGACGGCGTGGTAACCGGAACCCTTGCGGCGACATCCCCGGACAAAAGAGTGAGAAACGGAGACAGTGGGAATCCCTTTTTCGTCCCGAGATTATTTTTCTTTTGGTTTTTCCTGCTCGGTGAGTGCCCGCGGGCTTATTTGGTTTTGAGCAACTTTTTTCTCGTTGCCCTTTTCCAGTTAACGGAAAGGAGGAAAAGCTACGCTGCGTTTTAGGGAAAATAGTTCGGTCGGTTGGGTAGAAACCACGTTTTCCACGCAACCGTTCTAGCCTCCATCTTGGTTTTGGCGCCGAGGTGGCTCACGAACCCAAATCGGCTCCGAACACTTGCGAATTCGGCTTCCCCCGTTCTTTATTTCATTTTTGTGTTCACATTTAGATATTTTGTCCTTTTTCTTTTTGGGTTTCGCCAACTAGTTTTGGTTGGGTTGAGTTGGAGACTACGTGGTGAAATCGGACCGGATATTGTAAGGGTTATTTCCCGAGGGTTATCCTCAACATTATCATTATTATTATTAGTATTCTTTGTTTCTTTTCTTTTGACAGTCTGTTTAGGCATTGTTGCGCTAGCATCTTAGTCGTCGCGTGTGATCACACATTCTCCAAACTTGTCTTCAGACATTATTTGTGATCTTTTTGTGCAAAGATTAATAACCCTTGTAAAAATGTCCCCAAAGAAAAAGCCGCAAGAGAGCACCTTGTATAAGAGACTAAAAATAACCTTAAAAATTAAACGTGAAATCATTGAAAAACGAAAACGAGGTGTGAGCGTGGCTGATTTAGCACGCACACACAATCGGTTTACATCAACCATTTCCACTATTCTCAAAAACAAGGACAAGATTATGGAGGTAGATGCTTCAAAGGGTGTGACAAGAATATCTACGCAAAGGTTACGTATTCTCGACGATGTTGAAAGGTTGCTGTAATATGGATAAACGAAAAGCAATTGCAAGGCGACACTATTACCGAAAGCATAATTTGTGAGAACGCGAAACTGATTTTCGCCGACTTCGTTAAGAAGATGCCAGGATCATCAACGGCCGGAGAAGAAGTACAATTTAAGGCAAGTCCTGGGTGATTTGAAAAGTTTAAGAAAAGAACAGGTATCCACAGCGTTGTGAGGCATGGCGAAGCAGCAAGCTCCGACACAAAGGCGTCAGAGAACTTCATCGCCGACTTCAAGAAGCTCGTAGATTCTGAGGGTTATCTGCCGCAACAAGTTTTTAATGGTGACGAGACGGTTCTCTTCTGGAAAAAGATGCCAAAACGAACACATATAACAGCCGAAGAGAATGCATTACCCGGGGACAAGCCAATGAAAGACCGCCTCACGCTGCTATTTTGTGCCGATGCAAGCGGTGATTTGAAAATTAAACCGCTACTTGTATACCATTCAGAAACTCCGCGAGCATTCCAAAAATGTAATGTTCAGAGGAACAAGCTAAATATGATGCGGAGATCCAACAAGAAGGCTTGGGTGACACGCGACATTTTTACTGATTGGATCAATGAAGTGTTTGGTCTTCTGTGAAAAATATTTGCTTGAGATGAATCTTCTACTTCATGTCTTGCTTGTTATGGACAACGCACCTGTTTATCCTCCAAGCCTACAAAATGACCTCCTTGAAGAATACAATTTCATCAAGATCCAGTTTCTGCCTCTCAACACAACTCCGTCACTCCAGCCAATGGACCAGCAGGCTATTTCTAATTTTAAGAAGCTCTATACTAAAGCACTCTTTGAGCGTTGTTTTAAGATGACTGAAGGAACCAATCTCACTCTTACAGAGTTTTGGAAATATCACTTCCACATTGTTGCCTGCCTCAAAATGATCGAAAAGGTGTGGGAAGGAGTTACCAAGACAACTCTCACTTCTGCTTGGAATAAGCTTTGGCCACAGAGAGTTGTCGAATGTGACGTTGTTGAGTTTGAGACAGTTGTAGTATCTGAGGACCTTTTAGTTAATGAGATTGTGTCTGTGTCCAAAATGTTCGGGCTGGAGGTGGATCACAAAGATATCGATGAGCTTATAGAAGAGCAAAGTTAAGAGGTGACCACTGAAGAGCTTATGAAGTTGCATTGTGCTTCACAGCAAGAAGGTGTGGAGAAGGATGAGGTAACAACAAAGCAACAATCTTCGGGAGAAATAAGAGAAACGCTGAAAGCATGGGAAAGTGTTGCTTCGTACATTGAGAAACATCACCCTAATAAGACAGTGGCTATGCGCACTACAAATTTATTCAATGATAATGCGGTGTCACATTTTTAACAAATCTTGAAGCCTCGGCAAAAACAAATGTCTCTAGCCCTTAGAGGTCACACGTTCTAAAAATAACGTGCCCGTCACACGGGGTCAGAATGACCCCAGCCATGTTTAAACAATTGCCGCGTTGCCAATATCATTCTGAACGACTCATAAAAATTCAGGATATTAGTTTGAACCTTTTGGAATGAAAATATCATAGCAAAAAATTTTCATCAAATTTTCAAAATGGCGAAAAAAAATCAGCAAGGATGCAATTCGTAAAAACCATTTTTTACTTAAAAAATCATAATTCTGGCAATTTTTAATATATTTTCATAAATTTTAGGGTGATACTCTTCAGATATCATAGTTTATGGAAAAAAAACTCCATAGTAGGCGTTTCAAAAATGGTGTTTATTTTGACCCTCAGCTCGCTCAGGGTCTTCTAAAAATCGACTGCCACGAAGGAGCTGCTGCCGCGATTCGGCCGACCCTAGTCTCATCTTACAAAGGGAACCCCAAAGCACCAAGAGAGGGGAGGCCAGACCAATTGGGCGCCAATAACTTATAGTAACTCTAGCTTCAAGTTGCGCTTGGGGTCATTTTGACCCATAGTGACCTCTAAGGGCTAGACAGCTTTCTAGTAAAAAGAAATTAGGTATGTTACCAACAAGGAAGGTACCTGAGGTGTGCCTCACCGATTTTGATGAAATTTTAGTATGTTACATTTTGTGAAAAAATAATCGACACGTATTTTTTCGTTTCGGCGATCAAAGATTTTTAAGGAGTGAAAACAACCCTTAAAGTTGACCCCAAAAAGCGTTTTTCTGATATATGTATTGTGATGGGGATTTTACGAACCCCATCCACTACAGTAGTATTAACGTCCTACCTGGTAAAGGCGTCGAACGCGGGAATCGGGGAATCCGAATCCCGGGTAACCGGTAAGACACCGTCGTATCCCCTGGGCAACCGTACATAACCTCTACCCTGTCACTTCTGCCGCTCGTTCTTTTCCCATGAGTCCGCCGAGGTATCGATCGGGAATCGACCGCAGAGCAACGGGGGAATTGAAGCCGGGAATACGAGCGGCCATATTGCGGCGCGGGAACCGAGAGCCATTCGAAGTTCCGGCTGTCACTCCGAGGGAGATACCCTCCTCGCACCCTTAAGGACGGGGGAAAAACCACCGGCCCGATCCCTGCTCTCACCAGGGGAAGGAGTAACACCGGATCCGGGCTTCCCGGAAGAGACAACGCCCGGGAATACGTCAGCCGGGAGAAACCGGATTCAAACCGTCCCGCGCCGGCTAGGGAGCTACGATTAGTTCGGAGGGCAGCACCGGACGGACCGGCGAGGCTCCAGCGCTGCGATCGACGGTCGATCTACCCCCTCTCCGAGGAGAACCGCAGAGCGAGTCATTCTCGCGTTCAACGCCGCCCCATTAGGACGTTTTCGCCATTTTGGAGGATTTGTGGAGAGGAATCGAGCCGTAGGGAACAAGCGGAGTCCGGAAGGCAAGAAAGGTTCGTGAGCGAGGCTTCAGGCTTCTCGCTGTCTTTCTTTTTGTGTTATATTAGATTCTTTTTGTTTTATTCTTTGCCCGGCGTGTGGCCGGCAGAGTTCTGGGGGAGACAGGGCGCGTTTCCGCGTTTTCTTTTGCGTATTTGTTCTGGTCCCGGGCGTCCGGGCCGGAAAGCGGTTGCCCCGGGGGACTTCCTGGCGACACCGGGAGTTCCTCCCGGTTTGATGTGAGTGAGAGAGAGAGAGAGTGTGATTACGAGGGAGAAGCGAAGAGCCGGCAGCGTGCCGGCCGCCATTTTGTGTGACGCCGGTTGAAATTCGCTCGCCGGAATTTCTCCCGGATCGGAATTCGTATCAAGAGTTAAGATTGTTATTAGTATTAGTATTTTCGATTTCTTTTTGCTGTTATTTCTTTTGGGGTATTCGGCCGGGAATAAAGATCCGGTTTTGTGATATTATAGTAGATTCCGGGAGTTTTTATTCATTTTCCCGGTCCCCAAATCTTATTTTCCGTAGTTTTTGAGCACCCAGCACGGCCAGGTCGACCCTGGCTGGCGCCCAACGGAAGATCAGACGTGCACGTGGTGGAGGTCACTCGACCCTCCCAAATACCACGTCACAGTATTTAGGCCCCTAATGAATATTTTGCGATGGGACTAAATGGAAAATGTTCCTTGCGAAAAACGCTACTTAAGAGATGTTTTTTTACTATTGCGGTTGCGACCCCTATTTTTTATGTTGGAAGAACGTTTTTTTTTTCATTGATAATTTTCACTACTCTCCAAGACGAATATCCACTTATAACAATGAAAAGCATATTTCTCCCATGAAATATACTCTCCATGCGAGCTGAATATTATACTGTATCAATTGCGAGAGTGCAATGACATTTTCGAGCAAAAAAGAATTATGAGGTGACAAATTTCTACCCCCAAATAACTTTATCCAGATATATCTCAGCTCCTAATAAATATTTTGCGATGGGGCCAAATGGAAAATGTTTCTTATGAAAAACGCTAGTTAATGGATGTTCTTCAGACTATTGGGGTTGCAACCCCTATTTTCCATTTTGGAAAAACGTTTTTTTCCCTAATATGTTCACTGTAAAATATTAATTTATCCTCGAAAAATAAAAAAAAAATTTTTTATAAATAAAATAAAATAACTCAATTGACATTTTTCAGGATTTTGCATAAAACCACCCCTAAAATTCGTTCACTACCTCTTAAAGCGAATATTCACTTGTAACAATAAAAGAACATTTCTCCTATGAAACATACTTTCCATGTGAGCTAAATATTATTTTCTATCAAGGACAATAGCGCAACGACATTTTTTAACAAAAAAGAATTAAGGGGTGATAAATTTCCACCCCCAAATAACTTTTTTTTATATATCGCGGCTCCTAATGAGTATTTTGAAATGGGACCAAATGGAAAATATTTATTGTGGACTGCACGTAGCCTCGGTGTTCGAGATCGGTCCAGAAGAGGGGCTGAGCCAGGGCTCGCTGGACAATCTCCTTCTCCGGGCTAGTCCCCACTCGCTGCTGCCCCCACCTTCGGCAGAGAAGGATCCGCGAGTCTCGCTGGACGAGATCGCCGGCAGAACTTTCAGTCTTCAGCTCGCCGAGAGCCGCTCCAGACGCGGAACTAATGTCGATGCCTTACAGCGCCTGTATTCTGGTTCCCTGAACCATACCAACCTTCCAACTGCTAGGCGACCTCGCGTGGTCTCCTTTACCTTTGACGGTGCGGACTCCGCACCATCCTTTCTCTTGCTAGAGATTTCCCGAGGACTCTCTCGGGATTTCTTTCCACTGTCGGGAGTAGTCCTTCGTGGCTTTTCCTCCTTTCAGTTTCGGCTGCATCCAGCAGCCCTCGACTTAGTTTAGCGAGCGCACGTGCGCCTTTTAGGTCCGGGAACGACCCTTTACAGCGTCCGTACGCTGCATCTTGGCACGCGCTCTTACGCGCTCTCTTTTTTCCGCTTTAGTTAAGTTTTTGTTTGAATAAATTATCGTTATTGTTATTGGAAGATCGCGTGTGTCTTTTTTTGATTGTCTCCCTCTCCGATGTCCGTCCGTGCGACTAAAACCTGAACCTTACAAGTTCAGTCGTCTGGTCTAATGTGCCGAGATTTAGTCCCGCGCACTCGGTTTTTATTTCTATAAACTGAAGCATATAGCTTATGGAGCGTGTGGAGTACGGTGTAGTGGTAGGATAATCCCTTATATGTTCCCTTATATGAAATAACATAACTAATGTTGTTGTAAATTATATGTTCTACATTTTCCGTTTGAAATATATTGGTCTACAAGGTTTTGACAAAATAGTAATCTTCCTAGAAATGTTTGAAACATAATGATTTTTACATCATCCGCATCGTACAATAGCTGGAATCGCCTATTTTATTCATATTTAATTTTTAAGGTTTTGAATAATTTTTCGAAAAAGAATTTAAAACAATTTCTTGTTAGAGAAGTTGCAGGGTCTAATGGGGAGTATAAAATTGTAGTAAAAAATTTGACCTTGAGTGGCGTTTTCCACTTAATTAGTCACCTAACTTAAAAATAAATCCAACAGTGTAAGTTATTGAGAGATCTCGCTAGAGATCTTCGTTCTGTTCTCTATCGACCAATCGTCGAGAGCGCCGAGCGCAAGATCTCGTAGCGAGTCTATATACAGTAGAAATTGAAGAAGACTCGGATCTGTCACTCGTACCCGCGCGTTTTCCTATCCTGGCCTTTGACTTTCCAAGTTTTACGAAATTGTTTTCGTCTTACGCTAGGACCAATGAAATCTCTACATCTATATATATCTCTATACTCTACTACATTTATGTGTGTATGTGTGTATACTTCATAATAATCCTATAAGGTGCAAAGTGCGATCTTCTTTGATAATAATATACAGGGTGCTCCATTTTAACTTTCGCACCAAGGTGTCTCAAAAACTATGAGAGCTAGCCAAAAATGTTTCCGACAAAAGTTGCTCAATTTCAAAGGGGAAATATTCTCATGACTTTGCCTTTGACTTTAGAGGTCACGTTCAAGGTTATTTCAAGGTCAACTTGTTTTTTTTAATGGAACTACCTATTTTTTATTGCTGATTCTTATTTTATATAAAAAAACAACCAACTTTTATCTAAAACGTTTTTTCATCAGAGTTCAATTTTGTGAGATATTACAAAAAAGAATCAAGTAATTTTGAGAGGCGGATGACCGCTAGGTGGGAGATCCATAATTGATTCCGCTCCGATGACATTGAAGTTAGTCTCCTATTTTGGGCTGTGATTGATGCTTTTTTTTGTAAGAATACCGACCAGAAGGAATAGCCAATGGGAAAAGCAGGAATGCTCCTCACTAGAACCGAAACTATTTTGGGGGGGAATTTGATCTTGCATCCTTTTTCATGACTCCATATAAAATTATTCCGGAAGTAAGAAAGGTTGTTCATACAGATCTTAATACAAATGTCATGTAGGCTCTCCTAAAGAACATCTATCCTTATTTTTGCCACGGGGCAGGTTGCCATCACGTTACAAATTTACTCGAGTAATAAATTCTTTTCTACTTTAAAATTACTTGATTCTTTTTTGTAATATCTCACAAAATTGAACCCTGATGAAAAAACGTTTTAGACAGAAGTTGTTTGTTTTTTTATACAAAATTAGAATCTGCAATAAAAAATAGGTAGTTCTATTTAAAAAACAAGTTGACCTTGAAATAACCTTGAACGTGACCTCTAAGGTCAAAGGCAAAGTCACGAGAATATTTCCCCCTCGAAATTGAGCAACTTTTGTTAGAAACATTTTTGGCTAGCTCTCATAGTTTTTGAGAATTCTTGGTGCGAAAGTTAAAATGGAACACCCTGTATACAGGGTGTCCGGCATAAGGTGTCGATGCCGAAAGGTGATGGTAGAGGGTAAAAATGGAATCGAAAAGTCCAATACTATTTTTTTAAATTCGAGTTAATTAACGAGTTATTAATTAAAACGTTCTGACCAATCAGAAAGCCGAAGAGCCTCGGTAGGTGGTCAAAATAACAAAAGAACTAAGATATGGGTAAAATCAAAACATTGCTTCCACTGTTACCACTACCACAATACTACACCATGGTGTGTTGTTCTTCAGCAACAGAGTAGTAGTAGTGGTAATACTTAAGAAATCATATGGTAACACCAAAAAATTGAAAATCTTACGTCAGTTATTTCTTCTATTACTACCACTACCTCACTACTATGATTGTATGTGTTTTCGTTGGACAATAAAGTTGTAATAATAATAATGCATAAGAAATAAAATGGCGAAATTTAAAACCATCAAATTCTTACTTGTATTATTACTGCTATTACCACTACTACCGCTATCATTGTGATTATTATTATGATTATAATTGCCATTGCCATTGCCATTGTCATTGTCAATTGCCATTGCCATTGCCATTGCCATTGCCATTGCCATTGCCATTGCCATTTCCATTGC
>OX463767.1:975030-1155030 GCA_949825005.1 Gasteruption jaculator | reverse complement strand
GGCGTTCAAAACGACCTTCCGGGTGCCCCCCTACCTTCTCCGAGTTGTACAAGACTACCTTAGAGACCGACGGATTACGTACGAGACGAACGAGGGTACGAGAGAGAGGAGGGTATCTGCGGGAGAGGCCCAAGGATCGATCCTCGGCCCCGACTTCTGGAACGTACTGTACGACAGTTTGTTGAGACTAGAAATGCCCCTGGACACTTCCCTCATCGCCTACGCTGACAACGTGGCGGTCGTCATCATGGAGCGGGACTCACACCTAGCCCAACTCAAATTAAACCAGGCGGTGAGACGAGTGACCAGGTGGATGAACGAACACGGACTGGAACTGGCACTTCACAAGACAGAACTGCTACTACTGACAAGGAAACGGATCCCCACGATTGTGCCGATGACCGTAGGGATGGAACTGATCGAGGGCAGGGGGGAGGTCAAGTATCTGGAGGTCACCCTGGATACGAAGCTGAACTTCTGGCCACGCATGCAGAGGGCCATTGGAAAGGCGATGGAGAAGACAAAAGCTCTTAGCCGACTCATGGCCAACACGCACTGACCACGACCAAGTACACGCAGACTGTTGATGACGGTGACCCACTCGATACTCCTCTACGGAGCAGAGATCTGGACCTTCGCATTAAAAGTCAAAAAGTACCGCCAAGCCATTACCGCTGTCCAGAGAAAGGGTGCGCTGCGGTTCGCGTGTGCGTACCTCACGGTATCGGCTGAAGCGGTACTTGTAATTGCGGGGGTAATTCCCATAGACCTCCTCGCACTCGAGCGCAGGAGGATATGGGAACGGAGGACCGAACTGGGGCGAGTCGATGCTACGGTAGACGAACGAACCAGGACGCTCGACGAATGGCAGAGACGCTGGACGACGGACGTGCCTGGAGCCTGGACGAGACGACTAATCCCGACGATACGTCCGTGGAAGGAGAGGAGCTTTGGTGAGGTGGACTTCCGCCTAACACAGTTCCTCTCCGGACACGGATACTTCCGGCAGTACCTGCACAAAATGGGTAAGGTTAAAACCCCCGATTGCAAGTACTGCGGATGGGACAGAGACGACGCGGAACACACCTTTTTCAGGTGTGACCGCTGGGCCGACAGAAGGCGGCTTCTGGAGATGAATGTTGGGCCGGTCAGCCCGGACAGCCTCGTCGACAGAATGCTGCAGGACAGAGACAAATGGACAGACGTGACTACGTACGTGACGGACGTACTTAAGACGAAAAAGGACGATGGATGCCTGGAGGATGCGTGAGTGAGTGAGAAAGTGAGGAAAGTGTGAAAGAGACGAATGAATGATGTGTGGAGAGGACTGCTCATGCGGCCTAGATACCGCCGCCCGGACTGTGGACATGCGAAGAGCAGGACCGGCCGGGTGAGGAGCTGGGGGGGGGGGGGGGGGGGGGTTAGTGGGTAACCTGCGTCGAGAAGTCCCACACACCGGGAGAGGCATCCCACGACGGCACATAAAGTGTTTTCCCCCCCTTTAAAAAGAAAGAAAATCGTAATCATAATCATAATAATCACAATGATAGCGGTAGTGGTCGTAATAGCAGTAATAATACAAGTAAGAATTTGATGGTTTTAAATTTCGCCATTTTGTTTCTTATGGATTATTACTATTAACAACTTTATTGTCCAACGAAAACACATACAATCATAGTAGTGAGGTAGTGGCAGTAACAGAAGATATAACAGACGTAAGATTTTCAATGTTTTGGTGTTACCATATGATTTCTTAAGTATTACCACTACTACTACTCTGTTGCCGAAGGACAACACACCGTGGTGTAGTATTGTGGTAGTGGTAACAGTAGAAGCAATGTTTTGATTTTACCCATATCTTAGTTTTTTTGTTATTTTACCACTACTACTTTCTTTGGCGATGTTTAGGGTTGAGTCTAAATTATTTTGACCGCCTACCGAGCTTCTTCGGCGTTCTGATTAGCCAGAACGTTTTAATTAATAACTCTTTAATTAACTTGAATTTAAAAAAATGGTATTGGACTTTTCGATTCCATTTTTTACTATCTACCACCACCTTTCGGCATTGACACCTTATGCCGGACACCCTATATATTATCTAGTAACGTCATTCTTGTAATTCTTGTTAAATCTGCAATTATTATACTTTTTATTTTGCTAAATATTTGGCTATATTTGTAACAAAAAGGGAGGTCTCCCGTTTACTTGGTGACAAAAAATATTTCTTTTTTAATTTTTGAGACTAAAATTTAGGTTTCATAATGAATATAACAATAAAACAATGTGTCTCCAAAGTAAAAAATAGGGGTTGCAACCACAATAGTCAGAAAAACCTCTATTAACTGGAACTTTTTATAACAAACATTTTCCATTTGGCTCCATCGCATAATATTCATTAGGAGCCGAGATATGTCAGTAAAACATTGGAGTGAACTTTGAGGGTGGTTTTCGTCCTTCAAAAGCGTTTTTAGCAGATAAAAAAATACGTGTCCTTCATTTTTCCATGCTCTGCAGCATATATAAAAAATATTAAAGTCGGTGAGTTCGGGTTGGGGTGGTTTCCTTGTGAAAAATTGTCTGAAAGTGAAGAAAAAAGACTACTGTTGCAGCAGCTATAACTCCGACAAACTCAACCTGAATTACAAACGTTGCTCGGAAAATTAGTTAGGGAGGTTATTTCGAAGGTCCCGAATATTTTCCAACGCATTAAGGGGACCACGACGGCAACGACAACAACACCAACAACGACGGAATCGACTTTAGCATTCAACCTTTCGTTGGTACCAACGACGAAACTCGCGACGACACCAACGCCAGCTGTAATAACGGCAATGATGACAATAATGCCAGACAATAATTTTGGACGAAACAGACTATTCGCAATCGAGTACGTCGACCGTAATGACGATTATGGATGTCAAGAGCACCCACCGTCTATTTATCTATGCACAAGTGTGTAACTGAATAGTGCAGATGTTACTCGTTACTGGTTCCTGTCGCAACTTCCTAGGAACCTACGGGTTAAACCGAGGGTCGGATTAAGCCATGTAGAGGCCCGTAAGCAATGCAAGTCTCGGGGCCCCTCTCCTCTTAGGTAGGTAGGTCTCTAGGTAGGTCTCTAGGTAGCATGTAAATTTTATATCATCACCAAATTTGTAACTTAATTTTTACTATCTCATTTATTAAAACAAAACTAATGTAATGTAATTCAATTAAAGTAAATGTTAGTAATTCAAATAAACTGTGGAAAGAAATATGCTTTAATAAATCACGTTTTCATAACATTAACTTTCCTCAGTTTTTTGCTGTGAATTCTTGTAATATATTTTGAAAGTCGATTTTTTCCAAGATATCATATTCAATGGCCATTATTGCAAGTGCATTCAAACGTTTTTGAGGCATTGATGATCGAAGATAGTTTTTTATAAGTTTTTAAGGCTTCTGTATATTTGTAATACTGTCATTACATTTGGAAATGTAGATTGAGCCATATTTTCAAAAATGAGTTTATATGATTTACCTGCAGGCACTATTTTTTCTTTTCTGGCGTCGTCGTCTAATTGTAAGATAAAGTACTTAAAGTGCACCATTTCTTCCTTAAACTCAGGCTCAATGTCTTTGGAATAATGTTCCCTTAACTTTTCACAAGCCTCTCTAACTTGATCGTCAGATTTTGTCGGAAAATCTACCAAAAATCCAAATAGGAAATTAATTTCCCGGTAAGCTTCTAGGCGCTGTGACAGTTCTGTACACAACATATCCAATACAGGCAAATATGTTTCAATTTTGAACTTTTGTTTTCCTCTGAGCACAACGTTTGTTGCACTTCCGTCATCGTAAAGCTTTTTCCTTTTTCGCATACGCTGATTTTCATCACTGTATTGGGCATGATGTAGGCTTAGGACATCAGATTTCTGATTTGCCTTCATCTCGTAGTCGTCAAAACGTTCTCTCCATGACATCAAAAAATCTAAAAGCGATTTCAAAAGATCGACTGCCGTTCGAAGTTTAATTGTTCTTTTTTGCATAGATTTACTGGCACTATTGATCCGATCTAGTATGACAGCCCAGAAGACTGTCATTACGGCATTTTCTTTTTTTTCCAAGTCTTTCAATAGACATCTGTCCTCGTGAACCACTTCTAATTTCTGATTTTTATCGCCAGCAATAGACTGCAAAGCTTTCTGAAAACGGCTGTAACCTTTTGACAAAGCCTTAGTCGCATCGGCTCTTGCACACAACCTTGTATCGGATGTTCTTTTCAAAACCAATGACGAGTCTTGCTTACCACCTTGTCCATCTTCTTGGAGGTATTTAGGCATAATCCCCCAACGATGAGTTGACGCCGAAAAATATTGTACAGTACTTGTACGAAACCGAAAAAGGAGATTGCTCCAACGCAGCTTTCCACAGCACTTATTCCAACCAAATTAAGTGAGTAGGCTGCACATGGAAGATAGTGTGCGAGCTTATTTATTCTCTTAATATGCGCCTGAAGGCCTTTGTAACAACCAGACATATTTGATGTATTGTCATATGACTGCCCCCTCAAATTTTGTATGTCAATATTGCATTTATTTAGAAAATTTTAAACGGTGGTAGCCACTCCATCCCCTTTGTGACTTTCTATGGGAATGAATGTTAGAAATCGTTCTGTCACTTCACCGGTTGACGTCGTAACATATCTTAGCACTACAGTCAGCTGATCAGTATGAGATATGTCTGGTGTCGAATCAACACTTATTGAAAAATACTTAGCTTGAAGAATTTCGTTAACAATATCTTGCAAAACTTTATCTCCCAATATTTCAATAATTTCCTCGCAAATCGTTGAAGACAAATAGGATGTTTTTTCTTTCCCTTCATTACCATATCTGGCTAAATGAGAATTGAGGGAAGAGTCATATTCCGCGATTAACTCTAAAATTCCCAAGTAGTTGCTATTATGTTGAGAACCAAGAAGTTCATTATCACCATGGAACGCTAATCAACGTGATAACAGAAATTTGATCACCGACACCACTCTTTGTAAAACTTTGATCCAATATTCTCTCATTATTGAATTGAATCTCCAAGGAGCTGTCAATTCGTCCGTGAATGCGTCGTCTACTAATCAATGTCTATACACATGTTCGGTGCGTGGCACTATTTTCATGCTGTTTTATTCGTTACGACGCATTTTTCCGATCAGAAAATCCAGTTTTAAATTGACAAGGAGAGTAACAGGGTGATGGGTCACCGATTTTCTTCAAACTTTGCACACTTTTAGTAGTCCACTAGGACAATATAATGTCCAAATATTAAGGCGTACTACTCAAGCGTTTTCGAGAAAATCGCAAGCGAAGTTGGATACGTCGCTTATATTCCCTTGCGTTACCATCGTTAACAAGCAGCGGCGGTGGCCGAGTGGTTAGCGTTCTAGCTTCGTAACCGCTAGATCGCTGGATCGAGTCCCCTTTCGTACCTATTTTTTTCTTTTTTTTTTCCTACATTATTACATGTATATTATTATTTAAAGGAAATATAATGCGATAATATATTTATTTGCATCATTTTTTATTACCACAAACATATTTAAAATTGTGAATGAATAAAGGACGAAAGGCATTGATTTTCATTCAATATTCTTATTTATTAAATAAATAATAACAAAAAAATAAAAGACAACGAAACATAATTAAATTTTATAATTAATCGTAAAATGCATCTTGGGGATTGCAAACCGTAGGTTGATACTTATCATATAAACAGGGGAAGCATAAAGTGTTTTGGCACATTGAGTTACATTTAGGAGGTATCACTTTCACTGTAGTACAACTAGGAAGACCTACGTCATCGCTAGAAATTTCATTTTTCAATGCAGGGTTTGTTTGACCCCCCAAGAAACTATAATTAATAAAAACTGTTTCATTAAATTGTCCACAATTCTCTGTACTCTGGGCCCAAACTTTTCTGTGGGTTCTTGCAAGCACAAGAACACGTGCGGTAGAAATTCCCCCGACAAGGAAAGTTTGGGCCCAGAGTACAGAAAACTGTGGACAATTTAATGAAACAGTTTTTATTAATTATAATTTCTTGGGGGGTCAAACAAACCCTGCATTGTAAAATGAAATTTCTAGCGATGACGTAGGTCTTCCTAGTTGTACTACAGTGAAAGTGATACCTCCTAAATGTAACTCAATGTGCCAAAACACTTTATGTTTCCCCTGTTTATATGATAAGTATCAACCTACGGTTTGCAATCCCCAAGATGCATTTTACGATTAATTATAAAATTTAATTATGTTTCGTTGTCTTTTATTTTTTTGTTATTATTTATATAATAAATAAGAATATTGAATGAAAATCAATGCCTTTCGTCCTTTATTCATTCACAATTTTAAATATGTTTGTGGTAATAAAAAATGATGCAAATAAATATATTATCGCATTATATTTCCTTTAAATAATAATATACATGTAATAATGTAGGGAAAAAAAAAATAGGTACGAAAGGGGACTCGATCCAGCAGTTACGAAGCTAGAACGCTAACCACTCGGCCACCGCCGCTGCTTGTTAACGATGGTAACGCAAGGGAATATAAGCGACTCATCAAACTTCGCTTGCGATTTTCTCGAAAACGCTTGAGTAGTACGCCTTAATATTTGGACATTATATTGTCCTAGTGGACTACTAAAAGTGTGCAAAGTTTGAAGAAAATCGGTGACCCATCACCCTGTTACTCTCCTTGTGAGACCGACTTTGGGCTTCACCAAAAAGAATACACGGAAAACGGTACATATTTCCAGTAGATGGAGAATACATGAGCCACTCTCTTTTGATTTTACCACCACTTACATGTTGCCGGAAAACCATAGAACGTCAAAATTTCGTTTAATATCTTAAAATTGTCGGCTTGAAACAGATAAATCACAATCAAAATGTAGACACTCGTTAGGGTCTCTAGTACACCAAAAATCTTGTACTTCGTTGGTAATTTTTTGCCATAAGCCAACATCATTCTGGTATTCTACTCCTAGATGGACTGTACTTTGGTGAAGTAATTGGACCTCACTTTTCTCTGCACTGTCTGCACGCATTAACATAACTGTCTCTTGCTGGTCCTGCTGATCAGGGCCAGTGTGTTCTAAGCTGTCCAGAGGAATCTCTATCGGTGTTATCGTTACGTTGGCAGACGTACTTGGAGTTGGAGAGGTACAATGAGGTTCATTTTCCGTCGATTCACGAGTAAAACCGAGTTGAAGAAGTTTTGGTGTCTTTTTTTGTTCATTAAGTTTATTTTTTTGTTCATGTTTTTTTCATTTTTCTGATCCACTTGGGTGTTTTTTCTTTTCGGGTATTGCCGACATTGTTCTCCTGAAATATAGTTTATGTGAAGTAATGACGAATAAACGTTGTATTTTAAAAATAAACAAATTATAACAAACTGAATAACATAAATCACAACTTACATAGATGTCACTTCAGTTTTCTACACTTATTTTAATGTCTTTACTACGTACTTTTGTCCATTATCTCAAAACACTTTTTGCATAACCAATCTGCAACAATGTTGCACTCTTTTCTAAAGTTAAATCTCTGGAAAACTTTCCAAAAATGTCGAAAAAACGAAATTTTTTTTTCAATTTAATTTTTCGGCAGCTTGTCGTTATGGAATCATCTTCAAATCTGTTTAGACGGAGGACGCGATGTATGAACTTTGAAACTATGAGGTCGAATATTATTTTTCCTCACCTGGGTGAGCCAAAATGTCAAAAATGACAATCTCTACTTAATATACTTCGGAAGTTCGGACACTTTAACTAAAAAATTACCAACTTAAAAAAAATGTTGAGAATAAAAAGTGCTTAGAATATGTCAACAAATGCCTAAGAATTTTTTTAGATTTCCTTGAAACATTTGAAACAATTTTTTTATTCGAAAGTCGCTATAAATTAGAAAAATGTACGGGAATTTCTAAAAAATTCGAGTGTATTCGTCTGATAATTCTAAGCTTTTTTTTACGATTTCATATTTTTTCTGAAAATTAATAGATTTTCAGAAAATAAATCACAAATGATCTTGAACTACTAGATCGAATTAACAACCTTTTCACATTTGAGATTTTTTACTCGAAAACTATCAAATTTCAGAAAAAATTGAAACTAGTAGAAAAAAGTTTAGAATTATCAAAACAATACACTAGAATATTTTCAGAATTTTCCGTGAATGTTTTGAAATTTACAAGAACAGAATTTAAAAAATTCGTTTAAATGTTTTTAAAAAATCAGAAAAAAATTCTTAGGTATTTCATGACATAATCTGAGCACTTCTTATTCTTAATATTCTTTTTAAAACTTGATAGTTTTTTAGTGAAAGCGTTTCGGACGCCATTTTGGCTCACCCAGATGAGAAAAAACAATTTTCGACCTGATATTATTGAAGTTCAGACATCGCGTCACCCACCTAAAGATGTTTTAAGATGATTCCATAACGAAAAGCTGCCAAAAAATTGAACTTAAAAAATTTGTTTTTCCATTTTTTCGACATTTTTTACCCTACAACTTCATTTTAGAGTAGTGCAAAATTTTGATTTTAAATTTCCACTGACACCATTACAAAGAGTACTAAAAAAACTATACATTTTAATATTTTGCTTTTGTTTTCGGTACAGGTAGCTAAAAAATAATGGTCCACAGAGTGGCCTTTCAGGCGTTAATGGGTTAATATATTCTGCAATTATTAATAAACTACCTAACTCTAACTTCTTGTTAATATAGGAGTGTAATGATAAAAACTGTGATTTTACGTTTTTTGTAATACACTTGCACATTGACAAGAAATAAACGGTATGTAGCCTACTAATAATTGAAGGATACATTAAGACGCTCGTGAAATCATATTCCTTTAAAGAGATCGCACTAACAATAAGTACGGAGTAATCACGGTTTTCCTTCAAAAATTTCAAATTTTAGCGCCCGCTGCTCCGTAACCGCTGTAAACGGTAAGCAATCAATGCTGCCTGCCAGGAGTAGGTTGGCAATACTCATTACTAGACTGCGAATCTTTATGCATTTATAATATGTCGAAATATGCAAAATATATGTAAAATGTATGCAAGGTATATGCTAAATATAAGTATAGGGTATGGATCTATAAAATAATTATATAATAACTAATTATTACTACATAATTATTTAATAACTATTCTTTATTGTTTTATTTATTATAATTTAAATTACAATATATAACAATAGTTTTTTCAATATTTTCGATTCTAAATTGATGCCTCTTATTTGTTAAAATTAATTTATACGCCGAAAAAGAGCGTTCTACATCATATGATGTTATAGGGGCATATTTAAATATACTCCAATAATGTGTCAGAACCTCTCGTGGTTCTTCAACGTGTTCACCCTTTAAAATCTTGCTTATTTTGAGTAATATATAAAAGTGTACGTTTCGTTTTAATACTGATTCGATTTTATGTATAACTTTTTCTCCATGTTCACCGGGTATAATTTTTAAGTTTTCTGTAACTGTAGTTACCAAATCTATAGATTCTGTTAGAGGTAATCCTATTGTTTCCAATTTCTTTATGACCTCAAGTAACATTTGGAAATGGCTCTGAATAAATGTTAAATTTTGTTGTAAATACTCGCATCGTAATGCTTCTTTCGCCGATTTAATTGACCAAGCCTCCTTTTCATCCAACGATTCTATGACGTCTTTTATTCCTTGTAAATGCGTTGTATAAAAAACGCTGCTTCCAACCAGGTTCCCCATCGTGTTATCACAGGTTCTGGTTAATTTATTTTTATAAATTTCGATGCGTAGTGGAGCTTTTAAAATACTTTTTTAACAGTAGATATTAATTTGTTGACAACAGGGAATTGCAGTCACACTTCCTCAGCAATTCGGTTTAGTCCATGTGCCAAACAAATTATGTGCAACAAATTTGGATAAAATATTTTCAAATGCTTCCCAGCTTTCAACATATACGTCGCTGCATCTGTGACGAGCAATAGTACTTTATCTTCGCCTCCACTTGGCCATAATATTCCCATTGCTGAATTCACAAATCCAGCAATAGTTGCATAATTTGTTTCTGTTAATTGCTTACACGCCAATAGATAAGATTGTGTTTTCTCATTCTCGCAAAGCTTCCCAATAATTAAATTTGCAATGTAACGACCAGTTGCATCCATAGTCTCATCTACGGATATCCAAATAGGGTACGGATATCCATAGTTGTCGCCAATATTGTCTCGAATATTTTGGAGAGCCAAATTGTAGCAGTCCTCCAAATAATTCTTTCGCAGTGTGGATTTGTCTGGAATATTATTCTCGGTGTATTTTTTTAAGAAATTCCTCCACAATTTGTTATTAGGACACCGCCAAAGTATATTAATAGCTGCCATAGCTTGACACATATCGGTATAAAAGTTATTTTTCCTCGACGAGCTTGCTTCATTTGGTGGATTATTGCTTCTAGTAGCGGAAATCATTCTGACACTCTCTTCAACATTTCTTTTGTGCATAGCTGTATGTACGTGTTGTCTTAGCTGCGACTTTCTTTCGCAGCTAATTTTCTTGTCGCATGCCTTACAGTATATTGTTTCTCCCTCTGTAACAATATAATTATCTTGCACAGATGTAATGCACTTAGACAGCATTGCACGCTTGTTGGTTTTTGATTTAGGCATCTCTATATAGACTAATAGGCACTATGTGTCTTCGAAAGATGTGCTTCATACGAAATCGTAATAGCTACTGATTAACTTGGAAAATGGAGATTAACTGCGGCGTGACTCCGTCTGTTTACACATCATATCATCGACTTTGTTTTGTCTCTCACTGTATGTCAATACAGTACTTACCAATTGAAATTAGAACACGTTGTCGATCGTAGCTGATCAATTTTTTAGGCACATCTATCTTATTTATTCTGGCGGAGCATTAAATAATCGGATATGCATTTATGCAAAAAATATGCACAATATGCAAAAAATTTGCAACATATGCTATATGCAAAATATTCAAAATAAAAAATATACTTTTGAAATCATCTAATCATGACAAATTTCTGTCCAGGTCCCATTCGTCTACCTATTTTCTATAAAAATATGCATTTGCATAAAGATCCGAAGTCTACTCATTACTCACCAACCTATGTAATGAAAGTGCATAGAGTTCATTTGGAATGCCTTCTGAAAATAGATACTTATAATATTTAAACATTAGGGAGATTGATTTTTATATTAGAGAAATATGTAAGTACAGTACGATCGCTCTACAAGATACCTTCGATTCTCGGTCTACAAGATACCTCGGGTTCCCCTTCGCTATCCACTACCCCCACTCCTAATGCCTCTTCGCCTTTGAATGTTGGACTCGCTCGCTCCATACAATGTATGTACCACGGAGTACGGCGTAACAGGCTTAACAGGCCGCTGAGTGGGGGAACGGTAGTTCTCTTCTTTTTTCAGAATCATATTCCCCTTCGCTCCCTTTGGTATCTTGTAGAGCGATTGTACTGTATGTACATTAAAAGCTTTTCTTATAACAAGTTCAAACAATTAATGTAAAATTGTTTGGTCTTTAAAACAAATAAACCTGAAACCTCTGTAAAACGAAATCAAGGGTATCATATTAAAAATACTTTGACTGTCTGTGACTTATTTTTCTCTAGACGGCTTCGGGCGCATAGCCAATTGCCTACATTGCCTCTAGGGATAATCCGGCACTGGTTAAACCCCGTGTTTCGAGAGAGGAGAATGTTTTGATCCCTTCTTGTGGAACAAATCTTGACGGCAAACAGGAAGGTTGAGACGATCCGCGAAGAAACGACTTTGTCTGTTTCGTTCAGAGTAGCAAACGCCAAGTTACTCGAAATAGCATTCGAAAAACACGTAATGTATCGATGGGAATGTTCGGCTATCTTACTTTCACATAACGGAACGGAATTCATTAATCAGAAGTTCACGAATAGTTAATAAGCGTATAGGATATATTTCGAGACACTTCCGACATATCATCCCCAAGCGAAACTAGTAGATCGAATAAATCGCGTCGTGAAGAGGATCATTGCGTCGTATTTCGAGGAAATTCATCAGAAATGGGACGAACTCTTGCATCAATTCCAATTTGACTACAATACGACGGTGCACAGCACTTTGAAAATGAGTCTCTCTTCCTCCCTCGTCTTCCCACGCCACCATGATTTGTTGAAAAGTCCTGGAAGGCAACATAAAAATAAAGGTTTAGAAAGAATAGTGGAAAGAACGACCATATGTTTGAACTTCAAGATTTGACCGTCCAGTACTTGGAGTAAGAGAACACCAAGCATGCGAAGTTTTACAATTGTGGGAGGGATGATATTACGTATTCGGTAGGCGATCCAGTCTGAAAACATAACTGGATACTGTCATTAGCTTGGCAGGCCTATACCGTGAAGCTCGTGCATGAATTTGAGGGCCTGTACGTAATCTCGAAAGCTTTCTCGCGTACTTCGTATGTACTCAATGACCACCAAAGATTCAAGATTTGAAAACAGCTCTCTTTGATTTCGAGAAATTGAACCCTTCGGTGTTCGAGACAAAAAAACAAGCGACACCGAACTTTACTGGGCTATGTTATCGCGATGGGGCCCACCGCGGAGATCTCGTCTAATCCCACAGCCGATCGTCGGTATAACTTGAGGCATAACCCTAACAATTTTATTTCTTGTGTTATTATTACTAACACTACTTTGTTGTTCAACGACAAGATATCATAATCATAGTAGTGTGGTAGCGGTAATAATAGAAGTAATAACAAAAGTAAGTTTTTCAATGTTTTGGTATTACTGTCTTCATTCTTTTGTTACTGCTACTACTGCTACTACTTCGTTGTTCCACGACACGCCGACGACTAGGATTGAGTTTGAAATTTTTTAACGCCGACCTAGCCGTTTCGACTTTCCGATTGGCCAGAACGTTTTACTTTATATCTCCGTAATTAGCCCGAATTTAAAAAAAAATGGTATTTGACTTTTGGTCTCAAATGTTCACCCTCTACCATCACTTTTCGGCTCCATGATCTTAAACCGCACATCCTGTATCTATCAGTAAGAAGCTGTGAGATTTCGCATGAGACGTTCTTCCTCGTCATCTATATCCTCCTGACTTTGCTCTATTTGACTAATATTTATTTTTTTTCTACACTTTTTCTTTAGAGCAAGAAATTCGTGTCTTTGGAAATCTTAAAAAGTCACCTCGATGAATTCATCGCCGGCAAGGAACCTTTATTTAGGAGTAAAGTCATCATGCAGATGAAATTAATTCCTGAGAAATGGGTAAAGGTCCTTAAATAAAATGGTGCATATTTGATTCAACGAATTTTCTAAATCTTTTTGTGAAATATTGCAGTTTTAATTTATTTCAGAAAATTTGAAACGAACTTTTCGAACCGTCTAATATTATACTAGTTAAAAATAATAATATTCAATATTGTTAACCCTTAGAAAGTTATTGACAACCTTGAAACTTCATTACAAAAATTGTTTTGAAAAAAGATAGTCTCAACTTCAGATGTGCTCCCGAGAGAGTGGAACTTTGACCGGAAAATTTGTTTCCATATAAGCTTAAATAACTTATATAGTGTGACGTGGTATTTCGCGAGGCTCGGGGAACCTCACCACGTGCACTTTAATTGAACCGTTGGGCGCCAGCCAGGATTCGCCTGGCGGTGCTGGGTGCTGAAAATTCGGAAAAGGGGGAATCCGGTCGAAAGAAAACTCCCTTGACCGGCGAATCTTAATAACAAAAACCGGATCGACCGGACAATATATTTCATAAATAATAAAACATCAAAAGAACAATAAAAAGAACAATCGATAAAACAATGACAAAATATCCTTCCGTTATACGATCCTAAAATGGCGACCGGACACGAGCCGATTCGCCTTCTCTCTCACTCTCTCTTTGCCTCTCACTCGTCCGTTACACACACACGCAAAATACAAGGGAGGACTCCCGGCCTGAGGCCGGAGGATCCCCCTGGGCACGCTATGATCGGTCCGGCAAGCCGGAACCGCTATTTCGCCGTGGGGAAGAGTAGAAGACTCTTTCCCCGGAACTCTCGGGTCTCTACCGGGCGATCACGAAGCGATCGTGCCAACCGGTAGGCGACAAGTACCCGGATCACACAAATAATTAAAAGAAAGCGAAACAAAAGAAACGATACAAAAATCGACTAAGTAGCGAAGCTTTCCAAGCTCCGCTCACCAACCTCTTTCCTTTATCGGACACGTCCGCTCGCTCGTCTTTTGCGTCAAACTTCGACCAAACCAAAATGGCGGGCGGCGGCTACGCAGGGGTTGACGTCGTCCGTCTGGTCGTACGCCGAGCACGAGAATGGCCGCTGCTTCTTCTCCGATGATCGTTGCCGTGGAGAGCCGAAGGGAGGGGGAAGATCGACCCGGATCGTAGCGCCTGGTTACCAGCCGGCTCCGTCCGGTGCTGCCCTCGGTACTAACCGCAATCCCCTAGGCCGCGCGGGAGGATTCGAAATGATCGAATCTCGGTTCCCTCCTTCCGGTCGTTGCATACGCCGGGACTGTCCGGGATCGGTTGTGGAGGCTTCCCTGTCCGGAGTCGTGGTCGTATCCGTGGATTCCTCCGTTCCTTAGTATGGGAAGGAGGTATTTTCCTCTGGACGATGATCGTACGGACGAGCCTCCTCGAATAGTCCCGCGCAGACAAGATGGCTCCGGTCCTAGTTCCCTCCGCCCTCGCGTATTCGTGGGTCGTGCCGTCAATTTCCGATCGATGTAGCGACGATAATGGAAGAATAAAAGAACGAGGCGGAAAAACGATATTTTGAGGTTGGAGTGCCCAGGGGTGACAACGTGCCTCGCCGGTTACAGAGAATCCGGGTTTTCACCCCGATTCCCGTGCTTGACGTACTTTTCCCGGTAAGCCTTTTTATTTAACTTATTTTGGATGGGGTTCGTAAAAACCCCATCACAATAGATACTTACAAGGGCTGTGCCAGGGTGGTGGGTCACCGATTTTCCTCAATCTTTGTACACTTTTAGTAGTCCATTAGGACATTATAATGTGCAAATACTAAGGTGCACTTCTCAAGCGTTTTCGAGAAAATCGCAAGAAATGTTTTGCGATTTGCGATGAGACGCTTATATTCCCTTGCTTTAAGATCGTTACCAAGCAGCGGCGGTGGCTGATTGGTTAGCGTTCTAGCTCCGTGACCGCTAGAACGCTGGATCGAGTCCCTTTGGTGTCTTTTTTTTTAAATCATTTCATGTATATTACAATTTAAAGAAAATAAAACGCGAAAATATATCTATTTGCACGATTTTTTATTACAACAAAGATATTTGAAATTGTGGACGAATAAAGGACGAAATGCATTGATTTTCATTAATTATTCTTATTTATTAAATAAATAATTACAAAAGAATAAGAAACAACCAAAGAAAATTAAATTTTAATTATCTGATTCATCTTGGGGATCGCAAATCGTGGGATGATACTTATCATACAAACAGGGGAAACGTAAAGCGCAACGACATCGGTTACATCTTATGAGAGATGTTTTCCCGCATCCACACGACTTGTTTAGAATACGTAACGGAAAACAAATTTTTAATCTGCCCAAAAATTAAACGTCGCGGGGTTGGCACATTGAGTTACATTTAGGAGGTATCACTTTCACTGTAGTACAACTAGGAAGACCTACGTCATCGCTAGAAATTTCATTTTTCAATGCAGGGTTTGTTTGACCCCCCAAGAAATCATAATTAATAAAAACTGTTTCATTAAATTGTCCACAGTTTTCTGTTCTCTGGGCCCAAACTTTACTGTGGGTTCTTGCAAGCACAGGAACACGCGCGGTACTAATACCCCCGACAAGGAAAGTTTGGACCCAGAGTACAGAAAACTGTGGACGATTTAATGAAACAGTTTTTATTAATTATAGTTTCTTGGGGGGGGGGGGGGGGGTGTCAAATAAACCCTGCATTGTATGATTAACACGTTGAGGACGGCGCACTTTTTAAGCCATTTGCAAACCATTGGTGTGTGAGCCACCGATGGCACACGCCGTCCTCAACGTGATAAATTTTTAGCGATGACGTAGGTCTTCCTAGTTGTACAGTGAAAGTGATACCTTCTAAATGTAACCCAATATGCCAACCATGCGACGTTTTTTTTATAGGCATATTAAAAATTTGTTCTCCCATACATATTCTAAACAAGCCGTGCGGATGAGGGAAAGCATCTTTTATAAGATGTAGCCGATGTCGTTGCGCTTTATGTTTTCCCTGTTTATATGATAAATATCATCCCACGATTTGTAATCCCCAAGATGCATTAGACAATGAAAATTAAATTATCTTTGGTTGTTTCTTATTTTTTTGTAATTATTTGTTTAATAAATAAGAATAATGAATGAAAGTCAATGCATTTCGTCCTTTATTCGTCCACAATTTTAAATATGTTTGTTGTAAAAATCATGCAAATAAATATATTTTCGTGTTATATTTCCTTTGAATTGTAATATACATGAAATGATTGAAAAAAAGACACCAAAGGGACTCGATGCAGCGTTCTAGCGGTCACGGAGCTAGAACGCTAACCACTCGGCCACCGCCGCTGCTTGGTAACGATCTTAAGGTGGTTCCAAAGACGATTAAACTTAATAACGGGTGTCTATATATTAACAGACACGGTTAAGCTTTCTAACGGGTGTCTAGTCTCTATTAAGTCTAGAAATCTAGCTTATCCTCGGTCGACGTAAAAGTACGTCTGTTATAGCGCTAGATGGCAGGTAGTGTAGCTAAGCACTACATGGCAGGCAGTCGAGCTGTGCAGAAATGATCTATCTTTGAGCATTTACATTGCACCCTTGTCTTGAAATATAATGTTCAGCTGTGTAGAAATGCTCCATTCGAGCATTTTCATTATACAATTACATGTTTCATAGTATTATTAAATATTTACAGTCGACTCAAAGAGAATCAAGAAAAGACTGGACTGCACGAGAAGAAGTCTCTTTCCTCTTGGTCCATATCTATAGGAACGAATGTAGGAGATGCTGTAAACATCCACACGTGCAATTCAATGCGACAAAGAACTCAGTTCAAAGAATTAACAGTTTCATATCAACTGTATCGGATTACATAGGAGCATGATTCATGCGGTCAATAGTATACTTTATCGACTTATTGTTTTGTCAACATACGGTCCTTCGGGTTGTTCGATATTATTAAGTTCTTTTTTTATCGTCTGCAGTTTATAGTCACTTTTTTAATATTTTATATTTCCTGACATATATTACTCACTACTAGTACTCGAATATTTATAATACTAGAATTTAGTTTTCGCTTATTTATTTCTCGTTTTCCAAATTTATATTGATGGATTTATAATACATTGCACCATTGCCATGAAACATAATGTTCAGCTGTGTAGAAATGCTCCTTTTAAGCATTTTCATTACACTATTACATGTTTCATAGTATTGTGAAACATTTACAGTCGACAGGTGTGTACAATTCATAATTTTTGATATTTTCATTATGAAACTATCAAATGATAAGTGTCGAACTATACCAAAAAGCTTCTACGTTTCAAAATAGTTTGAAGCATTTACACTGACAGACGTGTAGGAATGTGACATATTGACTCCTACATTACTCAACTGTCAAGTTATAGGCCGAGCTGTGCAGAAATGCTATCTTTAACCATTTACAATGCAACATTGTCTTGAAATATAATGTTCAGCTGTGCAGAAATGCTCCTTTCGAGCATTTTCATTACACAATTACATGTTTCATAGTATTATGAAACATTTACAGTCGACAGGTGTGTACAATTCATATTTTTTTATATTTTCATTACGAAACTCAAATCATAATTGTCGAATTGTATCAAAAAGCTTCTATCTAGCTTTTCTATCTTACAATGATACGTTTCAAAATACTTTGGAGCATTTACACTGACAGTTGCTTAGAAATGTCACATTTTGACTCTTACATCACACAATTGTCACATTGTAGCTATCGAGCTGTGCAGAAATGCTATCTTTGAGCATTTACATTGCAACATTGTCTTGAAATATAATGTTCAGCTGTGTAGAAATACTCCTTTCGAGTATTTTCATTACACAATTACATGTTTCATAGTATTACGAAACATTTACAGTCGAACGGTGTGTACAATTCTCATTTTTTTATATTTTCATTACGAAACTATCAAATCATAAGTGTCGAACTGTACCAAAAAGCTTCTATCGAGCTTTTCGATTTTACAAATATCCGTTTCAAAATACTTTGAAGTATTTACACTAACAGTTGCTTAGAAATGTCACATTTTGACTCTTACATCACACAATTGTCAAATTGTAGCTGTCGAGCTGTGCAGAAATGCTGTCTTTGAACATTTACATTGCACCATTGCCATGAAACATAATGTTCAGCTGTGTAGAAATGCTCCTTTCGAGCATTTTCATTACACAATTATACTTACTTTCGATTTTCGCCACTGCTTTTGGGAGATCACATTTTCCGTGATCTTTCACGATCCCATATCATGTCCCCGACAGTGCGGTGGTGAACGTTATACACAATTTTGCTTATTCACAAAACACTGCACCAAAACACTGCATCAAAATACTGCACTAATTCACTACTAAATGAAAAGGCATGCGTTGCTTTTTATCGCCACAGCAGTCCTGATGTTTTTCCAGCATCTCACTCCGAGATGTTAATCACACCCAGGGGCGGATGCGCAACAGGCGCCCTGCGGGCCCCGTTGTCCTTCCAATGTGTACAATTTGTTTAAATTACGAATTTGTTTAAACAATAATTGTTTAAGCGAATTCACAAATACTTATATTTTATGTTCTTTCTTCCGGTAGAATCCATTTTTAATGTCAGTACCGGCAAAACCTAATTTCTTACATCATTTGTTCAAACAAAAATTGTAAGAACAATTATACAGTTTTTTTCATTTTGATTCCTAATTTGATGATCCGAAACCGTTGCATTTACTCTTGTATGAATTATGACAAAACATCGCAAATTTGTGTTAAATTATTCAAATTTACTTTTCAAGTACAACAGTGAAATTGAATAATTTAATGTAAATTAGTGGTGCTTTGTTACCGAAACGGGGATATTTACAACAAACTCAAATGTTCAAATTATGGTAGAAAATTAACTGTAAAATATTGTGTAATTTGTTTAAACAATTCTTGTTTTAACGAATTTACAAAAAAAATGAATCTTGACGATACGGATGTCAAAAACTGTCTCTGAAGGACAAAAGAACATAACAAATTCATGTTTTCTGAGTTGCTGAAATAATTTTTGTTTTTTAAATAATTCCAAATATAATTTAAAAAACAAACTTTAATTTAATTTAATTTAATGTAACTTAATGAAAATTAAATATTTTTTGACAATTTGTCATGAGAATGCATATTTCAATCTCGCGTTATCATTGTGCAAGAGCGCACTGCGTGTTTCTCTCATGTCAAATTATTTAATTCGTCTTTCCAAGAGATGAGGGCTTCAAGCAAATTCGTGTGCGATATTCGAATTCAGATGAATAACCATATAATAAATAATATAGGATTACCCTTGTTAACTACCTATCTACTTGCATTTGCTTCTTTTTAGAAAATAACATAGATTCTATTATTATAAGAATAATAAAGCTTTTCTTACAAGTAGAAACGAGATGACCATGGATATATAATTTTATGTTAATAGACCGTTAAGTCGAAACTATGTTCAATAGAACCGCATCA
Organism: Gasteruption jaculator; assembly: GCA_949825005.1. Lineage (NCBI taxonomy): Eukaryota > Metazoa > Arthropoda > Insecta > Hymenoptera > Gasteruptiidae > Gasteruption > Gasteruption jaculator. The sequence goes on along the minus strand of OX463767.1, from coordinate 1,135,235 downwards.
TAAAAGGATTATAGTCCTAAATCTTAACCCTTAACCAGTTACCCGCGTTTATCCGTCATAAATATACGTGTTTCCTATGGGTCGCCCCGGTTAACAGGTTAAAGGCCTAGAGTATCAAATTTGATACCGGTCTTTTAAATGGAATTGCACACTTGATGAATGTGATAGTCAGGCCTTTAAGGATTTAAAGGGACTTTCTTTGCTGCTGTTAATTTTTTATACAAGATCATAAAACATGTTGAAAATGTCAAGATTCCTTAACATACGGACCAGACACAGAAACCTCAAGTGTTGTTTCTGCCCTTTTCGCGCTAGCGGACCCTGAGCCACGTGTGAACTTTCACTATTGTAAGTTTTTATATGTGTTTCTTCGAGCGACTCTACCCGTACCTTCGGTAGCTCGAGTTCCCTTACCCTAAAAATGTAGGTTTTGGTCGTAACATGTGCATTGAAATCTTGTTTCGTACTAGGTACGCATTACTATACATACCCAATATTAGAAAACAAATCATCCCTACTACTGCAGTTAATACCGTGTGCACAGTTCGCAATAATTACTGGGTTATTAATAAAAACATTCCGACTAACCAGAACGACGGAACAGCTAGATAGGCGTTAAAAATAATTTAGACTCAACCCTGGATGTCTACGCGTCGCCGAAAAAAGTAGTAGTACTAAAATAACAAAAGAACCAAGGGCAACACCAAAACATTGAAAACTTACCTCTATTATTGCTTCTATTGCTACCACTACCCCAATAGTATACTATGGTGTGTTGTCCTTCAACAACAAAGTAGTAGTTGTAGTAGTGATATTGCAGGTAACACCAAAACATTGAAAATCATACGTCTGTTATTGCTTCTATTATCACCACTACCATACTACATACTATGATTGTCATATTTCATTTATTTCTCCAAGAGTCGTATGACGTGCGACGATACCTCAGACTTGCGACTCGGCGGTATTACATCGTACGACTCTTGAAAAGTGAATTTAGCCCAGACACGAACCCCAATTCACCCGCAATTACAATTTTCCTTCTTACGTCTGCAACTCGCAACGCAGAAGTTTACGCTTCTCCCGAATGAAAGTCAGTACCCTAAACAACATCTGTATTGTCGATTTTGTCCATAAATCGACAAAAAATTGCAAAAATGAATTTTTTTATATCACCAAGCGTAGAGCGACGCTATGTTGCGAGGGACATTGCAGCTGACGATTCAGTATGGCGTTGCTCCACGCTGGGCGATACAAGCTATTTATTTTTTGCATTTTTTTGTCGATTTATAGACAAAATCGACAATACAGATGTTGTTTACAATACTGACTTTCATTCAGGAGAAGCGTAAACTTTTGCGTTGCGTATTGTGGACGTAGGAAGTAAAACTGTACTTGCGGGTGAATTGAGGTTCGTGTCTGGGCTAAATTCACTTTTCAAGAGTCGTACGACATGATACCATCGAGTCACGACGCATTGAAAAAAATTTAGTAATTTGACAGTAAGTGGGGATGCTTTGTTACCGTTCAAACGAGAATATCTATATCAATGTCAAGTCCTCTAATTACGATCGAAAATCAACTGCAAAATAATTGTTCAATTTGTTTAAACAATTATTTTGTCAGACCAATTGTGGAAAAATCAGTTCTTGTCCGTGTTAATACCGGACATGGATTTTATGGGAAAGAAGAACGTAAAAAATTACGGTTTTTAATTTGTTTAAACAATTTTTATTTAAACAAATTGCCCAAAAAATTTGTTGTGCATTTTGTCACGAAAATACATATTTCAATGACGAGTTATCCTTGTGCAAGACTGCATCGTCAATTTTTATGAAATTATTTCATTTATTTCTCCAAGAGTCGTATGACGTATGATGATACCTCAGATTTGCGACTCGGCGGCATTAGATCGTATAACTTAGCCCAGACACGAACCTCAATTCACCCGCAATTACAATTTTCCTTCTTACGTCTGCAATTCGCAACGCAGAAGTTTACGCTTCTCCCGAATGAAAGTCAGTACCGTAAACAACATCTGTATTGTCGGTTTTGTCCACAAATCGACAAAAAATTGCAAAAATTAAATTGCTTATATCGCCAAGCGTGGAGCGACGCCATATTGAATCGTGACCTGCAATCCTCGAAACATAGCGTCGCTCTACGCTTGGCGATATAAAAAATTTCATCTTTACAATTTTTTGTCGATTTTTGGACAAAATCGACAATACAGATGTTGTTTATGGTATAGACTTTCATTCGGGAAAAGCGTAAACTTCTGCGTTACGTATTGTAAACGTAAGAAGGAAAATTCTAATTGCGGGTGAATTGAGGTTCGTGTCTGGGCTAAATTCACTTTTCAAGAGTCGTACAACGTGATACCATCGAGTCGCGAGTCTGTGGTATCACGTCGTACGACTCTTGGAGAAATAAATGTAATAATTTATTATATTATAATATTAATTATTATAATAATGAATATATTAAGAGTAACAATAATAATAATAAGAGTAGAAGTGTAAAGAATATAAAAGCTACAAATATAAATTATAAATGTAAACATAAAAATGAAAAATTAATAAAAGAAACTGATTATTGGTAGAAAACTAATCAACGAATTGCTAACCCTCTTTGTTTACGAAGACCGAGACCACCGATGACAAATCTTCTTTATCTTTGTGTACACGAAATGATGCAGTGCCATCTGTGATTAGTTTGGTGTACTAACATCTCACGTTTCATAAACAAGAGATAAGGAGATTGTGTCCACCTCGTGTCTTGACCTTCCAGTTTCTCCTTTGTTTACGACTTTTTTTATCTAAAGTAAATGTTATTGAAATCGTTATCCTTGGCACACTATGATAATCTACAGTGTTTGGTGTTACCGTGAATTAGATTTTATATGATATGGTAGATGTGTGTTCGCTATTATCATTCTCTGTCGGTAAATCCAAAAATATAAAAATTTTTTTCAAAAAATTTTTATTATCTAAAACTGAGTCGCTATCAAGAGATCGTCCTAAAGGGTTGAACTACACTATATTCAAATTTCAAGATGAAATATTATAAAATAAGGACATGCGTTGCAAAAAACAAAATTCAAAAAAACTGAATTTTTTTCAAAAATTTTATTACCAAGAAATGAAACGCTATCAATAGATCGTCCTAAAGAGCTAAACAACATTATATTCAAATTCCAAGACGAAATATTTAAAAATAAAGATGGTGCAGAAAACCTTCAATCAAAAAAACCGAAATTTTTTCAAAAATTTGTATTACCAAGAACTGAGACGCTATCAAAAGATCGTCCTAAAGGGTTGAACTACACTATATTCAAGTTTCAAGATGAAATATTTTAAAATAAGGACGTACGTTGTAAAAAACCTTGACTCAAAAAAACCGAAATTTTTTCAAAAAATTGCATTACCTAAAACTGAGTCGCTATCAAGAGATCATCCTAAAGGGCTGAACTACACTATATTCAAATTTCAAGATGAAATATTTAAAAATAAGGACATGCGTTGGAAAAAACTTTGACTCAAATTCTAAGAATCGTCTTTGGTTCCACCTTAAAGCAAGGGAATATAAGCGTCTCATCGCAAATCGCAAAACATTTCTTGCGATTTTCTCGAAAACGCTTGAGAAGTGCACCTTGGTATTTTCACCTTATATTGTCCTAATGGACTAATAAAAGTGTGCAAAGTTTGAGAAAAATCGCTGACCCACCACCCTGGCAGAGCCCTTGTTAGATGCATTAGATACTTATGAGATGTATCCATTAAAGTTCTTCACGCTGTATATCACATAATACTATTTACATATTACAAACGATTATACGTCCTACTCACAATTTGAAGCACATGACATAATCCAACCCCTTTCTTTTTCTGACTATTAGAATAACAATCATTAATATGGCTGAATGAATTTCAGTATTTCTTAACACATTGTTGACCGGTAATTTTTCTCAGAATTTATCTCATGTCACGAACTATTATTATTTCAGAATTGAATGTGAAAGTAAAACAATGCAAATAAGTTTATTGTAATGGTTTATTATTATACACGAATTATATTTATAGAGTGTTATTGTTGTTTATTATTAGAGAGCTTAAAGCGAAACAAAGGCGTTGCGTTGGCGACTTTACTCGCAACTGATCAGAATCGTCTTGACATGACAAGACCAGTGTACTCGTGACCAGTCAACAATGTGTTAACAGTCAACGTTATATTGTTCTATTAGAACGTGGAATTAATGTAAAGCATTACGTACTCAGGTAAGAATATTTTATACTTACTTTAAAATTAGAGTTAATCCACAAATATGGGATACAAATACAATAAGTAAAGAATATACAGCAATAAAAATTGTCTCGGTCATAAGACTCATTATGAAATTGTGTATATATATTAACGCATAATGTTCATCAGAATTTAAATAATTCTCAACTTGAAGCATTGGTTCTAAAGGACGACTCTCATTTAACGGAGCAATAACATCCATTATTTTTGTTACAAATGGCAGAAGTGCATATAAGAAGACGAGGAACCATATCAAAACTACGAAATGAAAACGATTTCTTACTGGCATTGTTTTAAATAAACACGATATACATATATTTGATACATAAAAACAATAGTTACGCCATGTAAGTAACGTGAGCCTTCTTGCTCGAACAGCGTATAACTCAAGAATTTCTTTTTCCTCTTCAGTTCGTATGTTTTGTTGATCTGTTTCTATCCGATGAAAGAGATCTTGTATCTGTCAAAGCCTATGTGTAAATTCTTTATTTACTGTTATGGTAGCAAACAATTCTGAAAATATTTCATACCAGATGTTCATTGATTTTTATGTTTGCCATATTCATGAGTCCAATACCGAAAGGTGCCGCAACAGGTAAAAGACTAATTATAGCATTTAAAACAGATTCTTTCTTCGTGAATGTACATATCTGTGAGTAATAATAAAATATTGTGAAGAAACTGAATGCAAATAACATGTATTTAATATTATATAATTTTGTATTTCATGTTGCAGTTTTCAATATAGCTTGGGTAGCATTCCCTACAAGCGAAATACGAGGAATCGTATTTCGCCTTATTCCCTTGAATCCCCTTTCATCCCGTGCTCATAACAGCACGGTATCTATACCGTGATCATACCTAGATCATTAGAAATTACGTGCAAGCAGGTAAAGAAGGATTTGCAACGACAAGATCGAGATAGGAAAGAAAAAGTATTTATTCATATTGGTATTAATGTATGATATACAAATTATATTTGTGATTTGTTTGGTTATTTACATAATTACAAATTATATTTATATGATATCCATTGAACAAAAAGTATGAACGTGATAACGTAAGATTTTTCACGCTACGTTACGAGAGCGTATTTCAAAACACCCGTCCAGAGGAGAAATCCTGTCGGCTGGATATTGATCTGCATGTTGGACAAATACCTATGCAAAGGGCTAGATCCCTTAGAATAAGGCTAGATTCAGTTTTTTGTTATAAAATAACTATAAATGATGAAAATTTCTATAGTTCTATAAATGAACTATGAAAATTTCTTATGCCTGTCAAGTGGAACAAATCCTTCATGGGGGGTGAATTAAGGGAGTGCATCACAGTGAGTGCGCGGTACGAGGGTGTATTTTTAATGATTTTTTTTGGAGCAAACTATTTTTTCTTCTATTGTTACGTGTATTCAATATATAGGGTGTTCCATTTTAACTTTCGCACCAAGATTTCTCAAAACTATGAGAGCTAGCCAAAAATGTTTCCGACAAAAGTTGATCAATTTCGAGGGAGAAATATTCTCATGACTTTGCCTTTGACGTTGGATGTCACGTTCAAGGTTATTTCAAGGTCAACTTGTTTTTTTTTTAATGGAACTACCTATTTTTTTATTGCAGATTCTTATTTTATATAAAAAAACAAACAACTTTTATCTAAAACGTTTTATCATCAGAGTTCAATTTTGTGAGATATTACAAAAAAGAATCAAGAAATTGTGAGAGGCGGATGACTGGTAGGTGGGAGATCCATAATCAATTCCGCTCCGGTGACATTGAAGTTAGTTTCCTATTTTGGGCTGTGATTGATGCTTTTTCCTGTAAGAGTGCCGACCAGAAGGAATATGCTCCTCACTAGAACCGAAACTATTTTGGGAGGGGGATTTGATCTTGTATCCTTTTTCGTGACTCCATATAAAACTACTCCGGAAGTAAGAAAGGTTGTTCATACAGATGTTAATACAAATGTTTGTAGGCTCTCCTAAAGAATTTCAATCCTTATTTTTGCCACGGGGCAGGTTACCATCACGTGTGACGTGGAATTCGTCACGTCACTAAAGGGGGGTCTCGCGAACCCGATCTCCGACGTTCTCGATCCTAGAAAAACTTATTCATGCAAAGAATACTAGGGGCTTTTGGGCGCCAGGTACTGCGTACCACGATTCCGGGGATCTAAAATGCTCCGGCTGAGCCAGTATGTGGAAGAGGGGAGGGTTCGACACGGTCAAGCAAAAAGAAAAACGCGAAATAAATAAAAAAAGGAAGCAGCTATATTCAGTTCGAACAGAGACAAAAGAAAAATAACAAATAAAAGAACATTGCCGACCAGGGCACGCTGAGCCCGCTCAAAATCGATTTTGGGGCTCCCCGTTGGCATACGGGAAGCGCCGAGCCCACTCGGTCGTCTTTATATGGAAGATGGTGGCCCTTACCGTACACCGGTCGTCTAAGGAAACTCGGTCGTCCGGGCTTCGATATCTCCCGGTTTCTCCTCCTGGTCTATCCGGGTAACCTCCGAACCTCTTGGGCACACGGGAGTTTCACGTAACGTCCCTTTTCTGCTGACGTCTCCGAGAAATCGGCAAAATTTATCGCGGAGTGCGATCGAGCGTGCAGCTAGTCTCCGATCCGACGTGGAAGTTGCCGTTTCCGGTTTCTTCCCCGATTTGGCGAGAACCTCTCGAGTCGTTGAGAGCCTCGCCAGATACGAGAGGGGTCGTAACTCTCCCATGGGGACCGGAAGCGGCTGTCGGGGACTCCGCCGAATATTCGGCCTCCTGTCCCGCGTGAATCTTGTGGCAGCGAGTATTTCCCTCGGGATTTCGGGACTCTCAATCGTGGAGTTGAACTACGAAGTTTTCACCCCGGAAGTGTCGTGCTCCATGGCTCTCTCCATTCGTCGTCGCTTTTGAGGGGTCAGCGTGCCGTACGTAACATTTCGGGTTTCGGCCGACCGATGTCGCCATCGGTCCGATTATACAATATCGATCTTAACATTCTAAATCATACGCCGTTTCGAATCTGGCGTCGGTTCTAATACATGTTACCGACTGAGTCGGGACGCAATAGATTATCTTACAAGCTATTACCTTACAGACTAGAGGGACTTCCAGGTCGGATCGATAATTGTCAATCTACCGCGGTTTCTATCCTCAATTATCGATCCGAGTTTCCGCGTGTCACGGGTTACGGGACTTTTTGGGGCAGAGAATCGTTCTTTGTCACACACGTTACAAATTTACTCGAGTAATAAATTCTCTTCTACTTTAAAATTACTTGATTCTTTTTTGTAATATCTCATAAAATTGAACTCTGATGAAAAAACGTTTTAGACAGAAGCTGTTTGTTTTTTATATAAAATTAGAATTTGCAATAAAAAATAGGTAGTTCCATTTAAAAAAAACAAGTGGTCCTTGAAATAACCTTGAACCTGAGCCTCAAGGTCGAAGGCAAAGTCATGAGAATATTTCCCCCTCGAAATTGAGCAACTTTTGTCCGAAACATTTTTGGCTAGCTCTCATAGTTTTTGAGAAATCTTGGTGCGAAAGTTAAAATGGATGTATATAAACGAGACTCTACACAAATTTTTGTATCCCAATCTGACTAATAGTTTGCAGTGTACGCCGCTTTTAAAAAGACACTCCGATTTGGTGGTTGACAGCAAATGAGCCATACGGTTCATCTGAAAAAAATACCCTTATAAACTACATATAGATTTATAACTTTACGAAACGAAATTTCGATATCTATCAGGTGCGCAACTAAGTTCCCGGGTTTCACAAGAGATTGCGCTAGCGTCACGTGTAGTCGTAATACATGCGTGAATTTGAATTGGTTTTATATTGTAAACATCTCCAAACAATTACCAATTATAATACTAAAAAATATTGCTACGCAAAAGTTTATTTCTAACAATAACAATGTCGAGTTTTGGGCCAAATAAACAGCATTTGCGGGAAGTTTTGCTTTTTTATTTTAACTTGAAAAACACTGCTGCTGAAGCACGTCGTTTTCTTGAGAAAGCCTACAGCGAACATGCACCATCGAAAACTACTTGCGAGGATTGGTTTAAACGCTTCAAAAGTGGCGATTTCGATATTAAAGACAAGGAGCGCTCCGGAAGACCAAAAACAATGGAGGACGCCGATCTGCAAGTGTTATTGGATGAAGATGATACGCAAACACAAGATCAACTTGCGGAAGCATTAAATGTTACTCGCCAATGTATCAGCAATGGGACCTACTACCGCACCCGCCCTATTCACCAGACCTAGCGCCTTCAGATTACCATTTGTTCCGATCGATGGCGCATGGTTTGGCAGGGGTGCATTTAAAAAACTTTGAAGAAGTTAAAAATTGGTTGGATGAATGGTTTCACTCAAAAGACACGTCGTTTTATCGTTGCGGTATTCATGTATTGCCAGATAAATGGCAAAAGTGTATAGCTAGTGATGGCCGATATTTTGAATAAACCATTTTTTGTATTATTTTTGAAATTTCAATTTTTATTTGATCGAAAAAAACCCGGGAACTTAGTTGCGCACCTGATAAAAAATGCTAATGATATCCTACAAATGCAGGTTTCAGAAAATGAAAGAAAAAAAATGAAAAAAAATTTTTTTTACTGTGATGTACCCCCTTAAGGCGGCGGAGAAGGTTCCCACACTACGGGGCAATATGTTACAATATTAGTAATAGATATAATTATTAAAAAATCATTTCAAGCCAAGGACAACAGTAAATTTTGTAAAAATGTATTAATTATCAATTTTTTACTACAATTATAATATAATATAATATATTATTAATATATCGACGCCCCCTGTGAAAACAAACACAGTTCACAACATCTAACTCTGGAGTTTCTGAGCTGTACAGCTCATAAACTCCAACGAAGAGTAGCACCACTCATCGACTGAGCATAAAAAAAGTACTACTCGCGGCTCTCGAACGAAGAGTATCACAACTCATGGATATTTACAGAAAAGTAGCACGGTTCGCGGCTGACTAATCAAGAGTAGCACGACTCGCTGCTCTCCAACGAAAAGTAACGCAACTCGTTGCTCTCCAACGAAGACTAGCACGACTCACAGAGCTCCGGCGAAGAATAGCACAACGATATCGATCAAAATTTTCGCAGAAAAAATCAACAACTTCCTCCAAAATTATGATTGAGCAACGGGACATGGCTTATTCTCTTCCCCTTTCGATGTAGAATAAGTTTATGTTATTATAGTTTTGGCATAAAAGTTATTATTATTCGATTGTTATAAATAAACTATGAAAAAAGCGATATAGATCGAGATTTTCGCAGAAAAAAGCCACAAAAAAGCCACAACTCCTTCCAACATTATGATTGAGCAACGGGATATGGCTTATTCTCTTTCCCTTTTAATGCAGAATCAGTTTATGTTATTATAGTTTTGTCATATACGTTATTATTATTCGATTGTTATAAATAAACAATGAAAAAAAGCGATATCGATCGAGATTTTTACAGAAAAAAGCCACAACTCCTTCCAAAATTATGAGGACATGGTTTATTCTCTTCTCCTCTTGATGTAGAATATGCTTATACTATAATGCTGCCGGCACAAAAGTTATTAATAATTGTTTATCATTAATAAACATCGAAAAAAGCAAAATCGATTAGGATTTTCACAGAAAAATAACAGTCGAATAATAATAACAACTTTTGTGCCAACACTATAATAACATATATTTATTCTATATCAAAAGGAGAAGAAAATAAGCCATGTCCCGTTGCTTAATCATAATTTTGGAGGAAGTTGTGGCTTTTTTTCTGCGAAAATTCCGATCGATATCGTTGTGCTACTCTTCGCCGGAGCTCTATGAGTCGTGCTAGTCTTCGTTGGAGAGCAACGAGTTGCGTTACTTTCCGTCGGAGAGCAGCGAGTCGTGCTAGTCTTCGCCGGAGCTCCGTGAGTCGTGCTAGTCTTCGTTCAAGAGCATCGAGCTGTGCTGCTCTTCGTGGGAAAGCAATGAGTCGCGTTACTTTTCGTCAGAGGGGGTGAACGGTGCTAGTATTCGAACGAAGCCTTGAGCGGTGCTAGAATTCGCAGGGAGCTGAGTTGTGTTAGTTTTCGCAGGGGGCGTCGATATTATAATATAATATACAGGGTGTCCGGCATAAGCTGTCGATGCCGAAAGGTGATGATAGATGGTAAAAAATGGAATCGAAGTCCAATACCATTTTTTAAAATTCGAGTTAATTAACGAGTTATTAATTAAAACGTTCTGGCCAATCAGAACGCCGAAGAGCCTCGGTAGGCGGTCAAAGTAATTTAGACACAACCCTAAACATCGCCAAAGAAAGTAGTAGTGGTAAAATAACAAAAGAACTAAGATATGGGTAAAATCAAAACATTGTTTCTACTCTTACCACTACCACAATACTGCACCATGGTGTGTTGCCCTTCGGTAACAGAGTAGTAGTAGTGGTAATACTTAAGAAATCATATGGTAGCACCAAAGCATTGAAAATCTTACGTCAGTTATTTCTTCTATTACTACCACTACCTCACTACTATCATTGTATGTGTTTTCGTTGGACAATAAAGTTGTAATAGTAATAATACATAAGAAACAAAATGGCGAAATTGAAAACCATCAAATTCTCACTTGTATTATTACTGCTATGACGACTACTACTGCTATCATTCTGATTATTATTATGATTATAATTGCCATTGCCATTGCCATTGCCAATTGCCGTTGCCATTTGCCATTGCCATTGCCATTGCCATTGCCGTTATCATTATCATTATTACTATCATTATTATCATTATTACTATGGTTATTGTTGTTGTTGTTGTTGTAATTATTATTTTAAACTCGATTCAATTCGATTTTTAATCGAATTGAATCGAGATTTGGTAACAGAGACGCCTATTACAGAATTTTTTCAGATTTCAGTGAAATTGCAAACCTAATTAACCAAAACCACGTGGTACAGATTGAATCTTAAACTTGTACACAAGTTCTCAATAGAGTCGGTAGCGCAGTGGTAAAGCGCTTGACTTTTGAATCGCTGCGAACTTTTTGACGAGGGTTCGAGCCCTGTGATGTGTCATCAATATCTCATTTAAAAAAATTTTTTTCTTCATAAATTTTACTAATACTACTATTTTTTTAATTTATTTTTTATCATCATCGTTACAATGTATGTATCTAGACGTAATAAATATTAGGGATACCGAAGAGTAATCAAAATTTTTCACAAACTAGCTGCGAGTGAGCTTATTGAAGAAATTTTGATTACTTTTCGGTACCCCTAATACTTTCCTGTGTTCGGCCGGTTAAATGTAATCATATCAATTCAGTCTGAAGCAGAGAACAGGATAATAATGGCAAGTAAGCGAAAACGTGTAGTGTTAACTATTGAAGAAAAATTTTAAATAATTAAAGATCTTGAAAGTAGTGAAAGTGCAACGAAATTAGCAAAAATATATGGTATTGGAAAATCTACGATTACAGTTATTAAAAAGAGAAACTAAATATTGAAAATTATATACAGAATGTAGATTCCACGGATGCTACTACCAGTAGGAAAACCTTAACGAATCCAAAAAATAAAAGTGTAGATGATGCCGTCTTCCAATGGTTTCGTAAACAAAGAGACAAAGGCTTATCGATATCTGGACCCATGCTACGTGAAAAAGCTCTAGAGTTCAACGATAGATTAAAGGGAAACTCATTTAAAGCTCGTAATGGTTGGTTAGTAAAATTCAAAGCACGTCATGGTATTCGATAGCTGGATATCTGTGGAGAAAAACTTTCAGCGAATACTACAGCTGCAGAAACTTTTAGAACAGATTTTAATAAATTTTTAAATGATGAAGAATATGCATTAGCAAATGTATACAATGCTGATGAAACAGGTTTAATTTGGAAGGCACTACCACAGAAAACGTTAGTTTCTCGTCGTGAAAGATCAGCTCCCGGTCGAAAAGTTAGTAAAGAACGCATTACTGCACTTCTTTGTGCGAATGCTACCGAATGACATCAACTTCCTATTCTGATCATTGGAAAAAGTAAACACCCACGCTGCTTTAAACATGCCAATATGAATGCAATGCCAGTTCTGTATAAAAATCAGACAAATGCTTGGATGGACAGCAACATTTTTGTTGAATGGTTTGTGACGACCGAGCGTGGAAAAAAGGTGGAACGGTCCTGCCCGGGAATCGAACGCGGGACCTCTGGCATGCGAGCGTGGCACCTTGCCACTGAGCCACTGTCCACCTATGCAGATATGCACTCGTTCTTACAGTGCATATCGCTACGGACGTGACAGGTTTGAAAATATTTTTATACCAATGGTTAAAGAACATCAATTAGAAAATGTTTACAGAGAAAAAATTATTTTGTTGATAGACAATGCTAGATCGCATTCTACATGTGACACCTAATGCAACTTTACTCATACAGCCACTAGATCAAGGAGTCATTAAGTGCTTCAAACGACTATATAGAAAAGAATTGCTAAAAAAACTTCTGTTTACGTTTGACTTAAATGAAGAGGGTGTGCTAGAACAATATAAAAAACTAAATTTAAAGGATTGCTTTTACACGGTGGCAAATGCGTGGAACAACATTAAAAGTACAACATTGAAAAGAGCATGGAGAAAACTTTTAAGGGGGTATTCTAGTCTAGAGGCATGAATTTCGGCCGTTTTTTCGCGCTCTGTAAAAATAAAACAAAGAATATTTTTACTATTCATTTTTTTATCATTCGTTTATTGATACTTTAAGAACACATGACAAATTGAATAAAAAGAAAAATTCAAAATTTAAGAAGTTATGAGCTGGCAAAGTGGGGGGTCCACAAAAAAAAGAGTGTCCTGGCGTACAAGGTTTGAACCCTTCTGATCACCTGAAAAAAAATATCCTTGCGTAGAATACCAGGATGTGATTGTAACAGCGATGATGTAATGCAATGGTTTCAGTGCGATAAAGACAATGAAGATAACGATGAAGGTAGCGATGAAGATAACATAAATTTTACCCAAATAGAAGCAGCAAACGAAAGTAACGATGAGGACGTGCCTTCTCATGTCGAAGCATTTGAGGCATTTGAAAAAGGACTTCGCTGGTTTGAGGCACAACGGGAATGTAATTCTACGGAGCTGCTTACAATAAAAAATGTATGTGACTTAGCAGCTAAAAAGATATGGGACCCTTAGATGTTAAAAGAAGTTCAATTTTGTTGATGTATACTTCAGTAAATGATGTTTAATGCAACGTAAAGTAATCGTTGTGACGTGGATCTCGCAATCCCTTCGTTGGGGGGTGTCGACACACCCCACACGTCACAATCGCCCTGAAATCCTGAAAAGAAACCGTCGGAAAAAGGGCTCGATCGTGGGCGCCAGGTGCTATGCACCGCGATCTAACTCAGGAAACGAAAATGGTAGAGGGGAGGGTTCGCATAAACGACACGTTCGACAGACAAAATAAAATGAAAATAAATATATTTGCCGATAACAAAATAGTCGAAATAAAACAAAAGAAAATCCTACAAAATGAATACTAAGAAATAACGAAAAAACAAAGAAACGGGGCGAGGTAGCGCGAACGAAGCGACGAGCTCGCTCAAGATGGCCACCTGTCAACTCAGGTGACTCGACCTCCGGAGCTCGCTCGATTCCTTTTCGGCGACAACGAATACGGGACTCACGCTTTCTCCGTTCTGGGTCCCGGGTGGCGTCCTCTGCTCCGTCGACGACGTCGTAAAAATAGGATATTTATCCCTCGATCGGGTCGTCTTCCTCCTTCGCGTTTTTCTCTTTCTTTCTCTCTCTCTCTTTATCCGCGTGGGCACGTGCTTTCAGGTTTACGTCCAGCGTAGAAGTGAAGAAGTCGGCTTCACTTCCGGCGTCTTCTTCTCGATCTCGGGGCTACGAGCCTCCTCATTGGCTGCGAGTGACGACTCGTACCCCTCGAGTCATCTACGAGCCTTCTGGTGGACGGAACTCCTCGTTGGCTTCGACTTTGCGGTAGAGACGATCCCCATTGCTTCGGAGAAAACGTCTCTCGATTTTTCCCCGCTGGGACGACGTCGAAAATCCTTCCTGGAGTGTTCCGGGGTCGACTTTGCTCCTTCCACCAACGGCTGCTTCGACTGACGTGGTTCTAATGACGTCAGTGCCGGTTCGTCTCCGCGACGAGTCTCCACGTGGTCGAAAGTCTGGTCCCCGTCGTCTTCGACAGATGGCGCCTCGTGTTCGGTTATCGCGACTCGCCTCGGCCCGTTCCGAACCTACTCTTATCGACGCTACGATCTCTAATGCGAATCTAATCTATATTTCGGCCGCCTTAATTCTAACAATCATATTATGTCGCTCTTACACCGCGGAATAACTTAACCTAAGTGTTTGTTGACTTCCACGGTGGACGTATATGCGATCGATCCATGCCGATCGATCGTATCGATTGAATTTCGCGGCGCGAATAGTCGTGGGGAAAGTGCGTGGGAGGTTCGAGATCTTTGTATCAGGGAATCGATATTCCCTGTTACAAACTCCCCCCTCCTTAGACAACACCCGCACCCCTGGCGAAGCCGCAAGTCCCATTCCCGAGCGAGTGTCAGGGTGATCCTGACGCGATCTCGTCGCACGAGTGTTAACGCACCTCTATGGTCGAGTAGTCGACCATACCGTTTTACATGGTATATTTGCCCGTACGGTGCAAAATACCTGGAATGGTTCTTATAGCTGCAAAAAGATTTCATTAGATTCACATTGTAGGCGTAATTAGTAAATCAACGTTAGTTTATCATCGAAGTTACAAGACTTTAAACAAAAGACAAACGTGTCGTTATTTCGATTTTTCGGGAAGTAAGGAACGGTGATTTGCGAAGGCAGAATACAGGTATCCTCTGGATAGTCCTAAGTATCCGATTTGGAATCGACGAAAAGCGGAGTTCAGTGTGTCGGCGACTGAACAAAACCGAAGCGTAACAACTAGCGGAAATTTCCTATGTGGTCGTAACCCTACGCCTTAGGTCGTATCGAGGACGTTCTGTCGGGTCAGACGAGACTGTCTCTTCTGGGTCCCTTCGACTATTTCCGCTTGGTGGTTTTCGAATGTTGTCGAATTTACGCGGTCGGCCCCGTTTACGCGTCGGGGTTGACTTTTCTGTACGTGTCCCGGCTGTCGATTGTGCCGAGGGTTCGTCTTTCGACGGTCCTGGTCGAAAAACGTCGATGTGGGCCGGTTTTAGGTCAGAAACGTGTTGCTTCCCTATCGTTATGCCCTCTTGGTTCTGCAATTCGTACGTCGTTCGAGACAGAACCTTCGAAACTCGGTAAGGACCGTCGAATTTCGGTGCCAGTTTCGCGGTGAACGCTTGTGTCGCTGAAGACAAAACTCTATTCCTTTTCCAAACGAGATCACCTATCGAGTACGTAACGTCGCGTTTACCCCGGTTGTAATAACGCGATTGTTTGTCGTGCGCCTCCTCCAAGTACTGGAGGGTCAAGTCGTGGAGTTCAGACAGGTGGAGCATCGGCTCTGTCCACTCCGTCGCGTCCTGGGTCGGTATTTTCACGTTACCTTCCAGGATTCGTCGAGCAAATCGTGGTGGCGAGGGGAGTCGACCGGAATTGAGAAAAGCAGGGCTCATTTTTAAGGTGCTATGCACCGCCGTGTTATACGCGAATTGGAACTGATGTAAATGTTCGTCCCATTTTCGGTGGTTTCCCTCGACATACGATGCTATCATCGTTTTTACGACTCGATTCATCCGTTCGACTGGATTCGCTTGCGGATGGTATGTCGGCAACGTCGCGAAGTGTATTCCGTGCGCTTTGAGGAATACTGTCAGCTTCCGATTAACGAATTCGGTTCCGTTATCTGACAGAAAGATATCCGGAGATCCCCATCGATACATTACGTGTTTTTCAAACGCCAGTTCGACCGATTTGGCGTTTGCGACTCTCAACGGAACACATTCGATCCATTTGGTGTGTAGGTCGTGGAATACGAGTACATACGCGTGACCCGCTGTGCTGCGTGGGAACGGTCCCATCACGTCCGCAGCCACGACTTTCCAGGGGCCATGGACGCTACGTTTGCCCATTAAGCCCGCTGGAGCCTTCTGGTCGACTTTGCCACGCTGGCAAATGTCGCATTTTCGAACGTATTCGAGAGTGTCGACGTACATCCCGGGCCAATAATAGTTCTCGGCAGCTCGAAAGTACGTTTTCGCAACGCCAAGGTGTCCAGCTTGCGGTTCGTCGTGTACCTCCCTCAGGATTTCGTTCCGTGTCGCAGGAGGTACAACAAGCTTCCAAGCGTTTAAATCCGGTACGAGGAGATCAAGGAACGAATTTGGCCTGTAACGATACAGGGATTCGCTCTCGACTTTCCAACCCTCGTTTTTCGCTGGGTACTTTGATACGTGATCGAAACGGTTTCGATACCATTCCGCTTTGGCATCTTCGCTTGGGGGTTCCGGTGTCGAAGCGGGCTCGTCGATCGCCGCTACTTCGATTTCGTCATCCTCCCCTGTCTCGTACATTCGAGAGAGGGCGTCGGGAACGTGATGTAGGGCCCCTTTCCGGTGGATCACCTCGTAATCGTATTCGAGGAGTTCCAAGGCCCAACGAGCGAGTCGACCATCTGGGCTTTTCAGATGGTGCAGCCAACGGAGGCTGCTGTGGTCCGTTATCACCGTAAAATGGTACCCTTCGAGGTAATGTCGATATTTACGGATGGCCCACACGACTGCTAGGCATTCTTTTTCGGTTACCGAATATTTTCGCTCGGCATCTGACATCGTGCGACTCGCGAACGCGATAACTCGCTCTTTGTCGTCGATTTTCTGCGTCAGCACCGCCCCCAGCCCGAAGCTACTCGCATCTGTTTGAAGAACAAAAGTTTTCGTAAAATCGGGTGTAGCTAGAATTGGGGGTGTCGATAGTTGCTGCTTCAGCTTATCGAAAGCCTCCGCTTGGTCGTCCCCCCAATGCCATCGAACGTTTTTCTTTAGCAGCTTCGTTAGAGGGGTTGACAGTGACGCAAAATCTCGAATAAATCGGCGATACCACGACGCCATTCCCAAGAACCTCCGCAGTTGCTTGATGTTTCTTGGCGCCGGGTAGTCGAGGATAGGCGCGGTCTTTTCAGGGTCTACGTTTAGCCCCTCACGGTTTACGCGAAAGCCGAGGTATCGAACTTCGTCCCGGCAGAATTCGCATTTTTCCGGGTTTATCGACAGTCCCGCCTCTCGGACTTTCTCGAGTACCTTCCGTAACCAAACGAGATGGTCTTCGAAAGTCGGCGTGGCGATGATGATATCATCAAGATACGCGAACGCGTACGGTTCCATTTCGGGACCGATTAGTCGATCCAGCAAGCGCTGGAAGGTCGCTGGGGCTCCCGATAGGCCATAAGGCATCCTGGTAAACTGGAAGAGCCCCTTTCCAGGTACCGTAAACGCGGTTACTTCCCTACTAGATTTTTCTAATGGGATCTGATGGAACGCCTGACTCAGATCCAGGGTCGAAATATAACGTGCGGAACGCAATTTGTCGAGTATACCCTCCATATACGGAAGAGGATATGCGTCCTTTTTCGAAACTGCGTTGACTTTACGAAAGTCGAGGCAAAACCGATAAGTTCCGTTCGGCTTCTTTATCATTACGATGGGAGTCGACCACGCGCTGTTGGAAGGTTCGATTACTCCTTCTTTCAACATTCGGTCGACTTCATCGTACATCGCCTGTCGAACAGGGGGCGACACCAGGTAGTAGCGCTGTTTAATCGGTGCACTACCCTGGGTGTCGATCTTATGTTCGATAAGATCCGTTTTACCGGTCTTTCCGGAGACCAATGGAATTTCCCCTGCTAGAAACTCGTCGAGTCGGTCCTTTTCGGTCTTCGTCAAGTCCGTAATTCCGTGACAAACGATGGAGTCTTTTTCTGGGGCGATTTCGTCGGGTCCGCGCTCCGCGAAAACGTGCGGTACATTCGTTAATCGCGAAACCCAACCGCCGTTGGCGCTATCGATAACGATTTCGAACGCATTAACGAAATCGATCCCCAGAATCATGTCGACCGTCAAGTTCGGAACTATTCGTACGTCGAAGTCTCGTTCCAGTCCGTCCACTGTGACTGTTATCGTGGTCTCTTCCTGGATCGTCTCCACCTGTCCATTGGCCGTTACTATTTGTTTAATTAGAGGAGGTCGAAATACTCTCCCCTCTCTGAATGTCGGTTTCAGCCCGTAGGCTCCGAGGAAGGTGCGAGACGATCCGGTGTCGAGCAACGCTTTTACCATCCGCTTACCTACTTGTACGTAGATAAACGGACGACTCCCGCTGTCGGTGGAGTCTATCGTAAGTACCGTCGAAGTACTTGTTGACGGTGCGTCGTTAATGATTGCGGTCCCCATGTCGCTGGGGGAAGTATTTGGGACCTTCGAAATTACTTCCCTGTTTCTTTTCCCGAACAACGTTTACAGTTCGGGTCGGGATTGCTGGAGTGGTGGCAGCTATAACAATAACCCTTTTTCTTCGGCTTCGGGCACTCCCTTAACATGTGATCGGTGCTGCCACAATTCCAGCATTTCCACTGGATCGTTTTCGAATTTCCCTCCTTCCGGGAGGAAGTCGAAGGTGTTTCGCTTTTCGAGATCGGACTGTTTCGCTCCGATCTAACCGGGCTTCGCGTTTGGGCTACTCGCGAGTACGTCGGCTTCGCGTCCGATTTCTCGGATTTCTGACTCGACCTCGTTTCTACCGCGGAACTATACTCGAATTTCCGCTCGTTCGATTTTTTAGATTTCGGTTTATACGCGAATTCTAAAAGCGGGGAATCTTCTACCGGGGGAGGCGGCTTAAATTGTTTAATTCCAGCCCAAATAATCTCCCTCTCGGTCCCAAGATCTACCAGATCTTCTAACGTACTGATATCGTGTGGATTTATTTCCCGTCTATACGCTGGCCGAATATTTTCCAAGACAATGTCGAGCAATTCGTCCGGAGGAATTGGTCGAGTCATCCGGGACACGCATCCCTCGATACAGGTAACGTATTCGGCTATCGTCTCGTCGTCGCCCTGCGTTCGTTTCCGAATGAACTTGTCGAGTCTCTTTTGGAGATCTCGAGTTCCAAATCGGGCTAGGAATTCTCGACGAAACTGTCGCCAAGTTTCCCACTCGTCTCGATGGGTCCTGTACCATTGTAGCGGTAGACCCTTCAATATCATTGGGAGGGCACACATTAGGCTGTCTAAGCCTAGACCTCCCAGAGTCGCCCATTCCTCGACTTTTCCAAGGAAATCCTCGGCACTCCCGTCCTCCTTTCCGCGGTATGACAACCGCCACCGACTGACGGCTGAAATTAGTGCCGCCGCATCCCTCGAGAAATTCGGCATCCTCGGTGTGTCGTCGGTTGGTCGTGCCGTCCGTTCGTGGGTGAAGTCTACCCTCGGTCTCGTCGTCGATATCCGTTCGGTCCTGAAGTCCGAATGGGGGTACCCCTGCGGTGAGGATTGTGAGAGAGGCACATTTCGTGTCTCTCGAACTTCCGCATTGTCGCGTCTCGTCACCGATTCCCGAGGGAATCGGTCGTATGCGTCGTCCGTCGGTTGGGGTACCACCGAGTACGTCGGTAAGTCGAGTAGGTCTTCGTGCGTCCGTCGATGGTCCGTCACGAGTCTTGTCGAGCTACGAGGAAGGTTCCTGTCTAGGAACGCTTCCCGAGCTTCCGCGTGTAATGCGGTTGCGCGCTCTGTCGTCCGGTATGTCGTGGTAAGTCCGGTGCACGTCGTCGTCCCAGTACTCATCGTCACGGTCGTTTCGGTCGCTAGGGTCACTGGTGGTAACCAGTGTTGGTCCCTAAAAGTCACCGTCGGTGGTCGTCCCGATCCTCGTCGTTCCGAGGATGTCGAGACTGCGGTTGTCGTAGTGCCGGTTACTGTCGTTAGTGTCGATACAGCTAACGATACCAGCACATCGGTGGCGGTCGAGGTGGTCGGCGTCCGCGGTCGCGGACGCGGACGCGGCGCGATATTCGATACGGTTGGACAGTCGCCTCCTCCGAGAGAGGATACTGTCCAAAATTCGGCGGATCTACCTCGAGTTACGCTGACTAGCCTCTGCTCGTATTCCTCCAACAACGTCAACAGGTCGCGTTGACGTTGTCGGCTTATGTCCAGTTCCGACAATTCGTCGGACATCATGAGAGGTGCGAGAGCTAGTTCGGTCGCGACCGCCTCGGTTACGTTGCGTTTATACCGCAAAAATCGGGTCCTTAGCTCCGCTAAGTTGCCTTCGGTATTTAATCTTAAACGCTGTAACACGGTGCGGAGGGCTTCCTCATCGTATCCCAATAACAAATCGTCTTGGGATGCGGTTGATCCCTCATAGTCGAACGCGTGGGACATTTTCCGGCTTTAAGTATTTTCCCGATTATCGACCGACAAAAAAAGAAAGAAAAAAAAAAAAATTATTTTTCTCCGAAATAAACAAAAATTGTATTCCAACCGGATAATTCGGATTAACGACGGCGAAGAGAGAAAAAAAATATGAAAATTCTGTGAGATTCGACTCACGATTCGATTCGGTTAACAAAAAAAAAATCGACTCAACTCAATTTAAGTCCGATTTAAATTTAGTTCGATTCGATTATAATTTCGGAGTACTATTCGATTCGATTCGATTCGAAAGAACGAGAGAGAAAAGAATGTAAACGGGTTCGAAAGAGAAAAAAAAACGATTACAATTACACTGCACCGCAAACTTTCCTTCGGGTACACGATTTTCGATTAATAATATTATCGACAAAGTCGATCAAAAATATTCAAAACATTTTAAATTCAATACGTTGAAAGGCAAAAAGAAAGGTTTCGCAATTATTGGAAAAAATATCAAAATTTTCGCAAGTGAAATTTACAAAAAAAAATGTTCGAAACGAATATTATCGACTATGTTCATAAAAAAAATATGAAAAATATTTTAATTATAATAACGTTACGACAAGAAGTGAAAAATTTCGAAGTTATAAAAAAAATTGGAAAATATTTCACAACTAAAATTCAAAAATATTTCGACAATATAATTTGAGAAAAAGTGTTCAAAATATACATATATAGAGAAATTCGAAAAATCGGAGCGTTAGAAAATTTATTATTAAAAAAAAACAAATTTTAAAGTCTCGAAAAATGTTCAAAACGAAAATACGAATATTGATGAAGTCGATCGGAAAAAGAAATACCAAAGAAAATAAGCGTGAAAATAAAAAAAAATTTTACACTTATATTTTTTTTTCTTATTAAAATTGAATAATTCGAAAAAGGTCGTTAATGATTTATCTTTCCTCTAAAACAAAAAAAAAATGAAAAGATCGAAATCAAATTTTCAAAAATAGAAATAATGCCTACGTATTAGGAAAAAAGAATCTGAAAATTCAAAAAGAAAAATGAATTTTCCAACGGAAATCGCTGGAAAGTTCGAGGACGAGAAAAACCGTTACCTCGTTCGAACTTTCCCGAACCTATACGAGATTCTCGAACGAAAAAAATAACGAACTGAAATCGAAACGTTTGGGCCCCACGTTGGGCGCCAAATTTGTGACGTGGATCTCGCAATCCCTTCGTTGGGGGGTGTCGACACACCCCACACGTCACAATCGCCCTGAAATCCTGAAAAGAAACCGTCGGAAAAAGGGCTCGATCGTGGGCGCCAGGTGCTATGCACCGCGATCTAACTCAGGAAACGAAAATGGTAGAGGGGAGGGTTCGCATAAACGACACGTTCGACAGACAAAATAAAATGAAAATAAATATATTTGCCGATAACAAAATAGTCGAAATAAAACAAAAGAAAATCCTACAAAATGAATACTAAGAAATAACGAAAAAACAAAGAAACGGGGCGAGGTAGCGCGAACGAAGCGACGAGCTCGCTCAAGATGGCCACCTGTCAACTCAGGTGACTCGACCTCCGGAGCTCGCTCGATTCCTTTTCGGCGACAACGAATACGGGACTCACGCTTTCTCCGTTCTGGGTCCCGCGTGGCGTCCTCTGCTCCGTCGACGACGTCGTAAAAATAGGATATTTATCCCTCGATCGGGTCGTCTTCCTCCTTCGCGTTTTTCTCTTTCTTTCTCTCTCTCTCTTTATCCGCGTGGGCACGTGCTTTCAGGTTTACGTCCAGCGTAGAAGTGAAGAAGTCGGCTTCACTTCCGGCGTCTTCTTCTCGATCTCGGGGCTACGAGCCTCCTCATTGGCTGCGAGTGACGACTCGTACCCCTCGAGTCATCTACGAGCCTTCTGGTGGACGGAACTCCTCGTTGGCTTCGACTTTGCGGTAGAGACGATCCCCATTGCTTCGGAGAAAACGTCTCTCGATTTTTCCCCGCTGGGACGACGTCGAAAATCCTTCCTGGAGTGTTCCGGGGTCGACTTTGCTCCTTCCACCAACGGCTGCTTCGACTGACGTGGTTCTAATGACGTCAGTGCCGGTTCGTCTCCGCGACGAGTCTCCACGTGGTCGAAAGTCTGGTCCCCGTCGTCTTCGACAGATGGCGCCTCGTGTTCGGTTATCGCGACTCGCCTCGGCCCGTTCCGAACCTACTCTTATCGACGCTACGATCTCTAATGCGAATCTAATCTATATTTCGGCCGCCTTAATTCTAACAATCATATTATGTCGCTCTTACACCGCGGAATAACTTAACCTAAGTGTTTGTTGACTTCCACGGTGGACGTATATGCGATCGATCCATGCCGATCGATCGTATCGATTGAATTTCGCGGCGCGAATAGTCGTGGGGAAAGTGCGTGGGAGGTTCGAGATCTTTGTATCAGGGAATCGATATTCCCTGTTACATCGTTCTATTATCCGAAATTCCACTATCCGGCCACTTTTGTCTCCCTATTAGTTCGGATATGGGGATCTCTACTGTAAAAGAAAATAAGACATTGACCAGGGCTCGAACCCTCGTCAAAAAGTTCGCAGCGATTTAAAGGCCAAGCGCTCTACCACTGCGCTACCAACACTATTGAAAACTTGTGTACAAGTTTAAAATACAAAATATAGCGCGTTGTTTTGGTTAATTAGGTTTGCAATTTCACTGAAATCTGAAAAAATTCTGTTATAGGCGTCTCTGTTACCAAATCTCGAATTAATTCGATTTTTAATCGAATTGAATCGAGTTTAAAATAATAACTACAACAACAACCATAGTAATAATGATAATAATGATAGTAGTAATAATAATGATAATGATAATGGTGACGGTGACGGTGACGGTAACGATAACGATAATCATAATAATCACAATGATAGCGGTAGATAGCGGTTTTAAATTTCACCATCTTGTTTCTTATGTATTATTACTATTACAACTTTATTGTCTAACGAAAATACATACAATCATACTAGTGAGGTAGTGGTAGTAATAGAAGAAATAACAGACGTAAGATTTTTAATGTTTTGGTGTTACCTTATGATTCCTTAAGTATTACCACTACTACTCTGTTGCCGAAGGACAACACACCATGGTGTAGTATTGTGGTAGTGGTAACAATAGAAGCAATGTTTTGATTGTACCCATATCTTAGTTCTTTTGTTATTTTACCACTACTACTTTGTTTGGCGATGTTTAGGGTTGAGTATAAATTATTTTGACCGCCTACCGAGCCTCTTCGGCGTTCTGATTAGCCAGAACGTTTTAATTAATAACTCGTTAATTAACTCGAATTGTAAAAAATGGTATTGGACTTTTCGATTCCATTTTTTACCATCCACCACCACCTTTCGGCATCGACACCTTATGCCGGACACCCTGTATAATGTTATTATCATTATTAATTTTACTTTTATTACAGTGTTATAAAAGTAAAAGCAATTAATATTGTTTTTTATTCTATCAATTTTGTAATATTATGAATTTAAAATGTTTAACGGAAAAAAAAGAGTTTCATCGGTAGGATTCGAACCGACGACCGCCAACCTTCCAATTCCGAGTTCGTCGCTTAGCGAACTCAGCCTTTGTAGAGGCCATTTCCTACAGAGACAGAAGTCTAGATTACCCTACTATGCGACACTCAACTGTGTACGTCATCACAGTGGTTATCAACTCGCAGCTCCTCTGACAGCATTAACGCCGCATACTGTACATGTTATAGCTTTTACACTAGTATTAGTATGTACATTTATTCATTCCCTAAACGGGTTACAAAGTCTTCGTATGACAAAAACAAATGAAACTGTTATACCTTATATTAATTATTTTTTCTCCCCTCTTCCTCACCTCTCCCTGAACAGGCATTTTCTCTCCTCACCTCCCCCCCCCCCCCCGTCCGGCTCTCGCCACCCTTCATTAGAGGCCCTTGCCCCCCCCCCCCCTCCTTTGAACACATATCCCACCAAGTACTTTAATTCTTTCACCACCTCAATTTCTTTTTTTCCCCAATTCCATCTTAACCTCTTCATCCTCCCCCTCCCTCTCTGAATGTCATTACCAATGTCTTCCCTGTATTTATTTTGAAACCTTTTCCTATAAAATAACTCTCCAACTCCGCCATCATTACTCATATACTCTCTTCCCCCTTCACGAAGAACTACTATATCGTCAGCATACGTCAATTCTTTTACCCTCTCCCCTCCCACGCTTATGACTCCCCTCCCAAACCTTCTCAGCATGCCTGAGTTCGACACCAGTATATTGAACAGTATTGGGCTTAGAGGACACTGCCTAGAAGACACACCTTAGAGGTCACACTCTACCTTACCTCGCTTGCCGTCCAAAAAAGCCCACTTAATTTCTCCTCCACCCTTACCCTATTTTTCACTTCCTTGTACATTTCTTCTGCCCTCTCAAGCAAAACTTCCCTTACTCTTCTCTTTCTCATCGTTTCCCACAAGATCTCCCTATTTAGTGCCCTTTTTCCCCCTATTTCCCTGTGCGAAATGTCCAAGCTTGTCAGAGGTCTTAAACTTGAAACTGCAGAGAGCGCTAAACTCCTGTATCAGATATATCTTTGACCTTCGAGCTGATGACCATATTACGCCCTATCGACTCCAACGACTTGGCTGGCTCGCGGTTGCGAATAGGAGGAATTACTTTTTGGCCTGTGTTCTGTTTAAGCTCCTCCAAACCGGCAATCCACCCCATCTTGCCAATCTATTTTCCTCCATCGATGATCGGTCCAGGCATTCAGAAAGGTTGATTCCTAAAGGTTTAAACCTTGTCATCCCTAAATTTCATACACAAGCCTATCAGAACTCCTTCCTTGTCTCCGGAGCCTACCTCTGGCGACTGCTCCCCTTTGACATCCGTTCTGCTCCCTCTTTCGAGGTCTTCCGCTCTAACAAGGAGAGTAACAGGGTGATGGGTCACCGATTTTCTTCAAACTTTGCACACTTTTAGTAGTCCACTAGGACAATATAATGTCCAAATATTAAGGCGTATTACTCAAGCGTTTTCGAGAAAATCGCAAGCGAAGTTTGATGCGTCGCTTATCAAGAGACACGGTAGTGTCTCGAGACAAGTTCATTTATTGGGCGAGAGCGCTACCGTGTCTCTTTTCTGGACCGAACTAGGTGCTAACACATAACAAATAGCCGAAGCGTTCTGTGTACATACACGGCTGGAAAGCCTTTACACACTCACACGCTGTCTGTAACATCAGTAGTAGAGCTCAACGGTGGGCTAGGCCCTAGGAATTCAGTGATCTGTGTTTTGTTTTTCCGAATATCCAAAAGACGAAAATTTACCTTACCGACGCACGTTATGTATTCTTTTATTTATATTTTCTCGAGATATAAAGCCGATAATAATAATAATATTTGCAAAAATCTAGCAAAAAGGAGACAAATCCCCCTAAAAAACACCTCTGGTGCAAAAAAGTCGAGACAAGTTCATTTATGAAAAGGGATCTCTCTACAAAAGTTGTGAAATCCTACAACATTAGACAAGCTCATTTTTTCCATTATATCAATACGAAGTAATTACAAAATGGAAAGAATTTTTTCTGTTTACGTGATTAGAACCGGTATTGAACTTGTTGGACCCCGAACAATTCAGATGTTTGAGTATGATGTATAATTATTCATATTATTATGTAATCTGATCTTTACTAATTCATAATGCGGTAAAAATAAATTAAATTGTAAGATATTTATTGCTTATCGTTTGGGTTCGGGGCCCGACAAGTTCAATACCGGTTCTAATCACGTAAACAGAAAAAATTCTTTCCATCTTGTAATTACTTCGTATTGTCATAATGGAAAAAACGAGCTTGTCTAGTGTTATTGGATTTCACAACTTTTGTAGAGAGATCCCTTTTCATACATGATCTTGTCTCGACTTTTTGCACCAGAGGTGTTTTTTAGGGGTATTCCCTTGCGTTACCATCGTTAACAAGCAGCGGCGGTGGCCGAGTGGTTAGCGTTCTAGCTTCGTAACCGCTAGATCGCTGGATCGAGTTCCCTTTCGTACCTATTTTTTTTTTTTTTTTTCGTACATTATTACATGTATATTATTATTTAAAGGTAATATAATGTGATAATATATTTATTTGCATCATTTTTTATTACCACAAACATATTTAAAATTGTGGATGAATAAAGGACGAAAAGCATTGATTTTCATTCAATATTCTTATTTATTAAATATATAATAACAAAAAAATAAAAAACAACGAAACATAATTAAATTTTATAATTAATCGTAAAATGCATCTTGGGGATTGCAAACCGTAGGTTGATACTTATCATATAAACAGGGGAAACATAAAGTGTTTTGGCACATTGGGTTACATTTAGGAGGTATCACTTTCACTGTAGTACAACAAGGAAGACCTACGTCATCGCTAGAAATTTCATTTTACAATGCAGGGTTTGTATGACCCCCCAAGAAACTATAATTAATAAAAACTGTTTCATTAAATTGTCCACAATTCTCTGTACTCTGGGCCCAAACTTTTCTGTGGGTTCTTGCAAGCACAAGAACACGTGCGGTAGAAATTCCCCCGACAAGGAAAGTTTGGGCCCAGAGTACAGAAAACTGTGGACAATTTAATGAAACAGTTTTTATTAATTATAGTTTCTTGGGGGGTCAAACAAACCCTGCATTGTAAAATGAAATTTCTAGCGATGACGTAGGTCTTCCTAGTTGTACTACAGTGAAAGTGATACCTCCTAAATGTAACCCAATGTGCCAAAACACTTTATGTTTCCCCTGTTTATATGATAAGTATCAACCTACGGTTTGCAATCCCCAAGATGCGTTTTACGATTAATTATAAAATTTAATTATGTTTCGTTGTTTTTTTATTTTTTTGTTATTATTTATTTAATAAATAAGAATATTGAATGAAAATCAATGCTTTTCGTCCTTTATTCATCCACAATTTTAAATATGTTTGTGGTAATAAAAAATGATGCAAATAAATATATTATCGCATTATATTTCCTTTAAATAATAATATACATGTAATAATGTACGAATAAAAAAAAAATAGGTACGAAAGGGGACTCGATCCAGCGATCTAGCGGTTACGAAGCTAGAACGCTAACCACTCGGCCACCGCCGCTGCTTGTTAACGATGGTAACGCAAGGGAATATAAGCGACGCATCAAACTTCGCTTGCGATTTTCTCGAAAACGCTTGAGTAGTACGCCTTAATATTTGGACATTATATTGTCCTAGTGGACTACTAAAAGTGTGCAAAGTTTGAAGAAAATCGGTGACCCATCACCCTGTTACTCTCCTTGTAAAGTCTATACTTTCCTCCTCAACTCCGAATTAGCCGGTCAGACGTTCTCACTGTTTCCATCTTAAATCTCTGCTCTAACTTTCACTATTGCACCCTGGCTCTGGCTTTTCTCCGGTTTTTTCTGGCTTTTTTCTGACTTTTTTATGGCTTTTTTATCTTTCTACACAATTTGTAACTTTTAATTCGTCTAAATTCCTTTAAATTATTCATAATTTTTCCTAATCATTCACATCTTCTACATTTCATTCTCTTAATTTTATTGCTTATCATCCTATGTCAGCTCTAATCTTATAATTCACTTTTGTCATCACTTCCATTACTTATCTGTAACTTTGTATATCTCAACCTTGCCCCATGGCAACCCGGGCATAGTCACTAACAACAATAAACAATAAACTTCTTGAAAGGCTAGGTGGAGGGCAGCTCCGTGATAATCTGGACTTCAATAACATCATTGTTCCAATGCAGTTCGGGTTTCGTCCGGGGTTCAGCACACGATCATGATAGACAACACGAATCCGTGTTGTCTATCACGGGATGGGCTCTATGAACACCTGGGCTTCGTTACGGGCTTCCAGATGTGACAGACTCTCTACACCGCCATAGAGGACAACAGGGTTGACGTGCGCAAAGTAGGTGAATCGTTGTTAGCTTGCGGACAGAAACTAAACACGGTAGAAGACAGAAACTAACACTTTCATTCTTTCACGTTTAGATTTCCTCCTTAGGGGATTCCGCATGGAGAAGGGTCTCATTAGGGAGGCCGATACGGATATTAAGTCTCATGCCAAATAGTGGATAGAACTCACTCAGGGAGCGAGTAAGGAGCTCAGGTATCTACCCCTTAAGTTGGGGGGAAGTGGTTTGATGCTCCTAGCCGAGATCTCACAAGGGCTGTGCCAGGGTGGTGGGTCACCGATTTTTCTCAATCTTTGCACACTTTTATTAGTCCATTAGGACAATATAAGGTGCACTTTTCAAGCGTTTTCGAGAAAATCGCAAGAAAAGTTTTGCGATTTGCGATGCGACGCTTATATTCCCTTGCTTTAAGATCGTTACCAAGCAGCGGCGGTGGCCGAGTGGTTAGCGTTCTAGCTCCGTGACCACTAGAACGCTGGATCGAGTCCCTTTGGTGTCTTTTTTTTCAACCATTTCATGTATATTACAATTTAAAGTAAATATAACACGAAAATATATTTATTTGCACGATTTTTTATTACAACAAACATATTTAAAATTGTGGACGAATAAAGGACGAAATGCATTGACTTTCATTCACTATTCTTATTTATTAAACAAATACAAAAAAATAAGAAACAGCCAAAGATAATTTAATTTTCATTGTCTAATGCATCTTGGGGATTACAAATCGTGGGATGATATTTATCATATAAACAGGGAAAACATAAAGCGCAACGACATCGGCTACATCTTATGAGAGATGCTTTCCCTCATCCGCACGGCTTGTTTAGAATATGTATCGGAAAACAAATTTTTAATCTGCCCATAAAAATAAACGTCGCGGGGTTGGCATATTGGGTGACATTTAGGAGGTATCACTTTCACTGTACAACCAGGAAGACCTACGTCATCGTTAAAAATTTATCACGTTGAGGACGGCGCACAGTGGGACAAAACGGCTCGCGGCGATCAAAAATCAATTTTCGTGAATTCGAAAAATGGAAAAACTATTTATGCACATGGATAAGGAACAAATTGCTGTTTAATGTAGTGCAATCCGTTTTTTTACATTTGCATCCGCTTTGCTGTGGTGCGCATTCAAAATCGGTTGAAATTCGTCCAAGCAAAACGCTTATAATATTACACCTAACTTCAATGTACGATTTTAAAAAACTCTGTTCGGAAAGACGAAATTTCGATGAATCATAAAGATGACTAGATTAATTTAGATTGCATTCAGTGCATAAAGCAAATCAAAACGTTAACAACTTGTTAAATAATAACATTTAAGTAAAAGGAAGTACATCGAATTAAAATTTTAACTTTACATAACCTTTTAAAGACGATTCCCACACATTCCTGGGGTATCATCACTACCATATGAAAGGTTGAACCTTTCTCTCTCAGAAACAAAAAGAATTGGGTGCTACTTCCTGCTTCTTTTAAAGAAAACCGCGATTAAAGTAAACTCTACCTCACGGGAACGTTACGGTCGCAACTGAACACACGCTGTAGTACCGACCGTTCGTAACGGTCATGCGATGTAGAGTTTATTAGGTGTATCAATTAATTTTAAAGGATTTTTGTGTAGATTTTCACACAAAAATCCTTTAAAATTAATTGGCACACCTAATACTTTAATCCCTGTTTTCTTTAAAAGTTGCAGGAAGTAGCACGCAATTCTTTTTGTTCCTGAGAGAGGAAGATTCAGCCTTTCATATGGTACTGATGATACCCCGGGAATGTATGGGAATCGTCCTTAAAACCGTATCTAAAGTTAAAATTTGAATTCGCTGTACTTCCTTTCATTTAAGTGTCATTATTTAACAAGTTGATAACATTATATATATATTCTGTAAAAGATTTATATGTAAGTAATGCTTTAAATATTATTTAATATTAAAGTGTTGTACAGCTATTAAATTCACAAGACAAATACAAGAAAATAGTGGGATGTAAGTGGGAGTTTACAAATATTATTGTTACATGTGTAGAAGGGTAGTTCAGGTAAGGGATAGATCAGGTATGCGAATAGGGTTGTAGTGTCTTATCCTTAAAATGGCTAGATCTGGTAATTAAGTTATATACAAGGCATATTGCGGCAATAATTTGAAGGATTTAGACTTTCCCAACTGTATTATGCTGATTAGATGTAGTGCTTATGGGGGAAAACCCCGTTAAATCTACGTTATAAAACATCTAGTATTTCCCTTTGAATCTGAAAAGGCATCCTCAGGATCAAGACATGGATTTGTCGTAAAATGTACAAAAAAAAAATAGTCATCTACTAATTCCTGAAGGAACACGAGGTTGAACAGTCAGTCGATTGCGAAGGTGAAACCGGGTAAAATGGAAATAACATACCGTGACTTATACAATATAATTCGAGAAAACAGTTTCAGCAAATATGGAGAACTGTCTTCACACATTTCAAGCGTGCATAATGTGGAAATTGCTGACGGAAAACCTATCCAGCGCTACTTTTACACTTTCAAACAAAAATGGAAAGCTGCTACGAGAATTGCATCACAATTCGAAGAGAAAAACCAATCGTGGCTGAATACACGAATGATTTTGAAAACTGTAGAAACATATACAAGAACATCGAATGAACTTCTAACTACATCCAGCAAAGGCAGACCAAGTAAAACTTTCGATAATTGTTCGGTAGTCACCAAAAGACGGAAGTTAAGACAACAAAACGAAAATTTGTGAACTGATATGATGAATCAGGCACTTTGTCAACGTTATAAATCGGAAAAACAATATGAAAAGGCGTCCATTTTGGAAGCTATCGATAAAGCTGGTCCCGATCTTCTAATCAGAATTAAGGACTGCATTCAAACTTCAAAAGACGAGCCGCAAAAATTTACTACAGTAGAAGCCTTATCTCTGTTTTTGGACTTGGGACTTTCAAAAGATAAATATATTGTGCTACGAAATGAGTTGAAGAAGACAAAACACAACGCGTTACCTAGTTATAATAAAATTCTTCAAGCCAAAAGCAAATGCCTGCCGGAAATCGAAGAAGTTACCAGTATTTCTGCCAAAGTATCGCTTCAGAAGTTACTGGATTCTACAGTCAACGGAATTCTGCAATTGAAACCCGAAAGTGAAATCGAGGCCTTAAATCACACTAGTCTGGTTTTAGTTAGCAAATGGGGATGTGATGGCTCATCGGGTCAAAGTGAATATAAACAGAAGATAAATGATCACAATTCAACCGTAACAGACAGCAGTATGTTTATAACATCCATGGTTCTACTTCAACTGCAAGGTATTGATACGGGCAGTCTGTTATGGAAAAATCCCCGGCGCTCATCCGCACACTTTTGCAGGCCCATCACATTCCAGTATGGGAAAGAAACGAAGGAATTGGTCAAGACGGAAGTTCAATGTGTAAGAAGAGAAATTGATTCGTTAGTACCCACGAAATGTGTAATTTACGGAAGAGAAGTCTCAGTATTTCATAAACTGCATTTAACAATGTTAGATGGGAAAGTTGCGCAATATTTAACAGACACGAAGTCTAGTTCGACGTGTATTATCTGCCAGAAGAACCCTAAAGATTTTGGTACCGCAAGTGATGGAGATGTGGAAGAAAATTATGAATATGGCCTTTCACCGCTACATGCGAGAATTCGATTTATGGAATTTGTTCTGCATCTAAGTTACGATTTGAGCTTTAAGGGCGAGGGAATTAGGAATAATCCAGGAAACAAACAGAAGAGACAAGAGGAGAAATTAAAGATTCAAAATAAATTTAGAAACGAACTGGGATTAATTGTCGACACCCCCAAGCAAGGATTTGGAAACACTAACGACGGAAATACCGCACGGAGATTTTTTGAATATCCATACGTAACGTCTACAATCACTGGGATAGATGTTGGAATTTTAGAACGATTCAAAACTATATTAAATGTTCTTTCCTGTGGTGCAACCAGGATCTACTCGGAATGCTACTAATATCTTCAGATCCCTATATTTCGTCGTTCCGAAGAATTAGACGGAAAAAGGATGGGGCGAGATTATACCCTCTAGACATGGTCAATTTAATACATACAGACAACACCGACTGTAAATAAAGTGATACGCGGATAACTTTTTCGCGTATCTGAATAAGACTGTATGTACCGTTGCGATAAAGCAATAAATAAAGAACATGATTACTTCTCACAAGGAAAGGTCTCCAACCCGACCTCACCGATTTCAATAATTTTTGGATATGTTGTAGTACTCGAAAAACTAAGAGACACGTATTTTTTTGTATGTGCGGTAACTCGCTTTAAAGGGGTGAAAACCACCCCTAAAGTTTTATCCGAAAATCGTTTTTTTATCATATCTCGGCTTCTAATTAATATTTTTTAATAAAACAAAGTGGAAAATATTTGTCATAAGAAGTAGAAGATTTTAGGTGTATTTATGACCCAAGGGGTTGCAACCCTTATTTTGTATTTAAAACAGAAAACTAGATTTTGTATGCTTTTTTTCTTTATAATAACCAGGATATGAACTGAAAAAAATAAAGAAAAGCATTTCCGTTTACTCTATCGCATATTTTAGTTGTCGTGTTTCAGGATTTTTTACGCAACCGCCCCCAAATACCGCAAACTACCCCTTAAAATAATACATCGCATGTAATGATGAACAAAATTTTTTTTTCTTGAGATTTATTACATGTGGAAACAGAATATAATTTATATAAAAAACAATCATTTTATACATTTTTTTGTAATATAGTAGTATAAAAAGGATGATAAAAGTCACCCTCAGAAGTGAATTATTCAATATAACTCGATTTTTATTAATATTTTTTAACGGAATTGATTAAAAATTATTTTTGAAGGGAAGATTTATCCTGTCTTACGAAGGGATTTTCTATGCAACCGCCCCCAAATACCGTAAACTACCCCTTAAAGTAATACAGCGCATGCAAATGATGAAACAAATTGTTTTCCTTAAAATTACTTAAATTTAATAAGTTAGTAAAATATAATATTGTTTTAATATTATATTAAAGTTACTTTTTTGTGACTATTATTATAGTTGCTCATTATTATCATTATTATTATTTTGTGAATTGTAATATTGAAAGAAAATTTAAATATTTATAGTTTTGTCGAGAAAAAGTAATAATAATAATAATAATAACACAATAACAATAATAATAATGATGATAATGAGCAGCTATAATAATAATTATAAAAAAGTAACTCTAATATAATATAAAACAATATATATTTTACTAACATATTAAATATAAATAATTTTAGAGAAAAAAATTTTCTTCATCATTTACATGCGCTGTATTACTTTAAAGGGTAGTTTACGGTATTTGGGGGCGGTTGCGTAAAAAATCCCTTCGTAAGAAAGGATAAATCTTCCCCTCAAAAATAATTTTTAATCAATTCCGTTAAAAAATATTAATAAAAATCGAGTTATATTGAATAATTCACTTCTGAGGGTGACTTTTATCATCCTTTTTATACTACTATATTACAAAAAAATGTATAAAATGATTGTTTTTTATATAAATTATATTCTGTTTCCACATGTAATAAATCTCAAGAAAAAAAAATTTTGTTCATCATTACATGCGATGTATTACTCTAAGGGGTAGTTTACGATATTTGGGGGCGGTTGCGTAAAAAATTCTGAAACACGACAACTGAAATATTCGATAGAGTAAACGGAAATGCTTTTCTTTATTTTTTTCAGTTCATATCCTGGTTTTTCTAAAGAAAAAAACCATAAAAAATCTAGTTATCTTCAAATATAAAATAAGGGTTGCAACCCCTTGGGTCACAAATACACCTAAAATCTTCGACTTCTTACGACAAATATTTTCCACTTTGTTTTATTAAAAAATATTAATTAGAAGCCGAGATATGATAAAAAAACGATTTTCGGATAAAACTTTAGGGGTGGGTTTCACCCCTTTAAAGCGAGTTACCGCACATAACAAAAAACACGTGTCTCTTAGTTTTTCGAGTACTACAACATATCCAAAAATGATTGAAATCGGTGAGGTCGGGTTGGAGACCTTTCCTTGTCAGTAATTATGTTCTTGTATATGTTTTTACAATTTCCAAAATCATTCATGTATTCAGACACGATTGATTTTTTCCTTCGAATTTTGATGATATTCTCGTAACAGTTTTCCATTTTTGTTTAAAAGTGTAAAAGTAACGCTGGATAGATTTTCCGTCAGCAATTTCCACATTATGCATACTTGAAATGTGTCAACACAGTTCCACTGTTTATGTTATTTTTCGATTAAAAACACAATAAATTATATTTATACTTCATATGTGTTTTTATTTTAAACTCTTAGTAATCTATTGCTATTTTTATATCCTTTGTGTCACCATTAATGAATAACAAAAATATTTTTTTTTACAATTACTAACAGTCTTAAATAATATTTTAGTTTTAAAAGAAAACATATAACAGACAAGAAGTACTATTAAATAAAATGTTAATTTTATGTATGCTAGGTGTTTTGATGTGAAAGCATGTTAGTTTACTTCTACTACTATTACGTACATCCTGTCATTTTTAAATTATTAAATACTTTTTCTCACGGTTATTAACAGTTTTGAGTCGAACTTTGGTTAAACAACATAAAATATGTAAAACAAGTAAAAGATATTGAACGCGCTACACCTTATACGTGAATATTTTGACACCCTGTAGTTCAAATTGATTTATACCAATATAACTTAAGTATCATAATATAGGGAATAACTCCCAAAAATTTCATTACAATATTTCTAATAGCACCAAAGTTATAGATTTTTGATCTTAAAAAGTGCGCCGTCCTCAACGTGTTAATCATACAATGCAGGGTTTATTTGACACCCCCCCCCCCCCCCAGAAACTACAATTAATAAAAACTGTTTCATTAAATCGTCCACAGTTTTCTGTACTCTGGGTCCAAACTTTCCTGTGGGTTCTTGCAAGCACAGGAACACGTGCGGTACTAATTCCCCCGACAAGGAAAGTTTGGACCCAGAGTACAGAAGACTGTGGACGATTTAATGAAACAGTTTTTATTAATTATGATTTCTTAGGGGGGGGGGGGGGTCAAACAAACCCTGCATTGTATGATGAAATTATGAAATTTTTAGCAATGACCTACGTGTTCCTAGTTGTACAATGAAAGTGATACTTCCTAAATGTAACCCAATGTGCCAACCCCGCGACGTTTAATTTTTGGGCATATTAAAAAATTTGTTTTCCGTTACGTATTCTAAACAAGTCGTGTGGATGCGGGAAAACATCTCTCATAAGATGTAACCGATGTCGTTGCGCTTTACGTTTCCCCTGTTTGTATGATAAGTATCATCCCACGATTTGCGATCCCCAAGATGAATCAGATAATTAAAATTTAATTTTCTTTGGTTGTTTCTTATTCTTTTGTAATTATTTATTTAATAAATAAGAATAATTAATGAAAATCAATGCATTTCGTCCTTTATTCGTCCACAATTTCAAATATCTTTGTTGTAATAAAAAAATCGTGCAAATAGATATATTTTCGCGTTTGTAACCGGGGAACCTCGGGATCGGCTTCCCGGCACAAACTGACACCCTTTCCCGAGAGATCCAAAGCCAGAAGGGCGCCAGGGACTTTTTAACCTTCTAAAAGTCCCAAAGTTATTGTGAAGCCTCCCACCACGAAGGTGTTTGGCTATGCGACCTCACCTCTCACAGGTATACGCGTTCGAACAACAATAACTAACGTTATGCGTTCGAGATTAAACCCGGCACCACTTCCAGGTTAACCCGGCTTTCGCTATGAAAGACCAAGTTTCAAAACGTAGCTGCCACCTCGAGTCCATCCCATTGCTGGGCGTCGCCTTCCCCGGTGGAGTGGTGTCCTGTTCTCTTTGCAGCCGCAGAGGAGCTGGGATTTCCCTTATACTTGGGGGCAACATTGCTTTTTAGGGCGCAGTTGGATCCCCTCAACCTCATCGAGTTGCTAAAAGTCCCAAAGGACTCTCCGAAGCAACCCAAAAACTATAAGACCCAAAACCGACTATCTCTTATCTCCGGGACGTGAAGGTTCCGCCACGACTCCGCCGACTGCTGACCTAACCTGAAAAGGAAGGGCTAACCCACGGGAAAATCCCCCAGATGAATAAACTCCAAATTTGTAATAATGAAGACTTTAATAGAAAGAAAAAGGAATATTAATAATAATAACAATAATAACATCGGGGAGAACCCCTTAACAATTCGGGTCCTGTTCCGCCACGTGGTCCCAAATGGACCGAACCAAAAACTAGGTGGCGAAACCAAAATGAAAATCAAAAAGGACCAATCCGAATGAAACTGATACAAAAGAAAATAATCTTTTACAAATATGTCCAAAATCAAATACAAAAAGAAAGAAAGGGGGAAGCCAAATCCGAAAATGTTCGAAGCCAATCTGGGTTCGTAAGCCACACAGGCACCGAAACGAAGATGGTGGCTCTAACGGTTGTGGGGAAAACGTGGTTTTCACCCAACCGACCGAACCAATCTTTCTAAATCGTAGCGCAGCTCTCTCTCTCTTCCCTACTAACTCTAAGGTCGAGAGAAAAGCTCGCTCTATAACCAAACGAAGCCCGCGGGCACTCACCAACCGAAATACCAAAACGAACTCCAACGTATCAAAGAAAAGAATCCCCTGGCTTAATGCGTCCAAAATGTCCGCTTCCACAAGTCTTCGTGTCGTGACGCCGTCCAAGGAAGAAGTGCCGATCTTTTTCTTCTCCACCGTCTTCATCCTCGGGGCGTGGCTGCGCTTGCGCTGTCCTGCACTCCTTTGCTCAGCGATAAGGAGGTGCTGCCACTGATTAGGAATCGGTACCTTCCTGGTTACCGATCGTCTTTGCTTCCCGAGATTCCGACAGATGTCCCAACAGATGTTCGTTGACCGATGGCGAGTGATTCCAATGGTGAGTGCCCTATTGGTTGGTTATTCTCCGATCGACAAGACGAACCAATCGTATCCTATGGCTTCCCCTATACGCCGCTTATCGCTATCTTATATCTAAACTTATCCGAAGCTTAGCCTAAGGGATCTAGCCCTTTACACGATTCCGTAGCCAAAATACATACCGATCCAACCGACTTGACGTCTCCTCTGGACGGGTATGTTCCGAAGTATCACTTGTAACGTAGCGTGTGAAACGCCACGTTACACGTTATATTTCCTTTAAATTGTAATATACATGAAATGATTTTAAAAAAAAAGACACCAAAGGGACTCGATCCAGCTTTCTAGCGGTCACGGAGCTAGAACGCTAACCAATCGGCCACCGTCGCTGCTTGGTAACGATCTTAACGCAAGGGAATATAAGCGTCTCATCGCAAATCGCAAAAGATTTCTTGCGATTTTCTCGAAAACGCTTGAGAAGTGCACCTTAGTATTTACACATTATATTGTCCTAATGGACTACTAAAAGTGTGCAAAGATTGAGGAAAATCGGTGACCCACCACCCTGGCACAGTCCTTAGCAGATATGCTCACCGTTGCCCATGGATTTCGACTCTTCAAAGCATGAGACGAGTTGGCTTCGGCGTCTCTGCAGGATAATGTCGAGGTAAAAATAAGGAGGTCATCAGATATGAGAGCTCTGGCGCAGTACTTGTGGGTTCAATGGCGTTGGGCGGAGGAAAGAGGACAGATGGAACTAGAGGGTACAGGTCTCTTTGACCATAATTGTCCCCCCAGACGCCAGACATCAAGTCATCTCTCGCCTCAGACAGGCCCTCGTGGAGTACTCTTGCGCCCCTCTGTTTCAAAGAAGGTATTCAATCTGTCATCTCTGACGGGGGAGTTGAACCACTTTTTGAGAAACGGCTCTTTCACTCATTTTGCTGATTGATGTTTCATTCGCCGGGTTAGGCGGAATATCCTGCCGTTGAATGATGTTAGAAGATACGGGGATGGCAACAAGCGGTGCAGGGTGTGCGAGTCAGCCCTGGAGACTCTCCAATATATCCTGTGTCATTGTCGCCTTCAGTCAGGAGGGGGGTTTGCTAGAAGAGGCATGACGAGGTCCTCGACAAACTCACCAGAACCGTCAAGCGCGAGGGGGAGATAAGGGTTAATGGGACGTTGGGACTGGTATCTTCGAACCTTTGCCGTGATCCTACAATCGCACATGAAGGGTCGAAGAGATTTATCATCATTGACGTTGCGATAACCTTCGAACTCCTACGCGAAGAGGAGGTTCAGAAGTACCAGCCCCTAGCAAACGAGCTCACCCGGAAGAGTTATAGCGTCTCACCGACGCCTTAGTGGTTGGCGCCTTGGGGTCCTGGGACGTCAACAATAAGGGTGTTTTGCGCTGGCTGGGAGTCAGCGAGCATTACGGGGCGCTACTAAGGAAATTAAGGGGGGCAATACATGTAGACGGTAAGAAAATAGTCAATTTTTATCATTTTTTTTCTTAAGGAACAAAACGTTTTAAATTTTTGAAACTTTAGGTACACTTTACTACATAATTAAACTGTTTAAATAAATTTTTCCATTAAGGAATATTGTCAAATGGCGATGTTCTGTCGTGATCTTCCAGGAAGGTTTTGGCGGCAGTTACCCCTTTGTGGGAGTCCAACGACTTTAATGATCATCTTAAAAGTATGAATAAGAAATTTTTAGTATTTTATCATCCAGATGCTGAACTTATACCTAAGAAATATTTAAACAATGGAAAATTACAAAAGTGGAATGCTTCAGAAAAAAACTGCAATCTTACGTAAAATTTTTTTTCTTTTTGGCAATACAAAAGCAGTTTTGAAAATCGATTTTCGCAAAGAAGTAGGTATAAGTTCAAGGTAATATTGTTATTGAGTTGTGTATACAATTTTAGCACGATCAGTGGATTCGTTGATAAGTTATGTTTCCCACAATCTTAAAGAATGTAGTTTTCCACAAAACGTTTTTAAAGTTCCAAACTACGAACACTCAATCACTTTAGTAACTTACCGGCTAATTAGCCATTCCAGGGACACACCGAATTTCAGTTTAAAACTTTACCACCTTATTTTTCAGATATTCAACATTTTATGAAAAAAAAATTGATTTTATGAAGCTGCTACATGTATTTCCACCCTTAACGGTGTTTGGAGTGATCAAGTGAGCCAGGGACATTCACGCCATCCATGTCTCCGAACAAAGGCACTACGCCGACGCAGATAACGAGCGAAGGAAGTAGTTAGAGAGAGTAGTACAAATCGGACAGTTAGAAAAATTTTGATTTTCTCAATTTTTTAATATTTTTTAGTACCTACCGACAAACCCTTCCTGGTAAATTTTGAAAATTGTTTATATTATATATATTTTATTTCTTCTTCTATTTATCATTGTGGTACCGCTTTGTGGTTTGTCTTTTGTAAACCTATAGCCCTCGTCAGACCTCTTCTCACGGCCTTATTTATCTCTCGTCGCACCTCTTCTCTCGGCCCAGGGATCTGTATTATTGATTGTTGTAAGGCCCTCTTCTTCGTTCTCCATATTGATGCTAGGCGGTGGGTTGGGTGGCCTTGAGAAAAGCTCACAAACACTTCTGATAACATGAGACGACCGAGCGTGGAAAAAAGGTGGAACGGTCCTACCCGGGAATCGAACGCGGGACCTCTCACATGCGAGCGTGGCACCTTCCCACTGAGCGACTGTCCACCTATACTATTATTTCCAAAAATAGTGTTTGGACAAAAAAAAGTTTACTACGAAAATTGCTGTTTTTTACGTATAATAAGATCCCATAATAAAAAATAGAGGTTTCCATTTAAAAAAACAAAGTTGACCTTCAAATGACCTTGAAAACGCCACCCAAATAAAAAACTGATATTGCCCCCCTGCTTCTCCGTTGAAATAGTCTGATACGTGTTTTATATTTTTTAAATATCTTCCATACTTTTCGAAATATTCAGCTAGAAAGTTTTCAAATGAACACCCTGTATAGATATGCACTCGTTCTTACAGTGCATATCGCTACGGACGTGACAATGTACTCTTTAGAAAAAAAATTAACAAAATTTTGTAAGTATTTTTTAATGAGATTTTTGATTTTTATATTTTGAATTTCATTTTCCAAAGTGAGTGCATATTTTGATTTTCGTCAAAATTTTTTATAGCAAACTACTACTCATTCCACAACTTTCCAGGCCGGTCCGGTCGTGGGACCTCTAAAGCTATTTTTTTTTTCGATTTTTGAAAATTTGAAAAAATTTTTTCTCTCTTTTAGTCATTATGAATATCAATTTCCGTTACTGTATATTATTTTTCTAATTATTTTTGAATAATTTCTACAACTTATAATTGTAAAGAGGTGTTTAAAATCAATCAATTGTCGTTAAATCAATTTATAGTCAATAAAACAAAAATATCTATTTATTTTCGTAATTTTTTGAAAAATCTGATTGGGGTTGAATTTTCAATAATATTTTTTGTTCTAAAGTATTTGTTATAAATTTGCTAAATATTGCCGTAAAATTTTCACCTGAACAGGATTATTTAGATGCAAGGGAAAAATTTGATCTGAGATACAAAACAGCTAAGTCAATTGCAGGAACGCACAAAATTTATTCATTTGTTCCAATGGATAGCAGAAATGTACGAGTTAAAGGTCATTCTAGTTCAAATGATGCCAGCGTATGTAAAATTTTCAAAAAATTACGAAAATAAATAGATATTTTTGTTTTATAGATTATAAATTGATTTAACGACTATTGATTGATTTTTGCGCGGGACTAGACCTCGGCACACTAGACCAGACGACTGAACTTGTAAGGTTCAGGTTTTAGTCGCACGGACGGACATCGGAGAGGGAGACAATCAAAAAAGACACACGCGATCTTCTAATAACAAATAACGATAATTTATTCAAAAAAAAAAACTTAACTAAAGCAGAAAAAAGAGAGCGCATAAGAGCGCGTGCAAAGATGTAGCGTACGGACGCTGTAAAGGGTCGTTCCCGGACCTAAAAGGCGCACGGGCGCTCGCTAAGCTAAGTCGAGGGCTGCTGGATGCAGCCGAAACTGAAGGGAGGAAAAGCAACGAAGGGCTACTCCCGACAGTGGAAAGAAATCCCGACAGAGTCCTCGGGAAATCTCTAGCAAGAGAAAGGATGGTGCGGAGTCCGCACCGTCAAAGGAAAAGGAGAGCACGCGAGGTCGCCTCGCGGTTGGAAGATAGGTATGGTTCAGGGAACCAGAATACCAGCGCTGTAAGGCATAGACATTAGTTCCGCGTCTGGAGCGGCTCTCGGCGAGCTGAAGACTGTCAGTTCTGCCGGCGATCTCGACCAGCGAGACTCGCCGATCCTTCTCTGTCGAAGGTGGGGGCAGCAGCGAGTGGGGACTAGCCCGGAGAAGGAGACTGTCCAGCGAGCCCTGGCTCAGCCCCTCTCCTGAACCGATCTCGAACAACCTACCCCCCCATTGACGCGTGCATGAAAATGCAGCGTCAATGAAATCCAAAAACCCGAGCCGGGTAAAAATACCGGTTAAGGACGGACAATGTAGATTTAATGATTACGATAAATGCGTAATACTAACTTGTAACTTGAGAAACGTAAACTTTAATGTACTATTAATTTGGCGTATTTGAGCGTTAAATCTGGGTTCCAGCGGAGGATGATTTTCCCGGACGGAGCCCAGGCCTTCCATTTCCGGTATTTGAGAACCTGGTTAGCGGGTGCGTGTACTACCACACCAAAAGCAGCGACCGAGATGGTCCCGCGTGTTCTCTCCACCTCTTTGGCCGTTGGATCGTGGAGGATCCCTCCCGTCCAGTTGGTGGCTGAGATGGCCTGCAGTTGCATGGCTAGTGGTCGACGCCGGTTGCAGGGGACCATCCGTGGTAGTTCCGGAAGGGCTCCGGAAGAATTGGTCCGTGCTATGGGCGTTGGGCTGTACTCAGGAGTAGGTGTGGAGGACTCCACCATCGGCTCGGGCATATACTCCGGGATCGGCTCCAGTCCCAAATCCTCCAGCATCGTTGACAACCCGGGAGCTTCGGATTCACCGGGACAAAATTCGCGAACAAAGGAATCGATATATCGTTCCAGTTCGCTATCTAAGCCGACTTCTAGTTCCATGTTGATGTCTAAAGCTTGACTGACTACTTCTCGGAAATTCTGCCGCGGTTCCGAGAAGGAATCACCTTGTTTGTTATTGTTTGGGTCACAGGAAGCTTGGCTAGACTCCAAACTTGGATAGCGAAACAATAATTGGAGTCATTCGAATATTGTTGTCAAACATGCGCTAGTACTAATTGAATTTGTCTCACGCGTAACTTTCGAACAGAAAAATAAAATATTAATTTAAAATCATTTAAGTCGTGGGAAATAGACGCTATCCCGGCTGAGGGGTTTCAGCGGGGAGTGTTGATGTGAATTGTGGTACATGACCGATGATCGCAATTCACTTGATTGTTGATGAAATAGGTACAAGTGCATTCTAGGCGGATGCATCGTCTACTGGAAGTTTGCAAAGTTGATAAAAGGCCCTTTGTACTTCCTTATTCCCGGTTTTGACCAGAGCGACTCGCGAGACCGAGTCCACTCCGGGAATGAGTACGACAATTCGACCCATACTCCATTTACAGGGCGGATTGACTACGTTTTTTATTATAACTACATCTCCAGGATGAAAAATGTCGGTTTTTGTGCGCCACTTGGGACGCGATTGGAGAGTGCATAGGTAGTCTGCGGACCATTTTTTCCAAAACGTCTCCGTGATGCGTACCGTTCTCTGCCAGCTGCCCAAAGTCGATTCTTTTAGATCCAGAACCGAAGTTTCAGGAGGGGCGAGGAGCGCTCGTCCGGTTAGGAAGTGCCCTGGAGTGAGCATTTCCAAACTTTCCAGGTCATCATGTATCCTGGAGATCGGACAAGAGTTGAGACAGGCCTCAATTCGGCACAGAATAGTGCCGATTTTACTCCACTTTCCCACATTCCCCCCCAGCGGGGACTTGCGACTGGAATAAACTTCCATTCAATTTCGGGAAGATGCTCTGTACCGATTGTGGCTGCATAGGTTAACGCGGTTTCAAAAGCGTGTCTAAGTTTCGCATTGGCACCCTGAAAATTCAACCCATTGTCACTGTACATGACAGAGGGTTTTCCGCGTCGCGACGAGAATCGGGAGAAAGCTGCGAGGAAGGAGTCAGTGTCGTAGGCAGACATCAACTCTAAGTGGATTGCCCGTGTGGCGAGACACACGAATAACGCCACGTAAGCTTTGCGCGTTCTTGACTCTCGGCCTGAGTTGACATTAATGGTAAATGGTCCAGCGTAGTCCACCCCGGTGTGAGAAAAAGGATGGCTTCAATTGACTCTAGCGGGAGGAAGAGAGCCTATTAATTGTGCCTCTAACTGAG
Source organism: Gasteruption jaculator (assembly GCA_949825005.1). Taxonomy (NCBI): domain Eukaryota; kingdom Metazoa; phylum Arthropoda; class Insecta; order Hymenoptera; family Gasteruptiidae; genus Gasteruption; species Gasteruption jaculator. The sequence goes on along the minus strand of OX463767.1, from coordinate 1,091,119 downwards.
CGCGTTGGCGAGTACACACCACGCAATTGTGGATAATACGTTTAACCGCCGCCCTTTCGTTAATGACCCACACGTCCTTGCGCAACAAAGCCAAGGTCAGCTGCAACCCTCCGTGAAGGCAGCGGATGTGCATGCTGCGTATTAGTGAATCGGCAATGTGACCGGCAGATAAAATTACGGGATGCTTCTCGTTTTTCGAAAGTAAAGCGTTTCGGAGTCTTCCTCCGACACGTATTAGTCCGTCAGGGTCCAAAAAGGGATCTAATGGTAGTAAGCTGGAGCGTGAATTCACATTCCTTTTCTGGGATAATTGTGACAGCTCCAGGGAAAACGCTACAGCCTGCACCGTTCGAAAGATCGAGTACTTAGAATGACGCAATTCCTGAACAGTATACTGCAGCTTATGTATGGTGTTACGATCTCGGCACTTGGCCACGAACTGCCATAACTGAGCGATGGTTCGAACCGCTTTGTGCCATGCTGAAAAACGAGCGAAAAGGTCAAGGTCCTTGTTCTGTATTGTGCGTACATGCAGGGTGGTAGTCCTTTTTTTCTCTGCAGTATCGAATCCGCGGGGAGCGGGAACGTAATTCGCACGTAGAAATCCGGGGCCTTGCCATCATAGTGTGGAGGAGACTAGTTCGTTTGGAGTAATACCGCGAGAATTTAGATCGGCGGGGTTTTGCGTACCCTTTACGTAATCCCAGCGAGCCTCCGGCAGCTCTGTCTGGATATAGGAAACTCGATTAGCGACAAAAACCTTCCATTTTGTGGGATACTGTTGAATACAAGCCAAGGTGATCTGTGAATCGGTGAAGCAAGAGATTGCGTGGGCCGGACGTACTAGTGAACCTTTCACATGTGACAATAACTTTGTCAATAGAGCGGGCTGCTACGAGCTCCAAGCGTGGAATAGATATGGTTTTGATCGGAGCTACCTTAGATTTGGCCATTAATAATCGTACTGTAACCTCACCCTGTGGGTTGGTGACCTTGGAGTAGATCACTGCCCCATATGCCAGGGAGGAAGCGTCACAAAACCCATATAATTCTAAACGATCTCCGTGGTTGTACCCGTCCCTCCGGGGTAAATTTAACCCTCTCAATTCGTTTAGCTGGTTGTAGAACAGGAGCCATTTAGGCCGCGTGGGCTCCGGTATCTCCTCATCCCATGCTAACTTGAGCAGCCACGTAGATTGCATGAGTTGCTTTAATGCTATAGTCACCGGTGAGATCCAACCCATTGGATCGAAAATTTTCGAATTTTCCGAGAGTATTATTCTTTTTGATACCGAACTGAGCGCGTCGGTGTTGATGTGAAAGTGAAAGGTATCTTGTCCTGGATTCCAGGCTATGCCCAAAATTTTGTGCGGAACTGCATCCACCTCCTCAAGGATAATGGTTTCCCTCGCATGGTGCTCCGAAATTTTCCTAGGCGTGTTGACGGCCCATTTACTTAGTGTAAAACCACCCTTCGCGAGTAATTTGACCAATTGTTCCTGAACAATCCCTAACTGAATTTCGTCGTCTGCTCCAAAGAATAGATCATCCACGTAAACTGAATCAAATATGACTTGTTGCGCCGCGGGGAAATCCTTTCCATACCGAGATGCAAGTTCCTGTAGAACTCGCATGACTAGGAAGGGAGCACGGGTGGTCCCGTAGGTGACGGTATTTAACTCAAACACACTAGTTTTCCCGTCATATTCCCAGAGAATGGACTGAAACTGCCTATCCTGTTGGCGAACGAGGATCTGGCGGAACATCTTGACAATGTCTGGGACTCCGGCACATCTATTACCTCGCCAGTTTAGTAAAATGGTGGAAATATCTTTCTGGAGTTTGGGCCTCACAAGCAGCACATCGTTCAAAGAGACCCCAGTAGAAGTTTTGCAAGAAGCATTGAACACCACCCTAATTTTCTCTGTCCCTTCTGATGATTTGACCACCGCATGGTGAGGGAGGAAGACTCGACCTTCGGAGGACCGGACGGAATCCGGAACAAGTGACATGTGCCCTAGGGAATGATATTCCTGCATGAATTGGGCGTATGAATCCTTTTTAGAAGGATTAATCGTGAAACCTTTTAGCGTTCTACGTAACGAGGCCTCCGCTATGTGCCGGGAAGAGCCTAATTCCACCCCCGTGTAGTCCGGACGAAACGGAAGTCCCACTACGAAACGCACGTCCGGATTTTGCTGTACGGTTTCCTTGAAGAAATTTTCGCATTGTTGATCCTCTTCTGATAGTGACATCGAAATAGGGACCTCTTCCAATTCCCAGAAACGTCGCAAACTCTTACCCATACTGCAGCAATGATGCACGGTTGCAGCGGAAGTGCGTGTGGTAGCGGGCAAGATCCCGGAAACAATCCACCTAAAAATCGTGGACTGCGCCAGAAGGGTGCGGTCCACAGATGATTCGGTTTTGCTCCGTAATAATTGTGGATAGTGATCTCAATTGGGGATCGCGAGATTTCTGCGCGATCCGCAAATTTAGTGAGTGGTATATTTGGAAATTTGGACGGCGAAAACGGGGTAGGCAAATAACCGGTGATTTTGGGTAGAATGAGAGCGGTAAGAGTCAAGGACGATCGGTCGTCCTTGACGGATTGTAACTGTAACACAGCTTCCCCTCTGACTTTCAGGGGGACGGATCCCGTTACTCCGCTAACTGAAGCATTAACGGGGGTGCGATTTATTCGGAGTAATTGCACCAGGTTCTCGGTCACAAACGAGGACTCCGAACCTGGATCCACCAACCCCCTGGCCACGATTTGTCTTCCGTTCTCCGCCTTAACCTTGACCAGAACGGTGGCTAGCAGTACGGATCGACCGTCATTGACACTCAAGTGCGCGTTAATCTCAGTGTTAGGGGGGTCAGAATTAGAGGATCCGGCTTTCGGCGAGGTCTCTCGCGGCCGCCTATTGTTCGTGGAAGACGTTGCACCTAAATGCAGCAACGTGTGGTGCGCTTTGGCGCAATGTCTGCACCGGTGTGTACTTACCGTACGGGTGCACGTAGGTAATTGCGGGATGGATGCAGCCGCAAGGCGACACCTCCCGTGGACGGATGCAGCCGCAAGGCGACACCGTCACTGAACGGATGCAGCCGCAAGGCGACACCGTCAGGCGGATAGATGCAGCCGCAAGGCTACACTATCCGTACGTGCATACAGGAGGTTCCAGCGCTCCTGCGGTTTTCCTTAGTGGAGCCTTCGGGGGCTTAAGACCCGTAGGGAGACTTTTCCATACTACTGGACACATACACAAAGCACACTGACACATTATCCCTTCGGGGAGACGGTATAAAGCTCCTGAGCCCAAGACCAAAGGGGTTATAAATTTGGTGCCTCGGGGCCGGGCACCCCAAGCCCCGCCTGAGGGAGAGTGGTGGGTACTGTGATGAACGGCATATGCTCGACAGTCGGGTGATTGGCGACACCGAGAGTTGCGGCATACTGTGTTAAGAACGGTCAGACTGATGATAATGATGATAAGACCGAGTTGCGCACCGTCCGAATGCACATATGCTTAAGGGGCACCGCGCAAAACACGAGGCCAAGTATGCAACTCGATGAGGTTGAGGGAATCCAACTGCGCCCTAAAAAGCAATGTTGCCCCCAAGTATAAGGGAAATCCCAGCTCCTCTGCGGCTGCAAAGAGAACAGGACACCACTCCACCGGGGAAGGCGACGCCCAGCAATGGGATGGACTCGAGGTGGCAGCTACGTTTTGAAACTCGGTCTTTCATAGCGAAAGCCGGGTTAACCTGGAAGTGGTGCCGGGTTTAATCTCGAACGCATAACGTTAGTTATTGTTGTTCGAACGCGTATGCCTTTCAAAGGTGAGGTCGCACAGCCAAACACCTTCGTGGTGGGAGGCTTCACAATAACTATAACCGGTGTGTACTTACCGTACGGGTGCACGTAGGTAATTGCGGGACGGATGCAGCCGCAAGGCGACACCTCCCGTGGACGGATGCAGCCGCAAGGCGACACCGTCACTGAACGGATGCAGCCGCAAGGCGACACCGTCAGGCGGATAGATGCAGCCGCAAGGCTACACTATCCGTACGTGCATACAGGAGGTTCCAGCGCTCCTGCGGTTTTCCTTAGTGGAGCCTTCGGGGGCTTAAGACCCGTAGGGAGACTTTTCCATACTACTGGACACATACACAAAGCACACTGACACATTATCCCTTCGGGGAGACGGTATAAAGCTCCTGAGCCCAATACCAAAGGGGTTATAAATTTGGTGCCTCGGGGCCGGGCACCCCAAGCCCCGCCTGAGGGAGAGTGGTGGGTACTGTAATGAACGGCATATGCTCGACAGTCGGGTGATTGGCGACACCGAGAGTTGCGGCACACTGTGTTAAGAACGGTCAGACTGATGATAATGATTATAAGACCGAGTTGCGCACCGTCCGAATGCACATATGCTTAAGGGGCACCGCGCAAAACACGAGGCCAAGTATGCAACTCGATGAGGTTGAGGGGATCCAACTGCGCCCTAAAAAGCAATGTTGCCCCCAAGTATAAGGGAAATCCTAGCTCCTCTGCGGCTGCAAAGAGAACAGGACACCACTCCACCGGGGAAGGCGACGCCCAGCAATGGGATGGACTCGAGGTGGCAGCTACGTTTTGAAACTCGGTCTTTCATAGCGAAAGCCGGGTTAACCTGGAAGTGGTGCCGGGTTTAATCTCGAACGCATAACGTTAGTTATTGTTGTTCGAACGCGTATACCTATGAGAGGTGAGGTCGCATAGCCGAACACCTTCGTGGTGGGAGGCTTCACAATAACTAACCGGTGTGTACTTGAACACGATGAGGCAGAATGTCCATAACTGAGACAGTTAACGCATAACTTTTTACGTTGCGCGAAATTTAACCGGGCCGGCGGTTGGAGTTCTAAAAACTTTCTTTTTGTCTTTCAATTGCTCGCAACTTGTGATTTCTTCAGAATAGACAATTGATTTAATATGGCTCCATAAATAAAAGTCAAGTGGAGTTAAGTCAGGAGAGCGAAAATTCAAAGTCGATTTTCTCGAAAACAAAGCCCCAAACGAAAAATTTTTATTCTATATTTTCGACTTCTTTTTTCGCGTAGAATCACCCCCTTTCCGCTTGTACCACCAGTTACCAACCACCCTGTACAGAGAGAGAGAGAGAGAGAGAGAGAGAGAGAGAGAGAGAGAGAGAGAGAGAGAGAGAGAGAGAGGACGAGAGAAAGTCATCCTCGAGAGTTCAGAGGAACCGAGGAAGGAAGTCGAGAAGTACCAGCGTCCGGTGGTCATCGTGAGTCCCCCACAACCGTTTCTTCTTTATATATTGTGAAGAGATTCGAGCGAGCTCAGTGTCTGAGCCACCCACGTCATACGGGTGGCTTTCTCCGAGCGAGCTCTCGAATACGTGCTTGACGCCCCCTATCCGTCGAGAAGCGGTCGAAAAGGCTTCGCCCCCTTCGATCGAACTTCGATTTTCTTTTCTATTTTCTTTTCTATTTTTTTGTATCTTCTTTTCCTAGCTTTTAATATTGTTTCTTTTTCTACTCTTTATTTTTATTCGGAATATATTTATTTATTATTATTTATTTCGCGTCGTTTTTCTTCCGAACCCTCCTCTCTACCAACCCCGCGACTTGAGCTGGTCGACGCGGTGCATTGCACCTGACGCTCGCGACCTGAATTCCTTTTTTTCTAGAAGATTTTCAGGTGTTCAACGGTGACGCGACAGGGGTTCCGATCCCTTGTCGAAGGACAGCGAGATCCACATCACAAATTTCTTTCGACGATCACCGTGACGCTCCGGAAGAAGAAGGATCGCATACCGCCAGAACCAACGGAACTGGATAAGATCGCAACCTCGACCAATGGAAGGACTCCATCGCGCCGGCACAAAGTCATCGATCAAGATCCACCACCCAGGGCGGCAGCACCATCCACACCGGGAATTGCCGGAGGGCCCTGGGTGGGGGAATCGAGGACCGCAACCATCGAGAGAGCTGAGAGCAGCGAGAGAGATCTCTGGACCTTCGGCCTGGCCGTGCGAATTTAGAGAGATTTTCCTTCTGCCCGTCTGGGTGTTATTGGGATCCGAGGAGGAGTCCCTATCGTTCCGGTTCCTGTGGGAGAGGACCATCTATCCAAGGAAAGGACTGCCGTTCCGGGACGACGACTGCGACCAGGTTGGTCCGTCACTCCAACGTCCGAGCGTCACGGACATCGTTTTATGCCTCTACTACCTCATCCTACTGCCTTTGCCTTTTTCTAGTTCCCCTAAACGGAAGTAGCTTTCCCTTTACCGCCTACGATTTCTCGTGCTTCTTTACCGTAGTTTTCTTTTCTTGTGTGAGTCCTAGGCCTTTTCGGCAGCGGACCATTCCGCCCTTTTTTTTCTCTTTCTTTGGCTGCACTTTACTTCGGGCACCAAAAATTATTAACATATTTGTTTACTATTTAGTAGTTTTTGATGTGCAGATTACGAAAATGAAAGTTAAAATGTTAGGAATCCAACGATTAAAAAGTTACGCGTGAGTAAAGTTGAATATTTTTGACGTATTTCACTAGTTCATCCGACGCCATATTGGCTTTATCGGATGTTCTGTTGGTCAAGTAGGTCGGTAATGCCATTCTGTTATAAACAGATGATCATAGATGGCGTGAACGTTTGTTATGAACGCTTCTAACGGGTGTCTAAAATTTCGAGGCGTACACTTTCAGCTCAAAATCCTTTTATAAAATTTGAAAAGCATACGCCTTGAAACTATATGCGTGCTGGGGGGCTACACCCGGTTAAACTTTGTTTTGAGGGCCCAAAAATTGTTGGTTAAAAATTTTCACAACTTTTTTACCTGAGTTTTTTACCTGAAAAATACAAGATAAAAGTTCAGGAAACCAATAGTTTAAAATATATAAGCTTATAAACATGCTTGTGCTTATAAATATGAATGACAGCAAAAAAGACGTGTAAAAATTATTCTTTATTTAAAAACGTATGCTCTTCTAACTGCTTCCATAAGTGAGGCCATCAAGTCAATTGAATTTTTTCTGCAAAATCGCCTCCACAGAAATTCACACAGGCAATCTGCAAAATCGTCATCGTGAAATCGCGCCTTTCCACGCATCCAGTCCTTCGCTGGCCGTCAGTTGGACTCAATCTTCTGAGTATGTATTCCATCGCTTGCTGTAAACATAAAAAAAACAAAAATACATCATCCAACTCAGACAGTATTTCCGTGTAGAAAGTATATACATCAATAGTTATTTACCTACGAATTCCACACTGTGATTCACAGTTTTGTGTATATATCCGGCTGCTGTTAGTCCAGCGTAGCTTCGGAAGCAGTCCGTGTGAATTGTGCTCGTGGAACAACATACTCCTTAATCAAGTCCAACAGCGTGGAGGCTTCTCGATTTTCCACGACGACCATTCTGCAGTCGCATGTGTGGGTATCTACCATACCAAGGACCCAATGGCCTTCAACCAATCGTCCACGGTTGTACTTCCTCTTGCCAAATTTCGTTTCGTCAATCTTTAAACAAATATAAAAATTGAATTATTTAAGGGGGGCAATACATGTAGCAGCTTCAAAAAATCTAATTTTTGTTTTCTTCATAAAATGTTAGTTAAACATCTCAAGAATAAGGTGGTAAAGTTTTAAACTGAAATTCGGTGTGTCCCTGGAATCGCTAATTAGCCGGTAAGTTACTAAAGTGATTGAGTTTTCGTTGTTTCGAACTTCAAAAACGTTTTGCGGAAAACTACATTCTTTAAGATTGTGGGAAACACAACTTTAAAACGAATCCACCGATCGTGCTAAAATTGTACACACAACTCAATAACAATATTACCTTGAACTTATACCTACTTGTTTATGAATATCGCTTTTCGAAATTGATTTTTTTATTGCCAAAAAGAAAAAAAATTTTACGTAAAATTGCAGTTTTTTTCCTGAAGTATTCCACTTTTGTAATTTTCAGTTTTTTAAATGTTTCTTAGGTATAAGTTCAGCATCTGGATGTTAAAATACTAAAAATTTTTTATTCATATTTTTAAGATGAATATTAAAGTCGTTAAGACTCCCACAAACGGGTAACTGCCGCCAAAACCTTCCTGAAAGATCACGACAGAACATCGCCGTTTGACAATATTCCTTAATGGAAAAATTTATTTAAACAGTTTAATTATGTAGTAAAGTGTACCTAAAGTTTCAAAAATTTAAAACGTTTTGTTCCTTAAGAAAAAAAATGATAAAAATTGATCATTTTCTTACCGTCTACATGTATTGCCCCCCTTAAATTGAAAATTAGGTACTAAAAATGTAGGAATAACAAATTATTATATGCAGTACCTGGACAATAATCGGTGTGCCAGATTCTTTGAAACCTACTAATTTTGGTTTTTCAGCTTATATTGTAGAGAAATGATCAACAATCATTTGTCTGCAATGGTGGTACCACGCTGCAATTATTGACGATGATAATACGCTAGACTCCTCGTCGAAAAATCGCTTAGTACGTGAGCCGTATTGTGGTACGAAAAATCCCTTGTAAAGCAATACATTAATCTGTAAAAATTAAATTAACGATGAAATCATTTAAGAAAGTTATTAGCTAATTATTAAAATCACGACAATTAGTATAAAACTTACTTTATTGCTTTACCTATGGGTAAATGAACATCCTCGAAGAAGGAATCAGCGGTGGCAGCATATTCCTTACACTTAAAACGGCGTATGGAACAACGAAATCGGCCAGTTCCATGTTGTGGCACTTCATATAATTCCATCGGTTTCCGATGAACAGGACAATTTTTGCTAGTTCGCAAAAGTCCAAATGATCTAGCCCAAATAATTGCCGCTTCTTTCGAATTAGGCAGGTTGGATAAATTCCATTTTCTCTCGGCACACATATTGCGTAATATTAAAGAATTACGCGTGTAGACAAACAATAAAATATAAAAAGTAGAAAAAAAACAAAGATCACAGAAATAAAATTGTTTTACGTTCAAACAAAAACTACTATACCAAACTTTACACTTAACTTTATTTTCTTCAAGGTGTTTTGGTAAAGGTTGGAGAGCAACTAAGAAAATTTTTGATTTTTAGGTTGTGACGTGGCATTTTGCCACCTCTCCAGGTGGGAGCACTTTTTTATTTTTCTTTCTTTTTTTCTTGTTTCTTTTCTCTGTTTTCTTTTTTTTTATTATTATCGCTTATCGTTACCAAGGATTATTACTGATTTTATTGGCGGCTATGGCGAAGTCCAGGGATCTCCCTGAGAGGAGGGGGACCCTTAAACATTAGCTAAGCGCCTGTATCGCATTTCTTTTCGTTACGTTTTTTTTCTTTTTTATTCTATTATCATGTTTTTTTTTTTCTTGTGCGTACCATATCGAAATTTATTGTATTATATTCTTTTATTGTTTAGCGCTATTTCTATTATGTGAGATTGTTTTTTTTTTGTTGGAATTTATTTCATTGTGCGAAACCGTGAGCGTTGACTTAGCTCCATGTAAGAATAGGTAAGGGCACAGCCTCCCTTTTCCCGCTATTCTGAAACCCTATTTTCTCCCTCGCGAATTTCCCTTTTCCCTTTTGAACCCTAACGAATTACTCACGTTGCGGTACCCTCGTTCGCGTATCCCTTATCGCCGGATAACGACAACGCAAGGTCTACGCCGATAAGGAAGATTCGCCGGCGACGAATCCTGTGATAAGGAAGGACACTGGTAGAGGCTATCGACCCGAAGATCTAGCGGAAAGAGGTCAGCACCTCTTGGCCCAATTAAGTAGCGGACCCCCCTGGAAGGGGAAATTGGAGCATGGAGGTCCCGCAAATTAGCGGCGACCTCCAGAGATCTTTGGACTGCCGTAGAGTGCCGCTTAAAATTGAGATTACCGTGTCGAAATTGAGAAGCCCGTTTTTCGCCCCCGTGGTTTTCGTCCATCGATTGGATTGGGAAAAGTGCCTGGTGCCGTCTTCCTGGAGTGGAGGTAGAGTGCCCGGACGCCCACGACGACCGACGAGACATCCGGCGAAAAAGGTAGCGAGAAGGGTACCGTACCCTTTCTCGTTTCTCATTCCCCTTTTTTTTATTTTATTCGTTCTCGTTTCTTTTTTTTGTTCCCGCTCTCGTCCTCCCTTGTAAAGTTTTTGGTTTCCGTCCCTTTTCCGATTTAGTTGAGCCCCCATCGCGTCTTTTCTGTCCCCCTTTTCGAGCATCCCCTCTTATCTTTTGCTGTGCCCCTTTTCGATCGAGTTGTAACACGGTTTCGCGTTCTTTTTTTGTTCCTTTCTCTTGTAACGAATTTCTTTCTTTCTTTTTTTTTCTGTGCGTAATAGTTCGAAAGTTTCCAGTCGCGTTCCGCCCGTTCCTCTCAGTACAGAATTTTCTGAAGTTTTTTTGTTTTGCTGTTCAAAATTGCTCTATTCTTCTTTTTGATTTTTGCTGCGTTTTTTTTTTCTTTTTCTCTTGTACTGCGGATTCATTTTTTTTTATCACGAAATTATAGTTGAAGTTTTGTTATCAATAAATTGCGCCGTTGCGCCTTTTTTATTATTTATTTCCCGCGTGAGTCTCCTTTTTTTCTGAGAAGGAGGCAGGATCCCCTCTGGGACTCCTGCCCTCCCTGAGTTCGCCGAGCCCCCCCTTTACTCCCTCTTGTGATCATTGAATTGTTTTTTTTTTGTGCCTTTCCGTTTCGTTGTTTTCAGGAGTTTCTTTTTTTTGTTTAGTTTTCTTGCGTATCGCGTCAGGATCCCCAAAAGGATCCTGACTGGCGCCCAATAACCCCTTGGAGCTCTTACGAGCAAGGGTGCCCTCCCTGAAACGACCCTTACCCTCACGGGAAGGGACGAAGGGGCAGGATTTGAGGACCCCGGTATCTCCGTTTCCGCCTGAACAGGGGAGACGGAGAGAACGGCGGCCACAAGGTACCTACCAGAGTGCAATGCTGAAAGTACGCATAGGCAAAGTTTTCACGTGTTTCGGAATGAGTCCTTTCGAACCCGTTAACAATTGAACTTCAGAAAAAATATGGTAATTCACACGGCTAGAACCGAGCATAATTTTTTCTGGCAAACATTTGGTGACCATGTGTTGAGGACTCACCAAAAATAGATACAGAAAAAACAACACTTGAATATAAAAAAACATAGCTTATAGTTGCAGGAAAACTTTTGCCAATAGCAATAACAACCTGAATAATAAATGCAATCTAATAAATTCCATCTGAGAGACCTGAAAATTTCAAATAAATTTTGTGAATTTGAAAATGATTTGTGCAGCTTGCCCGCTATAAAAGAATTGCCGTTGCATGGGTTTTACCAGGGTTTTGCTACAAACATAACATAACGCTTCGTGAATTTGTAATTTGTTATTTGTAATTTTTAAATGTAAGCACACGCATGTTTATAAGTTTATATATTTTAAACTATTGGTTTTCTGAACTTTTATCTTGAATTTTTCAGGTAAAAAACTCAGGTAAAAAAGTTGTGAAAATTTTTAACCAACAATTTTTAGGCCACCAAAACAAAGTTTCGCCAGGTGCAGCCGCCCAGCACGCGTATAGTTTCAAGGCGTATGCTTTTCAAATTTTGTAAAAGGATTTTGAGCTGAAAGTGTACGCCTTGAAATCTTACACACACGTTAGAAGCGTTCATAACAAACGTTCACGCCATCTATGATCATCTGTTTACAACAGAATGGCAATACCGACCTACTTGACCAACAGAGCATCCGATAAAGCCAATATGGCGTCGTATGAACTAGTGAAATACGTCAAAAATACTCAACTTTACACACGCGTAACTTTTTAACCATTGGATTTCTAACATTTGTAACGTGACGTTTTGCACGTCACGTTACAAAAGTATTTTTCGGAACATACCCGTCCAGAGGAGATGTCAAATTGGTTGGATTGGTTTGTATGTTGGAAAAATACTTATGTAAAGGGCTAGATCCCTTAGGCTAAGCTGAGGTTAAGTCTAGATATAAGAAAGTTATGATTGGCGCACTGGGGGAAGCCTAGAGCGAAATTGGACAAAAGCATGGATCAGGTATTTACCAAGCGTTAGGGCACTCACCATGGAAAAGACCGATATCGATCAACGCGGACATCTGTTGGATCTTCGGGGAGCTGCGGAATCAGTGGGACTATCCAGTATCAATTCCCACCAAGTGGCAGCACTGTCCGGCCACTACCTACTCGGAACGGAAACGCGCATCGTCGCCGCACCCCGAAGAAGAAGACTGAGAAGAGATCACTTCTCCTGTGGACGGCGCCTCGTGCAGAGAAAAAGAAAGATAAGAAGCGGTTTGAGAATTTTCCCTTGGAATCTTTGGTTTTCTTTATTGGTGAGTGCCCGCGGGCCTTAGTATTTCGAGCGAGCTTCAACTTATTTGAAACTTCGTTATCTTGGGTTATTCCGGAATAGGGCCATTGGTTGGGTGGAAGTATCCGTCCTTCCCGTCAGCCAACACCGCGGCCATTTTGGTTCGGCTCCTTCCGAGACCGATAGATCACGGTAGGATTCGGGATTTTCTTCCCCTAAAGATTTGGCTTCCCCCTTTTCTTTTCTCATAAGGTTGGGTCACAAAACCCTTTGTTTTGGTATTTTCTTTTGTCTTTTTCCATTCGAATTGGCTCTTTTCGGTTTCGCTACCTCGTCTTGGTTGGGTCCAGTTGGGGACCACGTAGCGGAATCGGATCGGGCATAGTGAGGGTTATCTCCCGAGGGTTACCCTCATCGTTATCGTCATTCTTAATATTATTCTTTGTTTCTTTTTTTGTTATTAAAGTCTTTACTATCACGAATTTTGGCTTTATTCATTTGGGGGATTTTCCTGTGGGATGACCTTTTCTTTTCAGGTTAGGTCGGCAGTCGGCGGAGTCGTGGCGGAACCTTCACGCCCGGGAGATAAGAAATGGTCGGTTTTGGGTCATAGAGTTTTTGGGTTGCTTCGGAAAGTCCTTTGGGACTTTTAGAAGGTTAAAAAGTCCCTGGCGCCCTTCTGGCTTTTGATATCTCGGGTAAAGGGTGTCAGTTTGTGCCGGGAAGCCGATCCCGAGGTTCCTCGGTTACACATTTTAACTTACATTTTCGTAATCTGCACATCAAAAACTATTAAATGGTGAAAAAAAGTGCATAATATTTAGTGCCCCGAAGTAAAGTTTAACCCTTTCTTTTTTTGCGTTTTTCTCATTTTTCTCTTGTGCGCATTTCTCTTATTCTCTGTAACGCCTACCGAGGCGTCGCCATATATTTTTTCTTGTGTTGCACATTTCCTTTTTTTCTTACCGCCTACCGAGGCGCCGACACATTCTTTTTTGTTGTGTTCTTTTTGTATTTTAGTTTAATTAAAATAAGCTTTAATTAAACCCTTACATACCGCGTGGGCCTCCGTTTCTTTAGCCCCCTTTCTTTTCCTTTTTGTTTTCTCCAGGGCGCGGAGGCAGAACCCCCTTCTGGAACTCCTGCTCTCGTCCGTTAGTCGTGCCCCCTCTTCCTACCCTTTGGGCCGATCGGATCCCTTTGTCGAGGGCCATTCCCGCGGCTGGCGCCCATCTTTCGACTCCCCTTAAGGGACTCCCGGAAGGGAAACCGATCGGGCCGAACGAAGGGGCGAGCGAGGAATTTGCGACGAAAAGTCCGTCACAACTTATTCATAGCGATTTTTTGTACCTTGTTTCTATCGGCCCAGGAGGTCTGGGCCTCCTGGGACCATTTTTTTCGCCAATGAACGCTTTTATCTATTACAGCCTATGATAGAGAACACGAATTCTCTACCACAAAGTCCGCACACTCGAAAACACTGTTTTCTTTTCTTGATCGCAACACGAAATTAATTTTACGAATTAATTTATAACGGTTAACCGATCGATCGGCATGGATTGATTGTAGTACCATCCAACGCGAAAGTAAAAAAACTCAGGTTAAGTTGGCACGCATTGTAAAAGCGATAAGATATCATGTATTGTGTTGCGTTATCTATTAAGGAATAGGGTACCTTAGGATAGGGATCGTACGATCGATAAGAGAGAACGTTCGAAGAAGCGAAGTACGGCGTGATCACGATACATGTTGCAACATCCGTCGCTAACACTTCGAACTACCATTTCGAGCACGTGGGAGCTCCGTAACCGAAGCGAATGAGGATTGTCGTCATCAACGAAGAAGAGACCACGATGGTTACCTACAATACTGTATCGAGGACAAACATGGACCGGGGATCATTCCGGGCTTATGGCCGAGAACTATAAATCGAGGGAAAAATTCCCGAAAATTACGGGAATCGTCCTCGCTTCAAATTCGAACGGAATATGGACTTCCTTTCGATGAAGAGATCAGCGACCATCTCGATGGGGAGGATGTGACACCTCCGAATTAATCAGGAGGCACGAAGTGTCCCCACTCAACGGAAGACGTCGGAGGCGATACCAGAGTCCTCACTTCTGTGTTTGACGCTTAACTGGCCACCCAATTTTTGAGAAAACGTACCGCATACCGAGAGAGAAAAAGAGAAAAAGACGAAAGAAAGAGGAAGGAAAACGAGCGATTCCACGCAACCGATACCGTGGGGTCAACGTGAGTCTCTCCTGATATTTGTTTTTATATACGAATTCGAGCGAGTTCAGGGATTGAGCCACCCCCGTCAAACGGATGGCCTTTTTGGAGTGAGCTCCCATATTCGTGCTCGACCCCGTAATGTCTCGAGCGGGAGGCCGATCGATCGCTTTCGCCCTGTTCTCGTTTTCTTAGCTTTTTTTTATTATTATTTGCCATTTTTTAATTTCATGTTTTTTAGTTTTTTAGGATGTTTACTTATTTTTGTAATGTGTTTTTTTAAATATATTTATTTCTTTTTTTAATTTCGAACGAGTTGTTTTCCTACGAACCCTCTCCTCTACCATTCCTTTCCTTGAGTTAGTCGACGTCATGCATTGCACCTGGCGCCCGCGACCTGTTCTTCTTTTTTTAAGAAGATTTTCAGGTGATAAAAGTGACCAGCAGAAGTCTCTTTCCTGCCAAGGGATAATGAGATCAACATCACAAGCCTAAATTTCCATGACCGAGAAATTTTGTAACAGCTGACATACGCAATTGCGCCGGCAACTGACAAATATTTATTCCACATAATCATGTGGAATAAATTTTCATCCTTGATGCGCTTTTTCTTGTTCGTAATTCGAAGTGATTCTATCTTTTTTGTTTTGTACTGACAGCCAGTTTTAGGCTCAGCGCACGTGGTATTTATACCTTATACCTTGCCATTCATACCTCAACGATTATTATTGCTTAAACAGTGAATGCAGCCTATTAAAAAAGAGAAGTGTGCAACATTTAATGTTAGTAATGTTCGGTTTCATTTCCACAAATCTATTTGACGTAATATATTATGAAGTGTAAAAAAATGAAAATTTACAGGAGTGATAATAACCAATCTAATTCTTGCTTGTTAAACAATGTTATATAAACGTCTGTAGAAAGTCTCTACTGCATTAATAGAAGAAAAAACTGTTTTAATTTACCAGAGGTGGAATAGCTGTTAAATTCAGTAATAATACAAGGAGATAATAGTATCTTCCTCTTTTATCTAATTCAAAAGGCCACATTCCCAAAAAATATAGTAAACGTTTTGTATATTTGTAATGTCCAGTGTTGAACATTTCCATGTTGCTTCACCCGATTCTTTCTTAGACTGTGCCGTATAGTTTCATATACAGAAGTGGCGGTATCGATCATATTGAAATTGGCGAAAAAATAGTTTGAAAACTGAAAACCAGTATAACATTGCTAGAATACTGTAAATCGTTTCGCTCGAAAAGTAATTTAGTGAGGTATCGATTTCTTTTCTTTCCCCCGAAACGCTTAGAAACATCAATGAGAGCGTGAGCGAAACACAAGCATCTATAGTGCATTTTTAATAAAACCATTATATTTATGTACTTCAGTGTTTTCAAAAATTGAGCAAAATAGACATGCAGCTACTATATTCATAAACTGCCTTCCTACATGATACAGAGACTATAGGTAGCAGGGGAAGAAATATAATGTAGGGTATAGAGCGTTCTTGAACTGCAACAAAGTAGGAAGACTGTAAACACATGTGGAGTTATTAATTGACACGCGGCACAGTAAGCAGTTCACGTACATTGTATTAATTTAAAAAGTTAATACCTTAATATTTTTAAAACAACGCATCTTAGAAAGAAATGTTCCAGACAAAAGTTTTTCTTGGTTTAGAGAGGTAAATAATCTTGTTACGTTTTTCTGCGGGAATCTGCGATTTTTTTCTGTGGGGTTATTTAAAGGAAGACGTTTACCTTGAAAGACGTCGTTCGTTAAATGATCGGGAAAGAGCAATTTAATGATGTGTGTACCAGATCGACGAGAGAACATTGGTGCGTATGTGGGACAGCTATCAGATTAGACTGGAACATTGTATCAGGGAAGGCGAGAATCACTTACGTGGAAGGGTTTTCAACCAGACCTCACCGATTAGAATAATTGTTTGATATGTTGTAGTACTCGAAAAAATGAGATACATGTATTTTTCATTGTACTGACATCTACTTTAAGGGGATGAAAACCATCACTAAAGTTTCGCCCGAAAATCGTTTTTTTATCATATCCCGACTTCTAATTAATATTTCGTAATACAACAAAGTGAAAAATATTTGTCATAAGAAGTTGAAGATACTAGGTGTGTTTATGACCGAAGGGGTTACGATCCTTATTTTATATTTGAAGTGTCGTATACTCGTTCGGCGGTCGAGGGCAGCACGTATCGGTCATCGATCCACGTGATCGATGACGCAATGCGCGAGCCGCGCCGCGCGCACACTCACTTCCTTGCTTACTGAGATCATGGTGTAACGTGTAAATAAAGAGATCATATTATATTTTATCCGTGCGTGTTGATCCCTTATTTACGAGTGAAAGATCCAACAGCTGGCGACGAGGATTAACATGGATATTGTGAAAAAACAGTCCATCCCCACAGTGGTTTAGAACATATAATTTAAAATCCGATGCCACGTGGCTAAAAAAACGAGCGACCCGGGCACGGATTTCGGACAACAAGTGCGACAAGAAAAGAAAAGAAAAATGGAACAGCTACATTGAGAGGTTCGAATTTTTCACTGAAGCAAACAAAATAACAACCGATAGCGGTAAGCGTTGTACGTTCTGACGGCGGTGGGAGCGAAGACTTACGAGACAATAAAAAATCTCATTGCTCCGGAAATGCCGAGTTCGGTAACGTATGAACAAATTAAAGAAAAATCCATAGCCCATTTTTGTAAACCCGTGAATGAACTGCTAGCACGAGTTCGTTTTCAGAAACGCGATCAAAAACAGGGCGAGAATCTGCTGGAGTTCGAGCGCGAGTTACGAAAACTTGCGCAAGTCTGCAAATTTGGGGGTACAGAAGAAAAACTCCCTTTGGACATGATGCTGCGGGACCGATTCGTTGCAGGAATTCGTGACGAGGAATTGCAGCGTTATCTTTGTAGACGACATGAATAAACACTGACCAAGGACAATAAGGTCGGCCTCACATTGTCCAAAGCTCTCGAAATTGGGAGTAGTATCGAAGGTACGGAGTTACTCCAAAAAATGCTAAAGAAAACCGATGAGCAGTCGGTAAGGAAGGTAGATTCGAAAGTTAAACAGAAACTAGGAAATAAACAAAATAATAATACAAAGCAGGAAAAGAAGTCATGTTTTCGTTGCGGGAAGTCAAATCACACGCCGGATAAATGTTTCTTCAAAAATGCTACGTGCAATTTTTGTAATAAAGAAGGTCATACAGAAAGTGGCTGTATTACGAAGAGAAAAGGAAAAAAACCTAAAGAAAAGGGGTCCGCGTCAACTCACAGGATAGATTGGGACGCTGATTCGAGCGACGGAACGACGATTTATTCGATTCGCGGGCAAAAGAAAATCCATTCGACGCGCTCAAAATATAAGACAAAATTGAAGCTTAATTCTATTGAAATTGAGGCAGAAACAGACCATGGTGCCGACCAATCATTGATAAATCGACCGACTTTCGAATTGATCTGGGCAAACGGAAATCCGGATTGGTGTTCGAGGGTGCCGAATCTAAAAGCGTGGGGGAAGCGTCCGATAAAGTCATTAGGGATCGCTATGGTCGAGGTAAATTACAAGGGAATGACGAAACGACTGGAAGAAACGAATGGAAGTGGACGGAGGTACATAAAACGGCAATTCGAGAATTGAAACGAAAATTGATTACAGCTCCGATACTGTGTCATTTCGACGGAGGAAAGCCGATAGTGGTGGCAGCGGATGCCTCACCAACAGGAATCGGCGCAGTTTTGTCGAATATCGGAGAAGACGGGTTAGACCACCCGGTAGCCTTTACTTCGAAAACTCTCACGAAAACGCAGCGCAAATATTCGCAATTGGATCGAGAGGCACTGGCACTGGTCGACGCGGTGAAGCATTTTCACCAGTACCTCGATGGAAGGAAATTTACCCTGCTGACGGATCACAAGCCGTTATTGGGTATCTTGGATCCTACTCGACCGACGCCGGAGATAATTTCGCCGAAGCTGAGTCGTTATTCGAGAACGATGGGTGCATATAACTTCGAATTAAAATACCGACCAGGAATACAACACGGTAATACCGATTTTTTATCGCGTTTACGTCTGGAAAAATTCGCCGAAGACCAAGAAGATGAATTCGGAGAAGTATTAATGATCGAAAACGTCTCAGAAAAGCCAGTTTCCGCCAAGGACATAGCTCTTGCAACGGAAGAGGACGAAACTTTAAGACGAATAAAGCTATGGTTAACCGAAGGATGGCCGAAGAGTGTCAAGGATGAATATAAAGTCTTTTGGACAAAACGACAGGAACTCTCCGTCTACAAAAGCTGTATTCTCTGGGGCAGGCGAGTGGTTATTCTGAAGAAATTGCAACCGGTGATACTCACATATCTACACGGAAACCACACGGGCATTTGTAACACCAAAGCAGCGGCCAGATCGTACGCTTGGTGACCCCGAACCGATTCTGAGATAGAGGAGATGGTAAAAAATTGTAAAAGGTGTATGGAAACTATATCCGCATCCAGAAAAACTCCAACAGAGAAATGGAAAGCACCTAGTACGCCATGGAGTCGTATACATATCGATTTTGCAGGCCCAATTGAAGGACAGACTTTCCTCATCGTGGTCGACGGAACAACAACATGGTTAGAAGTCAGAAGGATGCCGTCGACGAATTCGACGGCGGTCATCAAGGAAATGTGAAGAATTTTTGCTACCTTTGGACTGCCGGAAACAACAGTCTCGGATAATGGTACAGCGTTCTCGTCAGCGGAAATAATAGATTTCTATGAGATAAATGGTATCAAATATCTACACATCGCTCCTTATAATTCGCAAGCTAATGGCCAAGCTGAACGAATGGTTCAAACAACAAAAAGGTCGTTGAAAAAGCTTGCAGAAGGAGACTGGGAGATGAAGCTGTGTCGGCTATTGTTTAAACAACACACAACACCGTCGGCAACAACTGGAAAAAGCCCAGCAGAGGAGATATTTGGTAGAAAACTACGAACAGCGTTGGACAGATTGAAGCCATCGGATAACGATTTGGAAGATACAAAATATGAAGGAAAATACTTAGGAGTAATCCGAAGCATTTTACCAGGATCGAAGGTGCGAATTCGAAATTACCGAGCCGCTGGACCGAAATGGATAATTGGAACCATTATGGAACGTCTCTGAAATCGAAATTACATCATAAAGGAGTCTGGTACAGGTCTCATACAAAAAAAGGATATCGATCAACTCGCAGCACTACCAACGTCAGCTGGGGAGGAGCCTGATCGATCGAATAAAACAAAGATTGTAAGCGTGCCATATTTCGATCCAGAAGACGATGTTGAAGAAGACGAAAGAGATCTCGAAGCAGAGGATGAAGCGAATCTGGAAGCAGAAGAGTTGCAACCGGAGGCTCAAGGCGTTGAAGATCGAGATCAACGCAGAAGAAGGCCAAGACCTGAGGTGCCGCCGAGAGCGATAAACCACGTATCTCAAGAAGGGTGAAGCAGAGGCACGATGTGATCAACCAAG
Organism: Gasteruption jaculator; assembly: GCA_949825005.1. NCBI lineage: Eukaryota > Metazoa > Arthropoda > Insecta > Hymenoptera > Gasteruptiidae > Gasteruption > Gasteruption jaculator. Next base: position 1,071,007 of record OX463767.1, on the reverse strand, counting down.
AGGGGAGAGATGTCGTATACTCTTTCGGCGGTCGAGGGCAGCACGTATCGGTCATCGATCCACGTGATCGATGATGCAATGCTCGAGCCGCGCCTTGCGCACACCCACTTCCTTGCTTACTGAGATCATGGTGTAACGTGTAAATAAAGAGATCATATTACACTCAAACCTGTTTTTGTGCGGTGGATAGGGACCGCATAAAAAAAAACGCATAAAAAAAATCTCACAAAATTTCATGAGTAGCTACAAGGAATAGTTTTTGCAACACAATTGAAAAGTTTTTTTTTGTGCGGTGAATAGGGACCGCATAAAAAAAGTATCACGTAGAAAATGACTCAAAACCTTACAAAATAATTAGGAATTGCTTTTTTAAACAAAATCAAGACATGAGGCTTGGCAGCTATTTGAAATCTGATTTAGAAAATACACATGCGAACATTTTAAAATATTTTATTTAAATATTTACTTATGTTACACATACAAATCTTTTCAAAACGTATAACCATTATTCTTCGTAATCTGACAATACGCGAACTTTCTTGTGATAAACTGGTACAAAATCGCTTTCGTCACTTGAAGATACTACCTCGCACTCGTTTAGATTTGACTTTTTTTGAGTTACCATGTAGTCGGTGATCAGTTTTTGTGACGACTGTTGTTTCACTAGACGATTGTATATGTCTTGGTAGCCAGATATACAAGATTCAAGCTCCTTTTGAAATTTTGAAGTTCTTTCAGAATTGGTATCGATTGCAAGAAAATGACATTTCAATTTATGGCAAAGTTGGAGTCCTGCATAGATTTTATCTGCTGTCATACAATCGGGTTCTTCTTGCCCATCAGCAACTTCTGTTACGTAATTTATAATGTCATCATCCCTTACGGTTTCATCCCGAATCATTTCGATAAGATCATTTTCACTGAAAGTATCAAACCCGTCTCCGCCGATGCCATGTGCTAGCGTAACGATTTCTGTTGTTAACGTTGGTGTGTTTTCGGTCGCACTTCTATTAATGACACATTCCGGCCAGGCTGCTTTCCAGCATGCATTTAATGTGTGTTGTTTTATCGCAGTAACTGCTGCAGCAGCGTGATTTATGCAGTCCAATATCGAAAACTTTTTCCAAACTTCAGTCAAGGTTATTGCATCGTTTTCAAGTTTTTCCAAAATGTATCTAAAAGTTAGCTTCACGTAGTGTTTCTTAAAAGCTGCGATTATGCCCTGATCTAATGGTTGTAGAAGGCTTGTCGTATTCGGTGGTAAAAATACTATTTTCACATTAGGGTGCTCTATACAAGGATGACCGGGTGCATTATCAACAATTAGCAGCACGTTAAAAGGAAGCCCCATATCAGTCATATATTGTTTAACTTCCGGAATGAAGCAATCGTTGAACCAAGTTATGAAAACAGCTGTTGTGACCCATGCTTTTTTATTGGCCATGAAATGGACTGGAAGCTCAGCTACATTTTTGCCCTTTAGCGCACGTGGGTGCAATGATTTATTTATCATAAGGGATTATAACATTCTTGCTCCAGATGCATTACTACAAAGTAAGAATGTTACTCTATCTTTTGCAGCTTTAAAACCACTTGCAGTTTTCTCGGACTTGGCGGTGTACGCTCGGCTAGGCATCTTTTTCCAAATCAACCCAGTTTCGTCAGCGTTAAATACTTGGTCCGGGCAATATTCACCATCTTCAATAATTTTTGCTAACACTTTAGAATAATCTTTAGCGGCTGCTTCATCAGCGGATGCAGCTTCGCCCTTTATCTTTACAATGTGAAGTGCGTGTCGTTGTAAAAACCCGACTAACCAGCCATTGCTTGCAGAAAATTTCGGGCTTCCAATGTGAGAGGGTGAAGAAGACGGCTCTAAATCCTTCAGCTGATTATAAAACCGTATCGCTTTCTCTTTAATTAATTCTCCGTCAATGGGGATTCGTTGTTGAGTTAATTCTTGAATCCACAATACGAGCGCCTTTTCCGTTTTCTCTATCAAAATGTTTCTTGAATATGACGCTCGTTTAACGCTTTCATTTGTGGCGCAATTACTAGATTTATTTATTTCACTTGCACGTTTTCGTATGCCTCTTATAGTGGATTCACCTAATCCAAATTCTTTGCCAAGAGCTGTGGGTCCTTCACCTTCTGCTATTCGTTTTAAAATCGTAGTTTTTGTTTCTAAAGAAATTACCTTCCTCTTGGCTTTGTCTTTGCCCTTATTCATTTTGAGGGATTTCTAAAGATAAAATACAAATCCTAAAAATTTATATCTAAATAGAAAAAATAATAAATTTATCTTCGATTTACGGTTTGAAATAAATCTTATTTTAATGATTGAGGAATGTGAACCCACTTTGAAGGACGTGAATTAATATTAGGTTTTGTGACGGACTTTCCGCCCCAAACTCCTCGCTCGTCCTCTCTTTCGGCCTGATCGGTTTCCCTCCCTGGGGTTCCTTAAGGGGAGTCCAGGGGTGCGAAATCGGAAGATGGGCGCCAGCCGAGGGGGTGGCCCTCGGCAATGGGGGAACCGATCAGCCCGCAAAGCAAGACGAGGGGGCACGGCTAGGTGCCGGGAACAAGAGTCCCAGAAGGGGGTTCTGCCTCCGTGCCCTGGGGAAAAACAAGAGGGAAGAAAGAGGGCAAAGACAGAGGCTCACGCGGGAATCGGTTTTTAATTTAATTTATTAAATTAAAAAGGTGACAACGACAAGAAAAAGAAACCAAAAAGAAAATCTTTCGCAAAAACAAAACGTCGCCTCGGTAGGCGGAGAAACAAAAGAATGTGGCTCCAAAATGGCCCGCAGCCGAAAGGGGCTGGAACTCACAAAAGAAAAGAAAAGAAAAAGAAAGAAAAGAATCGCGGTAAGGAAGCACGGAACTTGTAGGCGATAAGGGAAAGCTATCTCTCAGTTGGGGGAGCTAGAAAAATCACAGGCGTAAGGGGAAAAAAAGGTAGAGGAACATGAGGGACGTCCGTGACGCTCGGACACGAAGGTGGCGGACCAACCTGGTCGGGGCGAACTCCTCTCCCAACGAATGGATCCGGAATATACTGCCGTCAACTGGGCAGCCGAAGGAAGGGTCCTCTTCGGGTCCCGATGGCACAGCCAGGAAAACGAAAATAGGCTCCAAAAGCACGTCCCAACACCGGAAGAAATGGGCACCCAAAACTCTCTAAGGTTCGCGGGGTTGTCGTTCGTACGAAAGTCCAGAGATCTCTGACTCTTCCTCGGTTGCGATCCTCTATTCCCCCACCCAGGGCCCTTTGGCAATTCCGAGCGTGGATAGTGCTGCCGCCCTGGGTGGTGGATCTTGATCGATGACTTCGGCGCTGGAGCGGTTGCGTCCGCTGATTGGTGGGGAGTGGCGTTCTTGTCCAGTTTCGTCGGATTCGGCGGTATACGGTCCTTCTTCTTCCGGAGCGTCACGGTAATAGGTAGGCGGTAGGAATGCGTGAGGTAAGGAAGATGGGGATTGGGGGATGTGCTTCCTTCGCCCTGCTCTATAACAATCTAAAAATATGATTAATATTTTGTCCCAACCCTTTCGGGGAGATCTCTGGACACTGTATATGTTCATGGTAACGCGTATTGTTAATGTGGCCAAATGGCCACGTTACAGTTTAAAAATTAAAACACGTAATATTCTTTTTTATTCAATCACTTTATTTATCGGACTTGTCACTTGCGCAGATCAGAGACTAACAGCAATTTTTTCTATTTGCGTTTTTTTTAGTTCAACACACTCAATAAGTCCCCGGTCTGATACATATATGTATGGCAACATTGTTGACAAACCCAGGCGTTAGACCGGAGACTTATTGAGTGATGTTTTACAATGTATGTAATCGGCTGACGCAATATGTAATGTCATGAAATACATATTAAAAATAAAAAATAACTAAATAGCCAATCGAACCTATTACTTATCTATTGATAACTTCGTCAATTTTTTAAAATTTGATTGAAAATTTCATATACCGCACAAAAAAAATCGCACAAAATAAATCGCACAAATAAAAAGTCGCACAAAATAAGACCGCACAAAAACAGGTGTGAGTGTATTCTATCCGTGCGTGTTGATCCCTTATTTACGAGTGAAAGATCCAACCTGAAGGAAACTAGATTTTTTATGCTTTTTTTTCATAAAGACCATGGTATGAACTCAAAAAAATTAAGAAAATTATTTCCTTTTACTCTATCGGATATTTCAGTTGTCGTGTTTCAGGAATTTTCAAGCAACCACCCTCAAATACTGTTAACTACCTCTTAAAGTAATACACCACATATAAATGATAAAAAAAATTTTATGTAAAATTACTCATATTTAATAAGTTAGTAAAATATAATATTGTTTTAATATTATATTAGTTACTTTTTTAGAATTATTGTATTATCATATACTGAAGACATCAATTTTCGTTACAAACAAAAAGCCGTAGAATATTAGAGAAGCGGGAAAAAGACAAACTTAAGTATTGAAACAGTGCAAAAACTATTCAGAAAAGTCTCATCAATCGGTCAGCTCAAACGTTGGGCTCACACTATTAATAAAGGTGAGACGTATAGAGAAAAAAATCCACAGATCAGTATATACTAGATAATTTTTTTATTTAAATTGATAAATCGCGTATATCAATTTAAATAAAAAATCTAAATTGGCAGAAAAAACACGTATCAAATGCGGCAAATTTTTTACTCAAAAACTATCAACTTTAAAAAATTTAACAAGTATAAAAAAAGCTTAGAATTATCAAAGGAACACACTAGCATTTTTTTAGAATTTTCTGTGAATTTTTTAATAAAAATTTTTTATAAAAATTTAGAGTTAAAGAATTTTTTTTAAAAACGTCAAAAAAATCTGGCAAAATTCTGGGTATTCCTTGACAAATTCTAAGCACTTTTTATTCTTAACATTTTTTTTCGAAAAATTAATAGTTTATTAGTTAAAGCGTCCCACAGATATTGAGTAAAATTTTTTACTTTGGACGCCATTTTGTTTCACCCAGGTGAGGGAAAAACATTTGTCAATACATATTTTTAAAGTTCAGACACTGCTTCCCCATCTACAGTGGTTTCAAGATGATTCTATAACGGCAATTGGCGAAAAATTCAATTAAAAAAAGTTTGTTTATTTTTTCAACGTTTTTTACCTTTCAACTCCATTTTAGAGTACTCAACAAATTTTTTTTCAAATTTTCAATGACACCATCTGGAAGAGCATTAAACAAACTAGAAATTCCATGTTCTGTTTGTTTTGTTTTCTTAATCGAATTGTATCCGTACAGTAAGCTCCCCAGTGAACCCAGTTCGTAACGGTTATATGTATAACCTGGAAATCACATGTAATGTTACAGTTGTTACATTACTGACGACTGTAATTTTATACTACTTATTACTGTAATGTTATGTTACATTTTACTTATCAAAGTTACATAACAGCAATGTAACATAAGGATCACAGAGTTATCTAATATTTGCTACTTGAATAAACATATCATGCTACATAACAAAAATATCAAGACACGTGTTTGGCAAATTTTTATTTCATACCGTATATATATCCTTCTTACTATAAAATAGGGTTGTCATGCTCAGGATGAAATCGAGCTTTCAGCGTTTTGATTGGCTTACGAAAAAATACGATTGTGTCCGATCTTTTTGGTACACCAGTGTTTGAATATGCCTTAATGAAACCATCAAACTTTTGTATCCAGATGGAATCAAAATAAATTTCAGCATCGAAGTTACCGACGATTGATGAAATGAAAGTGAAGGTTTTGTGACTTACAGTGGGACGCACGACAGTTGTCCCTCCTCTAACGCCGCGAAGCGGAGCATCGCGAACTAAACGCGCTCGAAGAGAATAAGCAGACGAATTACTTGGTCGAATGATAGGTTCATGATCAACGATACGGAAATTTCAATCACAGGTCCGGCGCAAGTGTTTTCATCGGGTGGGTCAGAACCCGATTTCATCAAGATGTAATTTTGAAATTGTAAAACAATTAATAACTGTTTCTACAATATAATTTCTTAAACATTTATGAACTTTTTTCATTAATTCATTAATTCATTATTTAGTTTATTAACTATTCCAATCTCATGAAAGTCGTTGATTGATAAATTTCGCAGTCATCAAATTGTTAAAAATTTATAACATTTTTATAAATCAATAAAGATACCGATTTGTAATTTTTTTAGAAACTCGTGAAATTTCTTCAAATTTGACGATTTCTCATAAATTTATTAATTTTTGACAATTTATTAATATATTAATTCATAATTTTTTAAAGTGTGACGAAAGGTCCAAGCGTCCTTCTTTCAGACGCGGGACCTTCCGGGCACAAGGCGGGCTTCCCGAACCATCTTCCCGGTTTTTGTTCGAACAAACTAAAAAAAAAACTATGGGCGCCAGTTGTAGGTAGCCTACAACCCGGGAATAAGGTGACGGGTGGCTCAATGGAGAGCATGGGAACCTCGGGGGAGGTCAGCAATCTATTCACGGGATTCAAGCTTACACTACCTCCATGAGGTCTTACAAGTCGTATTGACAAATGGGCGTAACTTCAATTCGCTGCTAAATCGTGACTATGAAACTTAATACAAGCAAAAGCCAAAAGAAGGAACTCTAAAAGTGATCAAGGCTAATAGCAAAACTCGAACTGACAATCTTATTCTAAACTAAACAATCAGCAATAAATCTTAATCTAACTTCGTCTGCAAAACGCGCGGGATCACAGAAAGTACGCTCCGACCAACGTCGGGACCGAACTCACGATCAAAGGTCCGAATGTAAATTAGTCCCAAAAAAGGGACTGTCGACAAATCCCGAATAAATCCAAAAGGGGACTACTAAAATGAAACGTTGGGGAAAATCTTTAGGGAAAGAAGGAACCACAAGCCTTGCTCACCGTCGCTCCTCTTTCTCTCTTTCTCCCGTACGTCTCCTCCGGGTCTTTCTCTCCGCTGCTCGTCAATATTCCTCCAAATCTCCAAAATTAGCCCGTGACAATATTCTCCAAACGAATGGCGTGGCAGCCCAAGGAACTCTGACTCTCTTTCCTCTTCGGATCTGTCGTGAGGCTCTCGTCCGGCGTGCTCTCCCACGCCTGCGTAGTGGATCGGGGTCGTGATAGGCTGTTACGTTTGTCATCTTCTGGGTCCCGTTCCATCCCGACAGGTGGCGCCTGCATGCCCTTTCGTGGATCCTTAATCGATATAGGTCGGAGTCCTCTGATTGGCGATTCCTCGCCGGGCTTCTTCCCCTTGCAGTAGATTCGTATCGGGAGAGAGTAGACCTTTCGTAGAGCGCTATCTCGTGGTTACGGGATCGGTATATTAGGTGTGGGAATATCTTTAGGATTCGTGAGTCGGAATAATTTACGTAAGTTTTTCTTCTTTGATACTTCCCTTGCGTTCTGGAGAGGTCCCTGGGCCAGCCTTCTGAAAAGTCTTTAACGAACGTTAGTTTTACTGTAGGTATAGCCTACAAATGTGGCTGGTGAAATCAACACGTCACAACACCCCCTCCCCGAACGAGACGTACCCTTGGAAAGAAAGACCCAGAGTCGTCGAGCCTTATGCTTGTGTAGGTAGGGTGTGGGTGATCATATGGTCCAGGGTAATCTATGAGTACAACAGGGGATTACGCGGAAATGATTTTACTACGCAATGTGCGAAGTATATCTCTCTCCTGTTTCTTTTTATTGAAGTTTACAATGATAACAATTAAAGTGAATGAGACAAGAGAAGTAATTATTTACTGGGATTGTCTAAGATCACCTAGGAGAATATAAAAGTAGAAAAAGAAAAAAAAACTAAAACGGGATGTGTCACAAAAGCTTTCTTTAACGCGGATGTTGGTCGTCTTCAAGTCGAGATGTTGGCGGGGCCATCATATTTATTGTGATATGGGCCCCGGGAAGTACCACTACTTGAGTGGTGCTATTAGGGTCTCCTATGGTCGCCAAAATCCGGCCCACGTCCATTGGCCTAGCGGTAGGTCTGTTTGCGTCCGTAGTAGGCACTACCAGGGCTGGTGCAGCAGCCAGTGCGGCGAGATCCTCCATAATTACGGTGGTGTCCGGGTCGGGAGCAACAGTGATTGTTGCAGCGTTGGCGATATCGTCAGCGGTAACGGCGGCGGGAGCGGGAGGGATGGCCTCGGATGGGGCCCTAGTTTTGGCGGGAACCTCTCCTGGGCGCTTAGCACCGCCAGCGAACCGGCTGCGGTCGGTCCTGGGGCGCCCCCATGTACCCTTCCACTCGGCCCTACATCCAGAGCACGTGACCAGGGTAACTCCCGGGTTTCCGCATCGGAAGCAAAACTCCTTCTTCCCCTTCTTGGGGCATGCGCTGTAACGGTGTCCCCCGGCACCGCAGCTCCAGCACCCCCGGTTAGCAACCGCCGGGGGCCCAATTGGTGCCAGCGACACCACTTCCTCTTTCGGTGGTGCCACCGGCGGCGGCGGCGACGCGGTCGGAGGAGCACAACCCTGGCTCGAGGAAGCGGCAAGCAGCATCTTCTCGAGCGAGGGGATTCGTCTTTTTCCCCTCCAAGCTCCTCTTCATCCTCTTCGGGTCCCCCTTCCTCGGCCCCCTATCGGCGGTATCTTTTCCTGGGGCTTCGCCCGGGTCCACCATCCTCTCCCTCGGGATCCGTGTCCTTCTATCTCTGCTGCAAGGGATAAAGGAAGCACTTATTTCGGGAAGTAAAGAAAGCACGTTCGGGATTTCCTAGCTAAATAAAACTGGACAATAATCAATAACCAAAACGACATACTTTACTACTTATGCTATGGCCTTTCGAGGCCTTCCACGCTTGCGTTCTTCCGTTTTCCCGGGATGATTTGTGCCGGTAATGGGTTTTCGCGATGTTATTCGGGATTGTGCTGGATTTTTGTCGGGAGAATCTAACGGTTTGGGAACGGTAACCCTTCGTGGGTGTCGTTGGCGCTTCGGTACGGTATCTTCCTCGGAATCCGAGGCCGTCGAAGGCATTTCCTCTCTATCACTCGGGATTGGGACGGGTCCCGGAATGGTGACGTTCCTTGGCATAACAAATGGTTTTAAATCGGAAATGTGTAGTTTTGGAACCTCATTCCCGTCCGAATCCCGTAGAGTCACCACAACTGGAGACAAAACTTTTACGACTGTATAAGGTCCGATAAACTTAGGTGCCAATTTGGCCGCAAAACCATCGGCAGCTGAGGAGAGATACCTAACTCGTCTCATTACCTTATCTCTTACTTGGTAGGAGATATTCTTGTGGGCTTTGTTATAATATTTGGCTTGTCTCTCCTGAGCTTTGGCCGTGGGGAGCTTCACGATGTCTCTTAGAGCCGACAATCGCTTCACTCGGTCTCTGCAGACATCCGTGTCCCCTGCGACCACCTCGGTATCCTGTTCCATTTCATCCAGGAGGTTATTAAGGAGAGGGGGGTCTCTACCAAAAGTAAGGAAGGCGGGACTGACTTTCGTAGTCGAGTGTATCGCGGTGTTGTAGGCGAAGCAAAACTCTTGTAAATGTACGTTCCACTCTCTGTGGTCCTCCTGGATGACAGCGGTAATCATTGTCTTTATCACCCTGTTAACCCTTTCCACGGGATTAGCCTGTGGGTGATATGGCGGGAGAGTAGTGTGATGGATGCCGTAGGCCGTACATACTTTATCTACGAACGAATTAACAAACTCCGTCCCGTTGTCGGAGAGCAGATATTTGGGTTGTCCCCATCGATGCAAGATAAGTTGCTCGAAAGCCTTGCCGATGGTTTCCCCCGTAGCCCTCCGCAATGGGCGGCACTCCATATATTTGGTGAAATAATCCTGAAAAACAACCAGGTATTTATAACGGCCTTTGCTGGGCGGAAAAGGTCTCATGACATCCGTGGCTACCATTACCCAAGGCCCTTCGATATTCCGCTCCCCCATCAACCCTGCTAGCTTTTCCTGCAAGACTTTCGTTCGCTGGCAGGTCAAACAGGAGAACGTATATCAGTGACAGAACGTATTCAGCGGTATCGCGATAGATCCCGGGCCAGTAAAAATCCTTGACCAACCGGTGGTATGTCTTTTCGATGCCCATGTGCCCCGCTTGCGGGGTGTCATGGGACTCGAAGAGAGCCTTTTCCCTCAAGGGTTTCGGTAGGACCACCTTCCACTGATTCATATCGGGAAGGATCGGGTCCAATAGCGGATCGGGTTGGTTGAAATACAACCTATCTCTCGATATGCGCCAATCGGGATATTTATACGGGAATCGTTTGACTTCCGATATTCGCTTCTCGTACCAGGGGTCTCCCGATTCCTCGAGAGCAGCCGTCCGGCTGCAACGATCCTCAAACATACGAGATAATGCATCCGGGACCTGATGAAAGGAACCCTTCCGATGCACGATCTCAACCGGCATTGCCTGCAGCTGTAAGGCCCATCGGGCCAACCTACCCGTTGGATCTTATAAGTTATGTAACCACCGAAGACTGCTGTGGTCGGTGATCACGGTGAATTGATAGCCCTCCAAGTATGGACGCAGGTTCTTCACGGCCCAGATCACCGCCAGGCATTCCTTTTCGGTGGTGGTATATTTTTGTTCCGCCGAAGTTAGTACCCGATTTACGAACACTATAGGGTGCTCTTCCTCCTCAATAGTTTGAGTTAGAACCGCCCCTACGGCATAATCACTAGCATCAGTCTGCAGTAAAAATGGCCGTGTGAAATCTGGCCTGGCCAGTACGGGAGTCTCCGTAAGAGCTCTTTTCAAAGCCTGAAAAGCCTCCTCCTGCTCGACTCCCCACTGCCAGGGAACGTCCTTCCGAAGAAGACGGACTAACGGGAGCTTCAGACGGGACAAATCGCTCAAGAATCGAGCGTACCAGCCCAGCATGCCCAAAAAGCGGCGCAGCTGTTTAAGATTAGTGGGGACTGGGTAATTGATTATCGGCTCGACCCTTTCGGGATCGGCTTTTAGCCCCTCACGGTTGATTAAGGGGGTAAAGTCACCTATAAAAAGAAAAAGTATATTAATTTTTTTTAAAGCTTTTATTATAAAAATACATTTTTTAAATATACATTGTAAATTGTACTACTAAATACTTACTAAATTATTTTTTCGAAATCCCTAGTATGTAGTATAAACATACTAGAGATTTGTTAAAAATTTCCATTTGTCGCAAGGTTCAAGGAGCACCAATTGACCGATTTGACTCCGCAATGGCTCGTTTTCTCTGGAAGACCATCCTTTATGGAATGAATGTGGGAATTTGGAGAGAAAAAAAAATTACAAAAGTTCTGAATTTTTTAAACCCAAAAACAAAACAAAAACCAAAATTATGTATATATATCTGATAAAAAGTGTTGTAACTTTTTGTTTACTTACTTCTTCCAAAATTCCCACATTCATGCCATAAAGGGTCTTCCTCCGAATGAAATGAGACCTTGTCGAGGCAAATCGATTAATCGGTGCTCCTCGAACCTTGCGACAAATGGAAATTTTTAACAAATCTCTAGTATGTTTATACTACATACTAGGGATTTCGAAAAAATAATTTAATAAGTATTTAGTAGTACAATTTTCAATGTATGTTTGAAAAATGTATTTTTATAATAAAAGTTGTAAAAAAAATTGATATACTTTTTCTTTTTACAGGTGACCTTACCCCCTTAAGTACCCCAGATATCTCACCTCTGGCATCCAAACTTGCTTTTCTCTCGATTGATTTCGAGGTTGGCTGCCTTTCATTTCTTCAACACGATATCGAGCCACTTTAAATGTGACTCAAAGGTGTCTGAGACGATAACGATATCGTCCAGATATGCGAACACATGAGGCTCCATATCGGGAGTAATCAACCTATCCATGAGGCGTTGGAACGTTGCGGGAGCGTTAGTCAAGCCATAGGGCATCCGTTTAAATTGGAAGAGACCCCGGCCGGGAACGGCAAAAGCGGTGATTTCCTTACTTCCTTCCTCCACCGGAATCTAGAAGTAAGCTTGACTTAGATTGAGGGTAGAAATGTAATGAGCGGACCTCAATTTGTCCAATATGGCATCAATATTTGGGATAGGATAAGCATCCTTTTTCGTAACCTTATTTACTTCTCTATAATCGATGCAAAAGCGATATTTACCGTTCGGTTTTGGTATTAACACTGGACAACTCGTCCAGGGACTCTGGGAACGTTCAATAATGCCGTTCTTAATCATATCGTCCACTTCTGCGTGGGCGGCCTCAAGAACTTTTGGCGATACCCTACGGGACCGGTGTTTGATGGGGCTACTATCGCCAACATCAATTCGGTGTTTGACTAAATCCGTCGTTCCCAGAGTTCCTTTGGGAGGTACAAGATTTTTATCGAGAAAACGTTCCAACTCACGGGATTGTTCGGGACTTAATTCGGAAATTCCAGCACAATGCAGGTTTTCGGGATCATTTCTATCGGGAGGGGCGAACGGACGCCGCCTTCCGGTGGCCGTGGACCAGGTGGCGGTTTCAAAATTGAGGTGAATTCCAAAAGCCTTACAAGAGTTGATACCTAGGATGCAATCGTATCCTAACGCGGGTACTACCTTAAATGGCAGGCGTTTAACTACGCCCCCTACCGAGATGGCTAAATTCACCTCTCCCGTTACCGAAATCAGGGCGCCGTTTGCCACCGACAACGAGACCCTCTGAGGGACAACGTAATCCCTCAAAAGATGACCGGGGAAACGGCCCAAGGAGGAGCAACTAGCTCCTGTGTCAATTAGTCCTTGAAACGTTTCCCCCATTACGGTCACGGGAAGGTAAAGTCTTTTATCGCGATGCAGCACCGCCACCTTGTCCTCTGCTTCGCTCAGCTTGGTCGTCGGTAGCGATACTTCAGGGCTACATGAGGCCCGGGAATTCCCGCAAGAGAGAGGAACGGCCACGTTCACTGTTTCTCCCGGGAGTTTCCCGAAGCCTTACGGGAGCAACGTGCACATTCGGACACAAGGACCCCAGGCTCGCCGCAGCGATAACAAAATCGGCCGCGTGGTTCTGGGCATTGACTGAACCGATGACCTTTGTCGAAGCAGTTCCAACATTCTTCCTCCTCGCGCCCAGAAGGGGTCGTGGAGGGGGGATTGGCTTTGGCCAGAGCCGCAGGCAAAACCTAGTGTCCTTTCGTCTTGCCGCTCGGGAGTTGCTCGGTGCGGGACTGGCAGGCCTCCCGCGGGAAGTGGAGGACTTCTCCTCTGATCTCGGAGGTTCAATTATTTTTACTATAGGGGCGGTGGAGGTTTTAGACCCCTTCTCGCCTTTCTTCCCCTCCGGTTTGCCAACTGACAACACTTCCTGTCGTCCAGTTTCCGCGGGGAGGTTCCGCTCCTCATCTGAGTCGATAGCCGCGGTAGAGGAGCTTCTAACGCTAGATTTTTCCGGGATGAACGCTGTGGACGGACGTACGGAATCACGACCCGTTGGAAGAGGTCGGTAGGTCCGTTGTCTCTCTAAGAGAGACTTGAATCTTTTCGCTTTCTCCCTCAGGTCGTCAAAACTACGAATCTCTTTCTTATGGACGTACGGATGATAATCGGGATGGAGATTGTAGCATACGGTATCGATTTGTTCGCGTAGGGACATCGGGGGCCTAACATCGTTGAACAGGATGCGCATATGGGCCAGATAGTCCACAACCCGTTCCTGCGCTCCCTGTGTTCGTTGGACTATTTCCCGCCGTAACCGTTGTTGGTAGTCGCGAGTGCCATAATTGGCACGAAAAGCCTCCTTAAATTCGTCCCAGGAGGTGCAGCGGTGTCGCTCACCGCGGTACCAAGTTCGGGCCCCTTTAGATAAGACGATGGGGAGAGCTTTCAGCAGATCCCTCTCAGTGAGTTCTGCCCCCTCCCCAAATTCTTCTAACAGTTCCAGGAAGTCCTCCGGATCGTCATCCTCACCACCGGAAAAGGATATTTTCCACTTCCTAAGGACGTCAAAAACCTTATTAAGTTGAACGTACGAAGTCCCCCCTGGGGCCACGCTATGCCCCCGCGAGTACCCCAAGCCATTCCCGTAGGCCTCCGAGCGTCCTGGCGGAGACAGATCTAGTAGGGGTTCCTCATCCCGGAAATCTTTATCTCTAAATCGTCCCGAGGTGGCCCTATTTCCCAATAGAATCCTAGTCTCGTCCCTAAAGGTCCGTACCAAGTCCCCGTCTGAACGAACGTGGCACGGAATCCTTGCTTCCTCGATCGGCCGCTGAAACGTGACTCTGCTGGACTGGAAGTTTTCGGACGGTACGGGAGCGTTAACGCCTGGTACCGGACGCGATGAGGTTAAGTGATCCTCACTATCTCGATGAGACAGACGGACTGGGGAGATTACGTTTTCGATCTCCAGGGAATTCCTTCTCAGTCCCGTCGCTGGATCACTGGCGATGCACACTGTGGAAGTCATCTGTTGATGGGAGGGTGTAGTCGTAGTCGGGGTGGAGTCCACTCTGGAAACCACCCTACACGTCTCCTGCTGCGCTATCACGGAGGTGGTGGACAACGCTGTGGCGTTCGTTGTTAAAACGGTAACGGGTGCAGAAGTGACCCCCGTGACGGTCACCGCGGTACAAACCATTGGCCTTGATAAGGCCGCAGAGTGACTGGTGGTGGCTTCGGGTACGGAGACACTGAGTGGATCGGTAGAAGTTTCGTCCCAACCTCCTTGGAGGGTAATCGGAATTGCGACTCCTCTTTCATCTACTAGGGGATCCCATGGGACAGCCCCTTCTCCGTACAGGTCCCGTAGGTGATGCCGTACCAGCCGATCCATAATAACGGGATACGGTCCCCTCCCGTTCAGCTTTCGGACATCCAAAATTTCGATGAGCCGGGCGGGATCTAGGGAACTCGCATACCCCCGGACATACTCCTCCGCATGCCGTGTTTCTTCTGGGGCATCGGGCCCCAGATACCGTTTATCGGAATCCATTTCGTAATTTACCCGAAGTCAAACAGGAAAGAAAAAAAAAAGAAAGATAGGAACGGGAAGAACGCAAGCGCAACCGATAAATAAGGGCAGTAATTGCCCCGCGAAAAATTCTAACCTGAAATGAAAACGGCGCCAAAAGTCGCCTAGAACGCCCACTCAATCTTAATTATTTTCCAGATTTCAATAAAAAGAAACAAAATAATAATGGAATTTCAAAGAAAAGGGGTATCTGGAATTTTTATCAAAATCACAAAATTGAAACGAATATTATTTGCCAAAGACCAAAAACAAATTTTCAAATGTAAGTAATAGAACAAAAAATTTAACTGCAGTTAATTCCCGGGATTAAGAATATCCACATGAAGATCTCAAAAGGCACCCGAGAAAGAAACAAAACAGAAAGAAACTAGACTTTTCGGGGCCGAGAGGAGAGCAAAATTAGAATTTAGCTTATTTTTTTTTAAATTTATAATATTTAAGGATTCAAAGTCTCCCTGAATTTCGCGCTCGGCCCGCGCAAAAATGGCGGCTCACCTTCCCCACGCGCGAGGAAGGTGCTAACAAGATGGCCGTGGCACGTGGCGTCTCGCCGGGAGGCTACCACGGGGTCTACACGGCTTAACGCACGGGTGACCACGTTTTTCCTCTCCCACGAGAGACCCCACAAAACCACCCAACACAAAAATAAAACACTTTATTCACTTCGGGAGCGATTCCTCCGCAGCCTACCTTATTTTCACACAAAGTAACAAAGAAGAGAAATTTCTGTAAAGTAATTTATCAAAGCGAAATACGGGGAGGAATCGCGATATCTAGTACAGAAAGTGGCCCCACGTTGGGCGTCAAAATTTGTGACGAAAGATCCAAGCGCCCTTCTTTCAGACGCGGGATCTTCCGGGCACAAGGCGGGCTTCCCGAACCTTCTTCCCGGTTTTTGTTCGAACAAACTAAAAAAAACTATGGGCGCCAGTTGTAGGTAGCCTACAACCCGGGAAAAAGGTGTCGGGTGGCTCAATGGAGAGCACGGGAACCTCGGGGGAGGTCAGCAATCGGCAACGCGGGAAGGCTATAAATAAATCGGGAGAAGACCAATCTAAAAGAAAAATGATAATAGTCTATTCACGGGATTCAAGCTTACACTACCTCAATGAGGTCTTACAATTCGTATTGACAAATGGGCGTAACTTCAATTCGCTGCTAAATCGCGATTATGAAACTTAATACAAGTAAAAGCCAAAAGAAGGAACTCTAAAAGTGATCAAGGCTAATAGCAAAACTCGAACTGACAATCTTATTATAAACTAAACAATCGGCAATAAATCTTAATCTAACTTCGTCTGCAAAATGCGCGGGATCACAGAAAGTACGCTCCGACCAACGTCGGAACCGAACTCACGATCAAAGGTCCTAATGTAAATTAGTCCCAAAAAAGGGACTGTCGACAAATCCCGAATAAATCGAAAAGGGGACTACTAAAATGAAACGTTGGGGAAAATCTTTAGGGAAAGAAGGAACCACAAGCCTTGCTCACCGTCACTCCTCTCTCTCTCTTTCTCCCGTACGTCTCCTCCGGATCTTTCCCTCCGCTACTCGTCACTATTCCTCCAAATCTCCAAAATTTGCCCGTGACAATATTCTCCAAACGATGGGCGTGGCAGCCCAAGGAACTCTGACTCTCTTTCCTTTTCGGATCAATGATGTTAGCTGTGCCGCAATTTCACGCGCATGCGTGGAAAAGCAGGGGCGTATATGTATTTGGCGCTAGAAGACTTTGGCGGGATTTAGCAAAACCCTAGCTAAACCATCAGGTGTTGCAATACTGATTTGATAAAACATTCACAGACGGTCAAATATTTAAAATATATAATGTGTTATAATAATAATAATAATTGTAATAATAACGTAAATACTAATCAATTGTCATAAGCTGAAAAAATAGATGAATTGACACCTGCAGAAAAAGTAAAAGGGGCAGAAATTAATTTAGCAGGATTTTTTGCCGAGCATAATATTCCTTTTCAAACTGCAAACCATTTAGTTTCCTTATTAAAAGATGTTTAATTGATGAATCTACAGTTATTTCGAATACAAAACTTCTTTTCATTTTAGTACCATATTTATGTCCGGAGAGTAGGAAAGTTAAAACGCAATTATTAGAATTAGTAAAGTTAGATGCTCGAAATTGTTCCGCGAACTCGATATATGAAACATTTAAATCTATTTTACAAAAAAAAAGGATATGTATTTGCAAAATATTGTAGGAATGGCGAGTGATAATGCATCGGTAATGACTGGATGCAATAATTCCTTCTTTTTGCGTTTAAAATCTCAGGTACCGCATGTTGTTTTATTAAATTGTACTTGCCAAGTAGAAAAAAATAAAATTCTCAAATTATCAAATGCAAGATGGCTTGTATTACAGAAGTGTGTTATCAGACTTCTTGTTAATTTGGGAGTACTAAATAATTTCTTTACATTAGCTGTTTTTAAAGATAATTTAAAATCCGCAGATGATACATTAACTTATTTGAATGATGATTCCGGTAAAGCTTATTTGCTATTTTTAAAATATTCGTTGGATTTTTTTTAATAAGTCTAATGCTCTTTTTCAATCGCGAAATGTTTTAATTCATACAATTTTTAATTGCAGCCAACGTTTAATACGCGATATTGGTCAAGATTTTATTAATCCTGACGCCTTTCAATTTAAAAGATGAAAAAATTATTAAAGATCTGCCCAGTATGTATGTAGGACCAGAATGTGAACGTTTTTTGATAGAACAATGTTCAGAATCAGTAGATTCAATGAAATTATAATAAATGGTTCAAATTTTTATAAAACAGCAAGGCGGGAAATGATGAAACGATTGCCCTATAATGCACTGTATCAGGAAGGTCGAAATGAAATTAAAGATTTATCGTATATTGCCACGCATATTTCAAATATTAATGTTAATCAATTAAGTATAGAACGGGAAATTTTCCCAATGCATTTTAATGATTTGCAAAAAAAAAGTTAGCGTCTTTAGAAATTGATGAGATGTGGATACAAATATTAGAAAGTAAAGGTTATAATGATAATTATGTGTTTCCAAATTTAGACTTATTAGTAGAGGTTGTTCTTTCTTTTCCACACTTTAATGTAGAAGCGGAACGAATATTTTCAATCGTGACAGATTTAAAAAATAAAAAGCGAAAGCGGCTACGTAACGATACTGTTTTCGCTCTTTGTGTCGTCTGGTCAAGCTTCCAAATGAATAATAATATTAACTGTACAAATTTTGAAGTAGATTCAGAACATTTCGAGCTTCACAATACAGAAAATTTATATTCCAATTAAAAATAATTAAATTTTGTTTTTTGCTAACCCCTAAAATTTGAATAAAGATATTTTAATTTTTTACAAGTTTATATAAAATATTTATTTGCACGTTAAACATGTTGAAATAAGCGATTTTCATTTAATTAAAAAAATTATAATTTTTTATTTTTAGAAACAAAACTTTGTAACAAAGTTGGGTCCATAAAGTACCCCCTTTCACAGTGTTTAGGCACGTCGTTGAGGCTATTTTCTCGCGCATGCGCGAGTTTTTGCGGCACAGCTAACATCACTGCTTCGGATCTGTCGTGAGGCTCTCGTCCGGCGTGCTCTCCCACGCCTGCGTAGTCGATCGGGGTCGTGATAGGCTGTTACGTTTGTCATCTTCTGGGTCCCGTTCCATCCCGACAGGTGGCGCCTGCATGCGCTTTCGTGGATCCTTAATCGATATAGGTCGGAGTCCTCTGATTGGCGATTCCTCGCCGGGCTTCTTCCCCTTGCAGTAGATTCGTATCGGGAGAGAGTAGACCTTTGGTAGAGCGCTATCTCGTGGTTACGGGATCGGTATATTAGGTGTCGGAATATCTTTAGGATTCGTGAGTCGGTATAATTCACATAAGTTTTTCTTCTTTGATACTTCTCTTGCGTTCTGGAGAGGTCCCTGGGCCAGCCTTCTGAATATTCTTTAACGAACGTTAGTTTTACTGTAGATATAGCCTACAAATGTGGCTGGTGAAATCACCACGTCACAAAAGATTATCAATTCTTTCGTTTTCTATATTTGCTTAATTTCTTGATTATTTCGTTTATTCATCAATTTTGTAACAATTTAATTTTTTTTTAATTTTGCAAAAATTTATTAATTTTTTGCTAATAATTGATTGTAGTGCGACTGCCCTCTTGCCAAAAGACAATCGAATATTTTAGTATAGTTGCGAAACAAATGCCTCACTCAGAGAATAAAGAAAAACAATATTTCAAAAGAAAATCTTTATAACAGGAAAATGGGGGGTGCGGAAAGGAAGGTTGGACGCCAGTCCGAATTTCGGACGCGGAATTCCTCTGAGGGGGCCCGGGCTAACACAGGAAGGGCAATGAAACCCACTCAGAGGGAGTCCGTTGTTCAAGCTAAAAATAAAGGAAGGCTCAAACGACTATAATCTTATTAAACTAATTTATTACAACAACTCAATAATAACAAAAATTATCGTTGAAAATATCGGGAACACGTGGTCTCAATTGAGCCCGAATTAACAGATACTATGGCTCGGTAAAGTTACGTAAACGGTTCAAAGTAAATTTACGAATAGAGTTAATTCTTTTACCAGCAAAACAAATAAGAACTATTATGAAACGCGTTAATCGGGAACACTCGGACTCACAAGAATAATATTATTTGTACTCGTTAATACTCAAGTAAGTTAACATTAAAGACAGGCACGATAGGATAGCCGGATTTAGAAGTCAGTTGATGACCTTCAGAGTAGGCTATCGAATAAAGTCACGCAATGCGAGTTCCTTAACGGACACTCGCAAACCGGAAGAAAGATAGGAACGGAAATATTTCGAAAATACGCAAGGATTAGGTACGAGGGACTTGCCAATCAATCGCAGTACTAAGTTCCGATTTTGATAATTTTTATATATGTTGTAGAGCATGAAAAAATAATAGACACGTATTTTTTTTTATCTGCTAAAAAACGCTTTCAAGGGGTGAAAACTACCCTCAAAGTTGACCCCAAAAAACGTTTTTCTGATGTATTTCGGCCCCTAATGAATATTTTGCGATGGGACAAAATGGAAAATGTTTCTTCCGAAAAACGCTAGTTAATGAATGTTTTTTTGACTATTGGGGTTGCGACCCCTATTTTTTATTTTGGAAAAACGTTATTTTTCACTGATATATCCACTGTAAAAAATCAAATTTAGCTTTAAAAAATTAGAAAAAAATATATTTGGAAATGAAATAAAATAATTAAGTTGACATATTTCAGGATTTTGCGAAAAACCACCCCTACATTCCTTCACTACCCTTTCAGGTGAATATCCACTTATAACAATGAAAAGCATATTTCTCCCATGAAATATACTATCTATGTGAGCTGAATATTGTTTTCAATCAATTACGAGAGTGTAATGACATTTTCGAGCAGAAAAGAATTATGGGGTGACAAATTTCCACCCCCCAAATAACTTTATCCAGATATGTCTCGGCTCCTAATGAATATTTTGCGATGGGACAAAATGGAAAAAGTTTCTTGCGAAAAACGCTAGTTGATGAATGTTTTTTTTACTATTGGGGTTGCGACCCCTATTTTTTATTTTAGAAAAACGTTATTTTTCAGTAATATGTTCACTGTAAAAGATGAAAATGCCTCGAAAAATAAGAAAAAAATATTTTTGTAAATAAAATAAAATAATTCAATTGACATATTTCAGAATTTTGCATAAAACCACCCCTAGAAATCGTTCACTACCTTTTAAAGCGAATATTCACTTGTTACAATAACAGCACATTTCCCCCATGAAACATACTCTCCATGTGAGCTAAATATTATTTTCTATCAAGTACGATAGTGCAAAAAAGAATTAAAGGGTGACAAATTTCCACCCCCAAATAACTTTATCCAGATATATCCAGATATATATCATTATGTTTTAAACATTTCTATGAAGATTACCATTACTGTCACAAACATGTAGACTAATATATTTCAAACTGAAAATGTACAACATATAATTTACAATAAAATTATTTCTGTTATTTCATATTTACAGTTTGATAATAAAAAAAAAATCATTTAATTAGTCACCTACCTTACAAATAAATCTAACAGTATAAATTATACAAATATTTAAGGGGTTATCTTACCACTACACCATACTCCACAAAGCCCATAAGCTTCTATATGCTCCTGTTTATAGAAATAAAAATCGAGACTACATGCATTCCACAATAAATATTTTTTTTAGTTCCATCGCAAAATATTCATTAGGAGCCGAGATATATCTGGATAAAGTTGTTTGGGGGTGGAAATTTGTCACCCTATAATTCTTTTTTGCACTATCGTGCTTGATAGAAAATAATATTTAGCTCACATGGAGAGTATGTTTCATGGGGGAAATGTGCTGTTATTGTGACAAATATTCGCTTTAAAAGGTAGTGAAGATCTGCCAATAGGAGCTGTCATCGTGTTACAGCGGTAGGTCCTCTCTTTCTTTCTCGTAGAGATGTCGGTTGGGGTCTTCCTTGTCTTCTTCGCCATTCCGCTTTGTGCGGATCTTCGTGCGAGTTTCTTGGCAAGGGGTCCAAAGGAAAGGGAATAGTAAGGGAGTAAGGCGACAGTTTCGATAAGATTTCAACCCCCTAAAAAACACCTCTGGTGCAACAAAGTCGAGACAAGTTCATGTATGAAAAGGGATCTCTCTACAAAAGTTGTGGAATCCGATAACATTAGACAATCTCGTTTTTTCCATTATGTCAATATGAAGTAATTACAAAATGGAAATTATTTTTTCTGTTTACATGATTAGAACCGGTATTGAACTTGTCGGGCCCCGAACCCAAACGATAACCAATAAATATCTCACAATTTAATTTATTTTTACCGAATTATGAATTATTAAAGATCAGATTACATAATAATAATATGAATAATTATACATCATACTCAAACATCTGAATTGTTCGGGGCCCGGCAAGTTCAATACCGGTTCTAATCACGTAAACAGAAAAAATTCTTTCCATTTTGTAATTACTTCATATTGACATAATGGAAAAAACGAGATTGTCTAATGTTATCGGATTTTACAACTTTTGTAGAGAGATCCCTTTTCATACATGAACTTGTCTCGACTTTTTTGCACCAGAGGTGTTTTTTAGGGGGATTTGTCTCATTTTTGCAAATATTATTATTATCGGCTTTATATCTCGAGATAATATGAAACAATACATAACGTGTGTCGGCAAGGTAAATTTTTCGTCTTTTGAATATTCGGGAAAACAAAACAGACCATATTTGAATGCCTAGGGCCTAGCCCACCGTTGAGCCGCCACTGGGCAACAGACAGCCGATGAGTTATTATTATTATTTTATTTGGCGTCATCGTATTATTATTGTTATTATTATTATTTTATTTTATTACTTTTCGTCACATAATTACTATTACCGACTTTATATCTGGAGATGATATAAAAAACCAATACATAACGTGCGTCGGTAAAGTAAATTTTTCGTCTTTTGGATGTTCGTGAAAACAAAACACAACTCATATCTCAATGCCACTGCGTGTTGCAAACGGCCTTTCAGTGTGTGAAGACATTCCAGCCGTGTATGTATACACAGTTACCGTGTATAGGAAGCGACAGACAGCCTTTGAATGTATTTGTCGTGTATTGTAACGTGGCCATTTGGCCGCGTTATCAAGTCGCGTATTTGAACATACACGGTAGTGTCCAGAGATCTCCCCGGAAGGGCTGGGACAAAATATTAAAGATATTTTAGATTGTTACAGAGTAGGACGGAGGAAGCACAATACCCAATCCCCATTTCCCTTACCTCACGCCTTCCTACCGTCTACCTATTACCGTGACGCTCCGGAGGAAGAAGGACTCCGATACCGCTGAGACCAGAAGACTGGACAAGAACGCCATCATCAACCAATCACAAGACGCAACTCCGCCAGCCAGAAGCCATCGATCAAGATCCACCACCCAGGGCGGCAGCACTATCCACGCTAGGAATTGCGAAAGGGCCCTGGGTGGGGGGAATCGAGGACCGCCGCCGGCGAAGAAGCCAGAGATCTTTGGACCACCATCCAAAACAGACCCTATCGTGACACGACCGAATATCTTGTGGGAGTTTTGTTTCTTGGAGTCGAGGCTTTGGAGACGCGGAGGAGCCGGGAAGGAGACCGGAGTTCGAGGAGGAAGCATCCGACGAGGTTGGTCATCGACTCCATTGTCCGGGCGTCACGGACACATCTTGTATGCTCCCTCACCTTCTTTCTCCCGTCTTGGTTGTTGTTTCTTCCTCCCTAGCTCCCCGAACTTGAGAGATAGCTTTCCCTTATCGCCTAACAGTTCCGTGCTTCCTTACCGCGATTCTTTTCTTTCTCTTTCTTTTCTCTTCTCTTTTTGTTGTGAGTCCCAGGCCCTTTCGGCTGCGGGCCATTTT
This sequence comes from Gasteruption jaculator, assembly GCA_949825005.1. Lineage (NCBI taxonomy): Eukaryota > Metazoa > Arthropoda > Insecta > Hymenoptera > Gasteruptiidae > Gasteruption > Gasteruption jaculator. The sequence continues at coordinate 1,047,562 of OX463767.1, read as the reverse complement.
GAGGCCACATTCTTTTGTTACCGCCTACCGAGGCGACGTTTTTTTTTTCTTGTTTCTGTTGTTCTTTTTAATTTAATAAATTAAATTAAAAACCAGTTACCGCGTGAGCCTCCGTTTTAGCCCTTTTCTTTTCCCTTTTTGTTTTTCCCCAGGGCACGGAGGCAGAACCCCCTTCTGGGACTCTGCTCCCGACCGCTAGCCGTGCCCCCTCGTCTACTCCGCGGGCTGATCGGATCTCCATCGTCGAGGGCCACCCCTCGGCTGGCGCCCATCTTTCGATTTCGTATCCCTGGACTCCCCTTAAGGGACTCCAGGAAGGGAGGAGCCGATCAGGCCGAACGGAGGGACGAGCGAGGATTTGCGACGGAAAGTCCGTCACAAATTTTGGCGCCCAACGTGGGGCTCGCCCTTGTAGAATTTATTACCGTTAGAATTTGAATTTTGATTTGGGCCACGTTGTGCTCAATTTGTAACTCCGTCACAAATTTTGGCGCCCAACGTGGGGCCCATCCCTGAATTTTTTTTCTTTTCGTACCGTTTCATGCTTCAATTCTCAAATTAGAATTTGAATTTTGATCTGGGCCACGTTGTGCTCAATTTGTGACTTCGTCACAAATTTTGGCGCCCAACGTGGGGCCCCTGTCCCTGAAAATTTTCCGTGCCGCGTTTAGCTTCGAGACTACAAGTTTAAATTTCCCCAATCCCTATAATTTAACCCTCATACCCCCATACCGAGTAGCTAGAACAATATCTTTATCTATTGAGTATTTTCATCAACATTGTTTTTTTTGTTCATTTTGGATTTCGGGGTAACGGATTTTCGTCGGAAAGTCCGTGCATGTGAACCCCGGAGAGCACATGGCAATTTAGTAACGGCATTGAGCCCGCCATTTTGAATTGTGGTGTCGAGTAGTACCTAGTAGTACGCTCTATCGAAGAGTAGTACTACCTGTCAGTGTTCTCCGGCATTCACCCGAAATACCGGGTTATTTCTGTGTATTTCCCCCTTTTCAGGTTTTCCCGATAGGATCTACCCCTATCGCGACCAAAAAGGGGAAGAAAAATTTCCCTTTTGTTACATTTTATTTCATTTCCCCTTACCGGTATTCTCCTACCGGTATACCGTTATTTCCGCGTTCTAGCATAGAGCGAAGGCCTAGTAGCTCCCGCGATCGCGGTCGATACGTCAGCAGTGACGTCACGCACGGTGGTCGAGTGCTAGGCCTAATATTAAGAATAGCTACCGCGGGAACCCCTTCTTGGATTCAAAATTCTCACCGACCGTACCGAGTACTTCCTTAGAGGAAAATCAATAAATTAATTCCTTTTGGAAATTTTTTTTTTCTCCTCACAGCGGGAACGGAAAGAAATTTTTTTTTTTGAAAAAAAAAAAGAGAAGATTTTTTTTTTCCTTTCTTTTCTTCTTCTCTTTCTTGTTGTTTTCTTTTCTCGTTTTTGTTTTTTTTTCCTTTTCTTCTTCTTTTTCATAGTCGGTCTGGGAATTTTGAACCAATTACCGACTGTTACGAAATTTTTTTTTTCTCTCTTTCTCTCTTTTCCGCGAGCCGATTTCTTTATTTTCCCATTTTACCCCGAAGGAACGTTCTTCCTCACCATGGCCACCGGGGGAAATTACATCACCGAGGATTATGGTGAGGAGGCGATGGAGATAGAGAGAGTGGCTCGCCGTTTTGCCGCCGAGAGGACTCCGGCCGAGTTGATCCGCGTGCTGGACGCGGACAAGTTGAATCCCGAAGGATCCTGGGAAACAGTTCAGGACAGAATTGTCCGCTTCCAGCTGCGGATCCAGCTCGGCGAAGGAGTCGTCCCGTGGGACAAGGAGGTTGACGAGAGGGGATGGGCTCTACCGTTAACCCTACGGGCCGCGTGGGATGAGCCATCTGCCGACCCCCTCTCCTCCACTTTGGGAGATCGGAATACCGTTTCCGATCCTTCAACGTCCCATTCCCTTACCGTACCCGTATCGACTACCCCTACCTCAAATAGTGGGGTGTCCCTGGCAAACACGGTGACAGTGGTGTCAACGGGTACGATTACCACCTCGACAGTGGTTACCACCACTGCCACCGGGTTTGCGAGGTCGGGACCCTCTATTAGGGCCCCATTGGTTCCCACTAACCCCCAGGGGGGGATTATCCCTCCCCCTGGAGTGACGATCGCAGGTGCATACCTTCCCTCGGGACAAACCAGGGGCCCCTGGGGGGATCCCTTGGAATATACCGACGGCCTTTTAGGTAGTCGGGATTTATCGCGAGTGGGGTACTTGGAGCCGCCACCCCCACTCTCTACCGCTACCCTGTACCCCCACACGACCTTATCGCCCCTTACCTCCTCCACTGGGGATTTCATACGGTTGACGCAGAGCCCTGCGCCGACCTATGTGTTTCCCGGGTCTACCCCCTTCCCAAACCCTAACCCAACGCGCCACCGGGTACGCTACCCAGCTACCGTTGTTGCCGAGCCCCATGGCCTCCCGTCTGGTTCACGGAGGAATTACTATCCCCCGGAACCAGCATGGGAGGATACCTTCCACCCACCGGAGCCGAACCGGTCCCGTACCGCCCCTCCTACCGGACACCCCAGCGGGTGTCCCGGGGAAGGAACCTCCACTTGGGGGGGACGATGGGGAACGAGGAGTCGGGCAGCGAACCCCGACACCAGTGAGTGGCCCGATAGTTCCTTAGGGACTACCACCCTGGTAGGCTCCGCGAAGGCATTCGGGGCCTTAAAGAAGTGGCAGGTTTCCTTCTCCGGGAAACCCGAGGAGGACCCGGAAGAATTCCTGGCTCTTTTAGAGCAATGCGGCCGCGCCAATGGGCTGACGCCGATGGATGTTGTCCGATCCGTTCCGGGTGTCCTCCAAAAGAGGGCCCGGATCTGGTATACGGGTGAGAGCCATGGGTGGTCCTCCTGGGAGGATTTCACCACTGCGTTTCGTCGGCAATTTAGTAAAGCCGATTTTCAGCGACGGTTACGTCAAGATATTAACCGACGAACGCAGGGTGACGGAGAAACTATCGCGGAATTCGTTACCGTCATGCGATGGGCCTTCAATAGGTTGACCCCTCGTATGTCCCTTACCGAGCAGTTAGATACTATCTGCTACAACATGAATCCCGCTTATTATCGCGACATTCGTCGAGATGAGATCTCTTCCTACGAAGAGCTCATCGACAGGGCGAAGGTCGTGGAAGCTCTGTTGGAGAGGAAACGGGCCTTCCGCCAGCCCCCGGCAGAGAGCTGGGTATTGCCAAACATGGCGTATACCCCTTCTTCTAAAAAGAAGGGGTCGGGTCAAGATGCCGCAGCTCCTCTGCGGGGCGAGCGGGCCGAGGGTGCTCGATCCCGTACCGCACCCCCAAGAAAGAGCCCAAAGACCCTACCGTCGGAACGTAACCCATCTCCAAGTGGGGGGGACCATTCCTCCTCCTCGGAGGTGGATACCTCCTGTCCTGCCAAGGACGTTCCGAACTCCTGTACCCGATCTTTCGCTACCGTTACCGCGAAGGCCAAGAAGGCCCCACCGGGCACTAGGCCCTCTACCGGTTCGCCCCTGCTCTCACCCGGGGAAATAGCCCTGGCGCGTGCAAGGGGAGGGGAGTCCAGCGCTCCGGGTTCGGCAGATCCGGACCAGAAGTGCTGGAATTGCCTCAAGTCGGGGCACCGTTATTCCGCCTGCCCCCTTCCGAGGGGACAGTTCTGTTACGGATGCGGGGAGCCCGGGGTCTTCGTAACTAGCTGTTCTCGATGCAACCGGCGGAAGGGAAACGGCCGAGGAGGACAGCATTAAGGGCCCGCGCTTCCCCCTCCGTGGCAGAAAGGACCCCGCGAATTACCGTTTCTAGGACCGAACCCTCCGAGAGGGATCCTACCGTTTTACCGCCCACTCCAGAAATCACCCCTACCGTTTCCGACCCCCTTGTTGCCGCAGACGCTGATTCCCGATTTTTCCTGACTATCGTTATCGGCAGTAAGGCGGTTCCGGCCCTCCTGGACTCGGGGGCCACTCGCTCCTACTTGGGGTCGGGGGCCGTTGAGTCCGTAAAGGACCGGATCCAGCCTTTTAGCTCCACCCTAGCGGTGGCTGATAACTCCCGGGTCAGTGTGACGGGACTGATTTCTCTTAATATCCCAGTAGACGGGATTAGTAAAGTCATAGAATTTCGAGTGGTGCCAACCCTAGGGTACGATTGTATCCTAGGGATGGACTTTTTCCAAGCGTTCGGAGTCGTTTTGGACTTCGGCGCATCTACATGGACCACTCCAGCAGGAGTTGTCCATCAATTCCGTCCCACTACCCTACCGCCTACCGTATCTCCGTGTGCCGGGATTAGCGAATTGACCCCCGAAGAGGAGGCACGACTCCAAGCTTACTTGGACCAAAATGTCCCTCCTCCTCGGGAAGCGTTAGGAGTAACCACCCTGGCGGAGCATTATATCGATGTAGGGGGACACGCCCCGATTAGACAGAGGGTACGAAGGACCTCTCCACGAGTCCTTCAAGCCGCTCAGGAGGAAGTAGACAAGATGCTCCGCGAGGGAATTATTGAGCCTTCCCAGAGTCCGTGGTCGAGTTGCCCCGTCCTCATTCCCAAGCCGAATGGGACCTACCGCTTTTGCATCGACTACAGGGAGGTCAATAAGGTTACTAAGAAAAATACCTATCCCTTACCGAATATCGATGCAATCCTCGATAAACTCCGTACCGCGAAGTATATTACTACCTTGGATCTAAGCCAGGCTTATTTCCAAATACCGTTGTCCCGAGAGAGCCGCGAGATTACCGCTTTCGCCGTCCCGGGTCGGGGACTTTTTCAATTTACACGCATGCCTTACGGTTTAACGAACGCGCCAGCTACGTTCCAGTTACTAATGGACAAGCTGATTACCCCAGATCTCGAACCTTTTGTCTTTGCATATCTCGATGATATTATCATCGCTACCGCTACCTTTGAAGAGCATATGTACTGGCTCGACTTAGTGTTAAAGAGGCTTCAGCTAGCGAATTTAGAAATAAATCGCGAAAAAAGCCGATTCGGGTGCCAAGAGGTTCGGTATCTGGGGTATCTCCTCAACCGCGAGGGGTTAAAGGCCGACCCGGAACGGATACAGCCCATTCTTGAGTACCCGGCCCCCACAAACCTGAAGCAGTTGCGACGGTTTCTGGGAATGGTCGGGTGGTATGCCAGATTCCTGCAGGATCTCTCCACCCTCAAACTTCCGTTAATCAAACTTCTACATAAAGATGTGGAATGGGAGTGGGGAGAGCCTCAGGAAGAAAGTTTTAAGGCACTCAAGAAGGCTCTTACCGAAACTCCCGTTTTAGCTCGTCCGGATTTTTCCCTATCGTTTACCGTACAGACTGACGCGAGTGACTTTGCGATCGGGGCCGTCTTGACTCAAAATCACGAGGATGGGGAACACCCCATCGTTTTTATTAGCCGAGTCTTGACGTCCGCCGAGCGCAAGTACACCACTACCGAGAAGGAATGCTTGGCAGTGATCTGGGCTGTTAAAAAGCTACGCCCCTACCTCGAAGGTTATCCTTTTACCGTGATCACTGACCACAGCAGCCTTCGCTGGCTCCATAATTTGAAGGACCCTACCGGAAGGCTAGCTCGTTGGGCCTTGCAATTGCAAGCTATGCCCGTTGAAATCGTGCACCGGAAGGGCCGTTTAAATTATGTTCCCGACGCGTTATCCCGCATGTTCGAGGGATGCATCGATCTTGCCGCCATGGTCCAAGATACTACCGACCCCTGGTACGAGAAGAGGCTCCAAGACGTCCAAAGGACATCATTTAAATTCCCGGACTGGAAAGTCACGGAAGGTCAATTATTTTATAATCGTCCGGACCCCCTTCTCGACCCTATTTTTCCCGATCTGAACCAATGGAAATTAGTTTTACCGCAATCCCTAAGGGAACGGGCACTCTTCGAGAGCCATAACACCCCTCAGGCTGGTCATATGGGGGTAGAAAAAACGTACCAGAGATTGGCACGCGATTTCTACTGGCCCGGAATTTACAGAGATACTGCGAAGTATGTACAGTCATGTTTAACATGTCAGCAAGTGAAAGTACCGCAGCATAAACCTTACGGCCTGATGGGTGAGAGGTTCCTCGAAAGTCCCTGGAAGGTCGTCGCCACCGATGTGATGGGTCCTTTGCCACCCAGTAAAGGACAATACCGTTACATAGTAGTCTTCCAAGACTACTTCACGAAGTACATCGAGTGTATCCCATTGCGAAAGGCAACGGGAGAAACAATTAGTAAAGCATTTGAGAAGCTAGTTATTCACAGGTGGGGGCAGCCTTCCTACCTTCTTACCGACAATGGTACCGAATTTTGTAATAAATTCGTAGAAAACATTTGTAAAACCTACCGTATTAAACACACTACCGTACCGCCCTATCACCCCCAAGCAAACCCGGTGGAGAGAGTTAATCGGGTTATTAAAACAATGATCATGGCCTTTTTGAAAGGCGATCATCGAGACTGGGATGTCCACCTTCACGAATTCACTTTCGCATATAATACCGCCACGCATTCCTCTACTGGAGTATCTCCAGCATTTATGAACTTTGGTCGACATCCCCCTCTCGCTAATCGATTGCTGGATCAATTGGATCCCCCAACCCGATTGACTCCCTCTGATCCAGAGGTCTGGAAGGACCGATTGAAAAGATTATCGGCACTTCGCGACCTTGTGAGAAGCCATCTGGATAAAGCCTCGGCAAAACAAACCGAATATTATAATCGGCATCACAAGGAATTCTCGTTGACTATCGGTATGAAAGTAATGCGTAAAATGCATTATTTATCTTCCGGAGCCGAATATTTCGCTGCGAAGTTGGCTCCTAGGTACCTTGGACCGTATACGGTGGTAGAAATTTTATCACCTACCGTAGTTAATTTAGAGGATCCGGATGGTCATAAGATCAATCGAATCCATGTGTCTGATTTGAAACCATTTTACTTGCCGGATGCGGAAACTTCCAGACCTACCACTGATCCCCCTTGCCGTGAAACCTCATTATTGGGCGAAAGTCCCGATAAAACACCCCCTACCGAACCCCCAATCACCAAACGACCCAGAGGTCGCCCCAAAAGGAATATACCACCCCCTCCCATACCGGATGAACCCCCTACCGAACCCCCAATCACCAAACGACCCAGAGGTCGCCCCAAAAGGAATACACCACCCCCTCCCATACCGGATGAACCCCTACCGGACCCGAAACGACCTCGGGGTCGCCCCCGTAAAATCACCGAACAAGAACCCATACCGCCTTCATCTCCCAGACGCTTAAGGTCTAGGAGAGCCCCCTAATGGAAATGTAACCCCTAACACCCCCTACCGTTAACGAATGCAAACACCCTACCGTACAATTCATTAGTGATAACTTCTTTTTGTTATTTTCGATTATTTTTCATAATAAAGAGGATACGGAGGAAACCTCCGTTCCCTATGTCGAATGGACACTGTCTTGTTCATTTGACCTCCTTCGCGACACCTACTCCTAATAATTCATGTTTCCGTGACGCTGCATGTCAATTTGGGGTTGGTGACGGACTGAAGGGTCGCGGATACGCTCCCTTTAAGTGGGGGGGAGTTTGTAACGTGGCCATTTGGCCGCGTTATCAAGTCGCGTATTTGAACATACACGGTAGTGTCCAGAGATCTCCCCGGAAGGGCTGGGACAAAATATTAAAGATATTTTAGATTGTTACAGAGTAGGACGGAGGAAGCACAATACCCAATCCCCATTTCCCTTACCTCACGCCTTCCTACCGTCTACCTATTACCGTGACGCTCCGGAGGAAGAAGGACTCCGATACCGCTGAGACCAGAAGACTGGACAAGAACGCCATCATCAACCAATCACAAGACGCAACTCCGCCAGCCAGAAGCCATCGATCAAGATCCACCACCCAGGGCGGCAGCACTATCCACGCTAGGAATTGCGAAAGGGCCCTGGGTGGGGGGAATCGAGGACCGCCGCCGGCGAAGAAGCCAGAGATCTTTGGACCACCATCCAAAACAGACCCTATCGTGACACGACCGAATATCTTGTGGGAGTTTTGTTTCTTGGAGTCGAGGCTTTGGAGACGCGGAGGAGCCGGGAAGGAGACCGGAGTTCGAGGAGGAAGCATCCGACGAGGTTGGTCATCGACTCCATTGTCCGGGCGTCACGCACACATCTTGTATGCTCCCTCACCTTCTTTCTCCCGTCTTGGTTGTTGTTTCTTCCTCCCTAGCTCCCCGAACTTGAGAGATAGCTTTCCCTTATCGCCTAACAGTTCCGTGCTTCCTTACCGCGATTCTTTTCTTTCTCTTTCTTTTCTCTTCTCTTTTTGTTGTGAGTCCCAGGCCCTTTCGGCTGCGGGCCATTTTGAGGCCACATTCTTTTGTTACCGCCTACCGAGGCGACGTTTTTTTTTTCTTGTTTCTGTTGTTCTTTTTAATTTAATAAATTAAATTAAAAACCAGTTACCGCGTGAGCCTCCGTTTTAGCCCTTTTCTTTTCCCTTTTTGTTTTTCCCCAGGGCACGGAGGCAGAACCCCCTTCTGGGACTCTGCTCCCGACCGCTAGCCGTGCCCCCTCGTCTACTCCGCGGGCTGATCGGATCTCCATCGTCGAGGGCCACCCCTCGGCTGGCGCCCATCTTTCGATTTCGTATCCCTGGACTCCCCTTAAGGGACTCCAGGAAGGGAGGAGCCGATCAGGCCGAACGGAGGGACGAGCGAGGATTTGCGACGGAAAGTCCGTCACAGTATATACACAGCATGCTTCGGCTATTTTTCATGTGCCCGCAGCTAGTTGCTTCGAGAATAGATACACGTCAGCGCTCGAGCCCAATTCATACATGAACTTGTCTCGAGACACCAGCGTGTCTTTTGATAATACAATGCTAATAACGAGTACTACATATGATTACAATTTCTAAATTTCAGCTGTTCCTTGTGTTCTCGGGGAGATTTCTGGGCATAACCAACTCTCATTTCTCAACCCGTATTATTTAAACAATTCCTTGCTGAAATGGAAAAGCCGTGCGTGGCCACAAAAATGCAAAATTCTGAACAAAAATAATTACTAAAGTAACGAGAGAAAATCTCCACGTTACATGATATATTGATATTATATGAATAGTTTCTATAGCGTCAGTTTGTTCAACATTTACTTCTTTTTGGAACTTACTAATTTACAGATTTATAAATTTTTGTAAATTTAATGGATATTTTTATGACAATTGGGGTTGCGACCCATATTTTTTATTTTGGAAAAACCTTATTTTTCATTTATATATCCACTATGAAAAATCAATTTTAGCCTTAAAAATTTAGAAAATTTTTTTGTAAGTTAAATAAACTATTTAAATTGACATATTTTAGGATTTTGCGAAAAACGACCCGTACGTTCTTTCACTACCCTTTAAGGCAAATATCCGCTTATAACAATGAAAAGCATATTTCTCCCATGAAATATACTTCCCATGCGAGCTGAATATTATCCTCTAATAATTACGAAAGTGAAACCCATATACATCAAGCGGTTGTATTTTGCCTGTGGTTCCTGTTGATGATTTTTTCACGTTTACTATTTATTTGTAGACATCGTTATTTAATTAGTCGTCTAACTTACAAATAAATCCAACTGTGTAAATTATATAAACTGTGATGGGGGTTTTACGAACCCCATCCACTAAAGTAACAACGTCCTACCTGGTAAAGGCGTCGAACGCGGGAATCGGGGAACCCGAATCCTGGGTCACCGGTAAGGCACCGTCGTGTCCCCTGGGCAACCGTACATAACCTTTTTTCTGTCACTGTCGCCGCTCGTTACTCATAGCAAACTTGCAGTCCCTATAGAATCCTTAGCTAACCATTTTTCGTCAGTGGGACAAAACAACCGTCCTTATGGTGAACAGATCTTCATTGGAGACACTGGGTACAGTGATGATAAATTCTTCTTTCGTGAGCCTTCGTTAAAGGATATTCAAACAGCCATAAACTCCTTCAAATCCAACTCTTCTGGAGTTGATGGGCTGAGCATATCAGAAATAAAAAGGGCCCTTCCTTCTTTAAATATTATTCTACAACATCTTTTATCTTTTTCGCTCATCAACGGAGTTTTCCCCACTCTTTGGAAATCGGCATTGATCTGTCCTATACCCAAAACGAAGTGCCCTATCTCTTGTAATGACTATAGACCCATTTCTACCCTCTGCGCACTCTCTAAAATATTAGAGTAACTTGTAGCAGATCAGGTTACCGAATTCCTTGATGGAAAAAGTCTGCAAGACCCTTTCCAGTCAGCTTACAGAAAGCACCACAGCACTCAAACTGCCCTGATCAGAATCCTGGATGATATTAAGTTTGCCATAGATCATCAGATGGTAACGGTGTTAGTCTTCTTCGATTTCTCAAAGGCTTTTGATAGAGTTGATCACTGCACCCTCATTCAGGAACTGAGGAAACTTAATCTTTCTAACTCAGCCCTGAAATGGTTCTGTTCCTACCTAACTGGTAGATCTCAGGCTGTCAAAGATGTAGACGGTTCTTCTTCATCTTGGAAAAGCCTCCTATCTGGAGTTCCTCAGGGATCGGTGCTCGGCCCCCTCCTTTTCTGTTTATATGTTGCAGGGATCAGCAGTCAAGTCAAGTACTCGAAGTACAATCTCTACGCGGATGACCTCCAGATCTACCTGAACACAAAACCGGCCAACTTGGAAGACACGATGCACAAACTCCGAGAGGATATCAACGCCATATGCAGCTGGAGCTCGAAAATTGGCCTTGTTCTTAATCACCAAAAAACCAAGGTCATGATTGCTGGCACGACCAGAAGATTAAGCTCCATCGACTTCTCAACCATACCCAAAGTGGTTGTCAATGGAGCTGAAATCCCTTTCTCCAACGAATGTCTGCATCTTGGAGTGACAATCGCCAGGAATCTATCATGGGAAACACATATAAGAAGCGTGTCCAGAAAAGCCTTTGGAATTCTCCACCAACTGAAGCTGTCTAAGCACCTGCTGCCTCTGGAACTTCGCACTCAACTAATCACGACACTAGTCTTTCCACACCTAGACTATTGCTGCGTAGCGTTGTATGGGACCACCAAAAAGGACGACAAGACACTCGAAAGAGTGATGAACAACTGCATTAGATTCATTTTTGACCTCCGCAGAGATGAACACAGAACGCCACATCTAATAGAACTAGGCTGGCTCAGAATCGAAGAAAGGCGCCTATATTTTCTTGGCAATTTAACGTATTCTATCCTGAAAAACAAGCATCCTAAATACTTGCACAATAAGTTCACTTATCGCAATCAGGTTGTCGGTAGAGATAGCAGATATGATCCTTCAACACTATGGATACCTAAGTCTCGGACTGATATTTATAAGAACTCGTTCGTTAGCTCTGCTAGTAAACTTTGGAATTCTCTACCAGTTAAAATTCGTAATGAGACATCCTTTCCGGTGTTCAAAAAATGTTTCTTTGAGTACATAATCTCTGCGAGGCATCAGAATTAACTAAAGCAAGTTGTTCTTTACAGTAGCTCTGTGCCGCTCTGTCTTTTTCACTGTGTACATCTATTATTAATTTTATTAATTATAGGCAAAACTATTTATTTTATAACTCTACTTTATATTGTTATTTTTACATTATTGTTAATCTATTTAATTATATATTTTATAGAGGAGTCCATCTTCACTGTTATTTTATGTATAAATATTGTTTCTGTATTGTAATTTCTATTTTCGCGCTTTAGGGGACCAGTCCCAGAGCGTTAAATAAATAACTCTAACTCTAACTCACTCGTTCTCTTTCCAAGAGTTCGCCGAGGTAACGATCGGGAATCGACCGCCGAACAACGGGGGAATCGAAGGCTGGAACACCAGCGGCCATCTGGCTGCGCGGGAACCGAGAGGCCATTCAAGTCCCGGCCGTCACGAGGAAGGAGATACTCCCTCCGCATCCGTAAGGACCCTGGAAAAACCACCGGCGCTGCCCCGGTTCCAGCGGGGAGTCATCCACACCGGGACTCGGACTTCCCTGAAGAAACAATGCCCAGGGAAAAACGGAATCCGGGAGACGCCGTCGAACCGTCCCGCCTCACTCAGCAAGAAGCTGGTAGTTCGGAGGGCAGCACCGTACGGGCCGCCGAAGGATCCAGCGCCTCGACGATCGACTTCCCCCTCTCCGACGGCTAGCCACGGAGGTGATTCTCGTGTTCGGCGGCACCAAGGAAGGACGCAACGCGACAGCTCGTACCGCCGCCATATTTTTTTGTCGTTGGGAAGGCCACGGGAGACACCGCCGCCAATAGAGGAGGAGAGCGAGCCACGTCTGGCACTCTGTTTCTTATTAAAAAGATCAGGTTCGTGGGCGAGGCTTGTAAGAAGCTTTTCGTTGAATTTATTTTAGTTTTAATGTTATTAGGTTTATTTTCTTTTTCTTATGTAAAAGAATATTTTTGGTACCGGCGATCCGGGTTATCAATAGTTTTCCGATTAGTTCTTTTTATGTTATTTCTTTTTGATGATCTTCGGTGTTAATTGGTTTAACCGGAAATAAAGATCCGGATTAAATTAGATTCCTGGAGTGTTATTTATTTTTCCGGTCCCCAAGTTTTCTTTTCGTAGATTTTCCAGCACCCAGCACGGCCAGGTGTATCCTGGCTGGCACCCAACGGCATATTAAAGTGCACGTGGTGGAGGTTGCCCGACTCTCCCAAATACCACGTGACAAAACATATAATTCAATGAATCGTGGAGCTCAACTATAATGCCTTCGTTGAACGAACTTCTCCACGCTGGACCGAACCTGCTGCCAAACCTTTACGATGTTCTCTTTCGCTGGCGAAAACATCAGTTCGTTCTGGCAGCTGATATAGAGAAGATGTATCGGCATATCCTCGTACACCCAGACGACCGGGTCTACCAGCGGATTCTGTGGCGGATTCAGGCGGGACCAGCCACCAGATGAGTATCAACTGAATACAGTTACGTATGGTCTCAGTTGTGCACCCTTTCTGGCTATGCGTACCTTAAAACAGCTAGCCACAGATGAAGACCAGAATTATCCGCTGGGTGCGTCCGCTCTAAACCGAGACACTTACATGGACGAGCACTCTACCTAAGGTCGAAAAGGAAGGACACCGGTGGAGTCTCAGTCATCCTTATAACTGCTAAGAGTAAAGTCGCTCCTCTAAAACAGGTATCACTTCCTAGGTTGGAATTGTGTGGTGCTGTGCTGCTTGCCAGACTGGTCAACCATGTTCGGTCAGTACTTGCTTTGGAACAAATCCCTGTTCATCTTTGGACTGATTCTACCATAGCCTTAGGATGGGTAAAAGGACACCCGTCTCGCTGGAAAACTTATGTCAACAACCGAGTTGCAGAAATCCAGCGTCTCACGCTGGACTCACATTGGCATCATGTCAGGAGCGAAGAGAATCCAGCCGACTTAGCCTCTAGAGGAACTTGGCTGACCGACGTCGTCATCTGCGATCTCTGGTGGAAGGGACCTGAGTTCTTACGCGAACCAAAGGCCGTGGCTTGGAATGAGATGTTCGAGGAATCAACCGACGATCTTCCAGAGTCAAGGAGAGTAGCTCACGTCGGCACTATCACCCCTTCCGAAGAGAATGTCGTCCTGTCGAGGTTCTCTTCATTCACGCGACTCCTTCAAGCGACGGTCTGGTATAGACGCTGGCTGGAAACGTATAAAAAAAAATTCAAGTGGTAGTGGAGAAGTGACATCGGGGGAAATTAGGACCGCGGAGATACTCTGAATTCGTTTGGAACAGGAGCGACATTCAGAAAAAAAAGAGGACTCTTCAGGATCGAAAACCTCTTCCAACAGGAACCAAGATATTAAAACTCACCCCCTTTATCGATGGCGATGGACTGCTAAGAATAGGAGGAAGACTCAAGCATTCGATACTCTTCTACGACGAGAAACATCCCGCCACTCTTCCTCCTCGCTCCCATCTTACTCGTCTAATAGTGGATTCTGTTCACAGGCAGATTCTTCACGAAGGTGTTCAGCCTACGTTGGCTTCTCTTCGCCAAAGGTTTTGGATACCTACTGGCCGTAGTCTAGTAGAAAGTAGATTAGACCAATGTGTAACGTGCGTAAAATGGCGAGCATCACAGGCCGAACAGATAATGTCGGACTTACCTGCTTGCAGAGTCACCTGTTACAGGCCATTCCTCCACGTTGGAATTGACTACGCTGGACCAGTTATGCTGCGAACCTCTCCTGGGAGAGGCCATAAAGCGGCGAAGGGATTCCTAGCCATCTTCGTCTGCATGGCAACAAGAGCTGTTCACCTCGAAGTGGCCAGCAGCTATTCGACAGAAGCATTTCTAGCTGCGTTTCGCCGTTTTATTTCCAGGCGTGGACTCTGCTCTGACGTATACTCCGATCGGGGCACAAACTTCCAGGGCGCATATGCCGAGCTTAGTTGTCTCTTCGCAGCTAGATCGCGAGAACTCAGAGATGTCAGGAACGAGCATGCGAACTTCAGGATCAACTGACACTTCAACCCACCCGCAGCGCCTCATCACGGAGGGATTCGGGAAGCTGCGGTAAAGTCTACTAAATACCATCTTCGTCGAGTAATTGGAGAACAGACACTTACCTTCGAGGAAATGTCTACTTTGTTGACACAAGTGGAGGCTTGTCTAAATTCAAGGCCACTAGCTGCTTCATCGGACGATCCTGGAGACCTTGCGGCATTGACTCCTGGGCATGCGCTTATCGGCGCACCCCTCAGAGCACATCCGGAGCCTTCCCTACTGGACTTGAATGAAAATCGACTGTCAAGGTGGCAGCTTCTCGTCCAAATGAGGGACAAATTCTGGCAACGTTGGAACCAGGAGTACCTGCAAGACCTTGTTTCACGCCAGAAATGGACGCGCACGAACGCGGATGTACAAGTGGAAAGACTGTGCCTAATCTCCAACGAGAACACTCCGCCAGCACGCTGGCCTCTCGCTAGAGTGGTCGCCGTACACCCTGGAACTGATGGTCGAGTAAGGGTGTGCACAGTAAAAACCGCCCAAACAGAACTAGTAAGGCCGATATCGCGACTCGTTCTATTACCTGCTTCTACCGAAAATGATTCAAGCACAACGTAAGGTCATTTATGTACCTCGTAATTATTAACTAGGTTTCGCCTTAACTCGCACAATACTCCGCGAACCCAGTTTCTGAATTGTTGTTTGCGAACAGTTTCTTCTGTCTTCTTTTCTGGCTCACTTCACATCGTAACCAAGCTCGCGCATATTACGCGTTCATTGAAGACCGATGATCTAGCGGATTAGGTTTCATTTGACCCTCCGAATGGATCAAGGCGGGCGGAAATGCTCAAAATTCGTCGTTTCCATAACGTGTTAATTGTTATGGATTGGTTGGGGATTCGGGATCAACCGTGTAGTCCTCGCTGTGCCAGTCGACTTTGTGATAGAGAACACGAATTCTCCGTCACAAAAGTCCCGGACTCCTATAAACCGTTTTCTTTCCTCGTTCGCGACGCATGATTAATAAATACATTTACGTATCGATCGATCAGCATGGATCGATCGAATTATTGTCCAACACGGAAGTCAACAAACTCTTAGGTTAAGTTGACCCGCGGTGTAAGAGGGAAATCGAATCATGTATATTATTAATCAAATCATGTATATTACGACATCTATTAAGGAATAGGTTTAGGATAAGAATCGTGAGATCGATAAGAGCGATCGTTCGAAGGGGCGGAGTTCGGCGATTATGAGACATGTCGCGACATCCGTCGCTACCGATACGAATTACCGTTTCGAGCACGTGGGAGATCCGTAACCGAAGCGACTGAGGAATAACGTCATCAGCGAAGAGGGACCACGATGGCCATCTACGACGCTGAATCGAGCATCGACACCGGCCAGGGATCATTCCAGGGAGTCATCCAGGCCCCGGCCGAGAACCACAAATCGAGGGACGATTTCCCGTAGGTTATGGGAATCGTCCTCGATACGAATTCGTAAAGAACATGGAGTTTCCTTCGATCCAGAGATCGTCGATCGATTCGAAGGGTGCACGTGACTCCTCGCAGCTAATCAGGAGGCACGAAGCCTCCCCACTCGACGGAAGACGCCGGAGACGACACAGGATTCTTCACTTCTGTGCTGGATGCCAAGCAAAAGAGATCCGCTCGAAATCGAAGGAGAATAAAGCCCGAGAACGGCACCGAGAGAGAGAGAACGAGAGAGCCCTGTTCGAACCGAAACCGAGAACTCGAGGAGGGAAAACGCAGGAGTTCCGGCGACCTGGGAGTCATCGTAAGTCCCCCCACGGCTATCTTTTTTTTATTAAAATGAATTCGAGCGAGCTCAGAGATTGAGCCACCCAAGTCTTACGGGTGGCCCTCTCCGAGCGAACTCTCATTACGTGCTCGACCCCAGCTGTCTCGAAGGGGCCGACAGGACTTCGCTCCCTTCTAGTTCTTTTTTTTTGCTTAGTTCTTTTTTTTGCGTTTTTATAGTTTTTTTTATTACTGTTATTATTCTAACAGATGTCTTTTTTTTATTGAATATATTTATTTTCATTTATTTTTCTTCGTGTCGTTTTCTAACGAACCCTCCCCTCTACCATTCTCGCGACCTTAGCTGGTCGAAGCGGTGCATTGCACCTGGAGCCCGCGACCTGGATTCCTTTCCTTTTTAGAAGATTTTCAGATGATAAGAAGTGACGTGACAGGGGTCACAGTCCCCTGTCTTAGGATATCGAAATTCTCGTCACAACTTTGAAAGGCTAAGCGAGAAGGACGAAGCAAACATAGCGAGAGTATATATCATATTATATAATTTTAAGAAGTTTAACTGACTATGAGTGTATCGTCGGGTTGCGTCCTTTGTATGTTTAGACAGTGTGGTGTTTCTCTGTCCAATAAATTAATTAGTGTTAATAAATAAGTTTTTTATTCTGCTTGCCCTTAATCTAAAATTATTTGTACAAATTCTTGTACAATAATGGATTATCCTACCACTACACCATACTCCACAAACCCCATAAGCTTCTATATGCTTCAGTGTATAGAAATAAAAACCGAGGCAACATGCATTCCACAATAAATATTTTCCATATGGTCCCATTGCAAAATATTCGTTAGGAGCCGAGATATATAAAAGAAAAATTATTTGGGGTTGGAAATTTGCCACCCCATAATTCTTTTTTGCTCGAAAGACTCATTGCACTCTCGTAATTGTTACAGAATAATATTCAGCTCGCATGTAGAGTATATTTCGTGGGAGAAATAGGCTTTTCATTTTTATAAGTGGATATTCGCCTTAAAGGGTAGTGAAGGAACATGGGGTAGTTTTTCGTGAAATTCTGAAATATGTCAACTTCATTATTTTATTTTATTTACAAAAAATAATTTTCTAAATTTTTAAGTGTAAAATTGATTTTTTACAGTGGATATATCAATGAAAAATAAGGTTTTTCCAAAATAAAAAGTAGGGGTTGCAACCCCAATTTTAAGAAAAACACCCATTAACTAACGTTTTTTACAATAAACATTTTCCATTTTGTCCCGTCACAAAATATTCATTAGGAGCCGAGATATATGAGAAAAACGTTTTTTGGGGTCAACTTTCAGTGCCGTTTTCACCCCTTAAAAGCGTTTTTTAGCAGATAACAAAAAATACGTGTCTATTATTTTTTCGTCTTCTAAAATATATATGTATAAAAATGATTAAAATCGATGTGTTCGCGTTCGGCTGGTTTCCTTGTTAGATCTGGGCATTCGTGCAAATATAATAAAATATTTATTTTTAAATTAGGTTGAATTCGCTTGTCCACTTTATTATTTATTACATCATTTCCCAAAGTTCCTGTTCCAAAATTTCCTAACTACAAATTACAATATGTACATAATTCATTTCTTTAATTCAAAATATGCAAAGATTAATAATTTTTTAAAAGTCCATAGAAGAGATTTTAGAACGATTCAAGAAATCTTAGATTGCCGAAAAGAAGAGTTGACTGGATTTCTCGAAATTCATTAGCTGTCCGAAAATTTTTGCCATCTGAATTCTCTAGATTGCCACAGGAATCGGATACATAGAGGTATAAGAATAGAGTAGGGGAGCTGTCGACTTTCGCATAAGTGGAAGTGTCTCCTCGATAGAAAGAGAAAGAAGATTTAGAAACATTACTTTCTCTCTCTACTGGCGCATGCGCAGTAGGACTATAAACTTCCGACGTGAAAGCGTACAGGTTAGATTTTCTATTTGTTTCGTTCTTGTGCATACAGCTTGTTTGTTATTGATTTGAAGACTAAAATATTCACAGTAAGGATTGGGAAATAAGGATTTCTATATTTTATCAGAAGAGTGAAAAAATAATGTGACGAGTTTTTATTTAGTCTGTGAAATTCTTGTAAGAAACATGGCGTTAACTTGTGCAGTTTGCAAAAAACAGTCCACCCCTAATGGAGGGCGAAGTGTTCATCAGTAAGTATTTCTCGTTGATTTAACATATATTTAAAAATCTAAATTGATTAATTGCTAACACTATACTGTCAAGTTGTTTACGTAAAAATCTTATTTATTGTATCTAGAAATTGAGGAGAAAATATTTTTACGATTCTGTTAGAATACATTAATAAGCTGCAATAAAATTGAAGATCTTCAGATATTTGTGTTTTACTAATTTTGTAGGTTTCCTAATGAAAGTAATTTACGAAAGAAATGGATGGATCTTCTTGAATTAACATCTGTGAAAAAAACTTGGGGAGTCTGCAGTGATCATTTCTCTCCAACTTCATTTCATGAAAAAAATGGCTTCAACAATAAAAGAAGAAGACTATAGTCAAATGAAATTCCAAATAAGCCTTTGAAAATATTGTCAGAAATTTCAAATAATATATTACCAAGCAAGTCTGATGTGTTATCCAAGATTGCGAATCCTGATTTTGAAGATGGCAAGCAGAAGAAATTATTGGCAGAAATGCAGTTCATGAAGAACTGTAATAAAACTTCAGAATCTTCTTCGGTACTTTCCAGTTCAGACTTGACAAACAAAGTTGATAATACCCAGAGGTTAGTGTTCTTTTTCAAATATTTTGAGCTATAGAAAATTATCATTGCTGCTATAATTATTATATATGTTTTATTTGGATTTTCATTCATAGGAAATGTGATGCAGAAAACTGCAATCTCATCTTAAGCAAAGAAACTAATTCTTCAAAATCTTCGCCGCTACTTGCTAGCTCAGATTCAAAGAGGTAATTTTTGCATGAGAGTTAATAAAAATTAGAATGTATTCATAGTCGTAAATGAAATATGTATTTCAATATTGTGAAATTCAACTCCTCTATCATTGTTTTACAATTTTCAGGAAGCGTTTGGTCACAGATACGGGAGTTAGAAGGACTAAAAGGTTCTGTTTTATAGATGGATATGCTATGAAATGCATATCACGAGCTGACTTTGTTAGTGATGGGGCATGGAACAAGTTTCTAAAATTCACAATTTTAAAGGAAAAACAATTAAAAGCTTGCCGCAAAAAAGTCCACAGGAAAGAGAAGAAAATAGGAAGTTTTAAGGAACTTGTTTCAACTTTAAATGATGGGCAGCATTCAGCAGTAGCTCAATATTTGCAGGTTCATTATTCTTCTAAATATAGTTCATTTTGATACACGTTCAAAGGACGATAAAAACAAGCTTTTGCATGCGGAGTATCAAATTGTGCTCACATGGGTACAAGAAGACTTTATTTCAGAAACGAGGTATGAGCCAATGGCGAATGCTGTAACGAGTTTTGAAAATAAAGTCTTTATGAACCATCATCGAACATTGTAACAGACTAACAAAAAATTCGATTTTATAGTCATAGTGTCATGATAAAGATATTAAGTATTTGTATAAGGCTAGCAATGAGATAGGAGCTAAAAGAAGAATTGTACATAATGGAATAATCAAGTAAATGCATTCGAATCCATACTAGAAATTGTGAATACAAATCAGTATGTACTGTAGTTGTTCTACACTGTGTATATGAAGACTACTGAATAAAAATCTGTAACAAATTATTTATAGACATACACTGACCAAATTACATTTATTTTCAAAACTCATTACAGCATCCGCCATTGGCTCCTGCTACAATACCTCGTTTCTTAAATAAAGTCTTCTTGTACCCGCGTCGAAAGGTACGATTATTTATATGCTTGTCCCGTGATTACTATCGGTAGATCAATAATAATTAATATATTTTCAGATATTATTTATTCCGGAAAATATTGTTGTTTAGTCGCACAACATTTTCAATGAAAGATTCATGAAAGTTAATATCGTATGTAAATAACAGGGACTGGCAGGATCGAAATGACATCTGCTTTCTTAAAGATCTTAGCAAATATATCAACTTTTCTGTGACAACTGCTATCATCACTATTTTTTTTAGTGAACTATTCCGGTCTTTTTGTCAAAATTTAAATCTCGAAGGATAACTACCAGTCATGCATCACATGTGTATATTTTTATAATCGATTGTAGAGCACATTATACCAGAATTTAGATTTAATTTCTTTAGGTAGTATATGGTCTTTATAAAGAGACTTATTTTTATAAGATCGGACGACCTTAATTGATAATTGATGTACTATTGAAAAGTGTATTGATCTTGACTGGTATAATTATATTATATCCGCTATGCATAAAATCTTCCAATTTCTCTTGCTCAAATTTTATCAGAAACGTAAAGATTACTGTAGAAAAAAATAGCAATACTGATAACAGCCCTCAGAAGAAGGTTCATTTACTTGTTAAGAACTTCAAAAGAATTATGAATGAATTCATTCATCCAGGTGTCATATTTCGACCCATTAACACGTTTTTACACGTTTTAACACGTCATTACTGCAAAAACGATTACTTTCACTAAACTTGCGACAGCATCAACCTAAGAATGTATTATTTTATCAGAAATGTTTCCGATATTGACACACTTATAACTTTTTTAAAATTCCGTTTCACTTGTTTGACACTTAAGAATCTTAGAAAAAGTTGTCATGTTTTTCACATTTTATTCGCTGCTTAAAGTCCGCAAATCATTACTTTCAAATATAAAATACTTGATATGGTTGTGAATTAGCTAATCATCCTGAAAATATGTTGACTAAGTTTATTCTAGCAATAGCAGTATGGATATTTCCCCCGTTGTCCATACGTCATTTAACACCATTACTATTTATTACTATTATTATAATATTTTATTGCTAATTGTACTTATTGCAAATTTCTTTTATTTGACAGGATTTACCGGATCATGTCAAGGAATTAATTTTAAGAATGAAAAATAGACAACCAACAGCGCCTTACCCAGCCAATCTGAAAAATTTTGCTAGGACTGTACATTTTTATTCTCCAGCTGCATATGAGATGATTAGAAGGAGTTTTCTAAAATGCTTGCCATGTATTGAAACGTTAAACAATTGGGACTGTAAAAAAAATTATAAACCAGGAATTTCCCATGATTTGATAGACTATGTTTCCGAATTAGTTACAAATGAAAAGAAGAAGGGAAAAAATTTAATTTTTAATATAACGTTCGACGAAATGAACATAAAGCGCTGGACATCCTACTGCAGTAAATCCCATGAGTGGAAGGGATTAGTTGACTTAGGCGGACAATTACAAGAAGTAGACAAGAATGGTAAAGGTTTACAAGCCACCAAGGCCCTAGTATTTATGTTAGTAAATATAAATGGAGGATTTAAAGCTCCGGTAGCGTAATATTTATTAAGTTCTCTATCTGGTGTTGAAAAGTCAATATTGCTCAAAGATTTGTTGATTAAGATGCATGAAAAAAATATTAACGTTGTGAGTGTTAGTTTTGATGGCGATGACTCAAACCAAAAAGCATGTAAGGAGCTAGGAGCTAATTTTGACTATAGCGTTAAAGACAATTTTCAGCCTTTCTTTAAACATCCGTCAAATTCAAACACAGTTTATGTTTTCTTTGATCCTTGCCACATGCTGAAACTCGTGCGGAATTATTCTGCATTGAAGGGTCCTATAATCTATTACAATGTTGAAGTCATAAAGTGGGATTTTATTTCTAAATTAAATCAGAAGCAATACGATGAATGTCTACACTGTGCATGTAAAATTAAAAACAGACACGTAAATTTTCTCAACGAAAAAATGAAAGTGTATCTCGCTGCTCAAGTCTTGAGTAATAGTTGTTCTGCTGCTTTAAATATTTTAGAATATACTATAAAAGATAAAGAGTTTATTAGCTCTTCTAGCACAGCTAAATTTTGTAAGATTTTCAACGATATATTTGATGCACTCAATACGAAAAACTTATTTTGTAAAACTGCAGGAAGGAAAGCACTAAATAGCAATGACTTGGGTGATTTAAAAAGTAAGATTGATGGCTGGATATCTTATATCCAAAAATTAGAAGTTGACATCAAAATTAAAGTAAAACGTACAGCTAATTTTAAGACTGACAACAAAGAAAACTGCCAATCAGGCTGTATGAGTAGCGATGATTTCAAGATTATCCGTAAACCTGTGATAACTGCACCTGAAGTTCGAACCGGTTTTGTAGGCTTTGTGATATGTTTGACAAATCTGTACAATTTGTGTGAGAAACTTTTCAACGAAAGAATTATCGAATACTTCCTTTCTTATAAAATTTCTCAAGATCACGTTGAGATGTTTTTTTCTATGATTAGGCGCATGAATGGATTTTCCAATAATCCTACAACCGTGCAATTTCAATCTGCCTATAAAAAGTTGTTAAGAAACAAAATAGATATATCTATACCAAGGTCAGCAAATTGTGTAGCACAAGATCAGACCTTTCTTATACGTGAAAAAAGTCACAACCTACCAAAAAATGATTCGAAACGAATAGTCAATAACGAAGCAAGAACTACAAAGTTAGCAAAAAAAGAATATTTTCCGACAAAAAATTATATTGGTTTGAACTGTAATTTGATAGAACATGATTATTCCGCGTCAAGTAAATGGGTTGAAAGTGAATATCAAGACCACATAATTAATCACATTGCTGGAGCTGTAGTTCACTCCATTAAAAGATCTGTCCATTGTAAAAAGTGTCTCTGTATGTTGAATGGAACAGTAACTCAAGAATCTGCATTAACAAAATTGAAGAATAGAGGTGGTTTAAATATCCCTTCTGACGATGTTATTTTAATTTGTCACTATGCAGAAAAAGTCATGCGTACATATAAGGATTGTTTGGTATCAAAAGATATTAATTTCAAATTAGTTACCGAAACATTAAAAATTTTACCTCCCTCCATACTAGACAAAGACGATCATACCCTAGAGCAAGAACCAATGTATGATCATCGCTATCAGCTCATTTATTTGATAGTGCAAAACTATGTTGATAAGCCTTTGAAACATGAAGGTGCTAAGTTATGTGATATTAAAAATAGAATTAGAATGCAGTATACAAAGTTAACTATTTTCAAAGGCGAATGAGAAAGTAAAGTTATAAGTTTTTGACTGATTTATTTACAAAATGTATTTCGTGTTAGAAAAAATGTTATAGTTTATATTCATAAGTATTTTATGTTGATATATAGATATATTGTTGAGAAATGTTTGCACAAAAATATATATATGCAATATCTACTTATCTTTTGCTTTACTGCATCCAATATTAATTTAATACTTTAAATTGGGATTAGAACTAAATGAAATAAATTATTTCTTGTCAAATAAAATTTTAATTAGTTTTGAATACGGTAGTTAGTTATGTTGTGATAGAGAACACGGATTCTCTGTCACAAAAGTCCCGGACTCCGAAAAACCGTTTTCTTTCCTCGTTCGCGACGCGTGATTAATAAATACATTTACGTATCGATCGATCAGCATGGATCGATCGAATTATCGTCCAACACGGAAGTCAACAAACTCTTAGGTTAAGTTGATCCGCGGTGTAAGAGCGAAATCGAATCATGTATATTATTAATCAAATCATGTATATTGCGACATCTATTAAGGAATAGGTTTAGGATAAGAATCGCGAGATCGATGAGAGCGATCGTTCGAAGGGGCGAAGTTCGGCGATTATGAGACACGTCGCGACATCCGTCGCTATCGATACGAATTACCGTTTCGAGCACGTGG
This sequence comes from Gasteruption jaculator, assembly GCA_949825005.1. Taxonomy (NCBI): domain Eukaryota; kingdom Metazoa; phylum Arthropoda; class Insecta; order Hymenoptera; family Gasteruptiidae; genus Gasteruption; species Gasteruption jaculator. The sequence continues at coordinate 1,023,362 of OX463767.1, read as the reverse complement.
GAACTCCGTAACCGAAGCGACTGAGGAATGACGTCATCAGCGAAGAGGGACCACGACGGTCATCTACGACGCTGAATCGAGTATCGATACCGGCCGGGGATCATTCCAGGGAGTCATCCAGGCCCCGGCTGAGAACCACAAATCGAGGGACGATTTCCTGCAGGTTACGGGAATCACCCTCGATACGAATTCGATAGGAACATGGAGTTCCCTTCGATCCAGAGATCGTCGATCGATTCGAGGGGTGCACGTGACCCCTCGCAGCCAATCAGGAGGCACGAAGCCTCCCCACTCGACGGAAGACGCCGGAGACGACACCGGAGTCTTCACTTCTGTGCTGGACGCCAACCGAGACGCTTCGCAATCCGAAACGGGCGAAAACGAGAGCCGAGAACGGCACCGAGAGAGAGAGAGAACGAGAGAGCCGTGTCCGAGCCGAGACCGAGAACTTGAGGAGGGAAAACGCAGGAGTTCCGGCGACCTGGGAGTCATCGTGAGTCCCCCCACGGCTATCTTTTTTTTATTCAACGAATTCGAGCGAGCTCAGGGATTGAGCCACCCAAGTCTTGCGGGTGGCCCTCTCCGAGCGAGCTCCCATTACGTGCTCGACCCCAGCTGTCTCGAAGGGGCCGATAGGACTTCGCCCCCCTCTAGTTCTTTTTTTGCTTAGTTCCTTTTTTTGTATTTCTATCGTATTTTTATTATTATTATACCATTCTCTACCATTCTCGCGACCTGAGCTGGTCGACGCGGTGCATTGCACCTGGCGCCCGCGACCTGGATCCCTTTCCTTTTTAGAAGATTTTCAGGTGATAAGAAGTGACGTGACAGGTGTTACGGTCCCCTGTCTTAGGATAGCGAGATCCACGTCACAATGTGCTTATGAATAATTGGCTGATAATATGAATAGATGTTATCTTTCCTTAAATCTTCCTTATTCGTTTGCGCGTGCGCCAGTAGAAAGAGAAAGGAATGTTTCTATATCATCTTTCTCTTTCTATGACGGAGACGCTTTCAGCGCATAGCTCCTCTACTCTATTCTTATACCTCTATGATCGGATATGATTGAACGTTGGAAAGCAACAGAGTATCGGCAGTTTCTTTTATACACTGGCCCCGTGTTATTGAAACCGGTACTTTGAAGACAATTTTATTTGCATTTTCTCGTTTTGAGCATCGCCATTCGAACCCTGTGCGATCCTCACTTGTTCTCAGATTTGAATGATTATGGTAATAAATTATTAACACTTTGCCGGCCGCTGTCACGTACGCGTAACTTTCTTAGCCAACCGTTCACGCCGCGCCGATTACTATACGTGCAATAGTGTATACCATTGCGACCCACGCGGCGTGAATAGGGAGTCATGTAAATTTGATGCGGCCGTCAAAGTGTTAAGATGGTTTGTAGTAAAATATATGACGTTATACGGTGACACTTATGTTTGCTACAATGTTCATAGTCTTATTCACTTGGCTGATGGCGCAAGAAGATTAGGGCCTTTAGAAAGCTTCAGTTCATTCAAATTTGAAAACTACATCAGACTCCCGAAGAAAAGGCTCCAAAATTCGCCAAAACCTTCAGAGCAAATAATCTGCCAAATTTCTGAAGAGAACCGATTGCCTGTTGAACCAAAATATGATACGAAAATGTCTCTATTGTCGTGTATTTATCAAAAAGAACATCGTCAATAACAGCTTTCAAGGTTAAAAAAATCTTAGAATTGTCAAAGGAATACATTAGAATTTTTTTCGAATTTTCTGTGAATATTTTTAACTTTATAAAAATTGTGTGTTAAAAAATTTTTTTAAATGCGTCTAAAAAATCTGAAAGAATTCTTAACATTTTTTTTCGAAAATTTAATAGTTTGTTAGTTAAAGCATCCGACAGATAGTCAGTAAAATTTTTCACTTTGGACGCCATTTTGGATCACCCAGGTGAGGAAAAAACATTTGTCAATACATATTTTTGAAGTTCAGACATCGCGTTCCCCATCTACACTGGTTTCAAGATAATTCCATAATGGCAAGTTGCCCAAAAATTAAATTAAAAAAATTGTATTATTTTTTCAAAGTTTTTTACCTTTCAACTCCATTTTGGAGTACTCAAAAATTGTTTTTTCAAATTTTCAATGACACCATCTGAAAAAGCATTAAAACAACTATAAATTCCATGTTTTGTTTTTTTTAATCGAATTGCATCCGTACAGTAAGCTCAAAAGTAGTGGTCTGCAGAAAGGCAGACCACGGTATGTCATTCTTGAAGATCTCACGAACAATTTCCAATAATTTAAATACAAGCAACCCAGGTTTTATATTAAGATATGATCATTGAAATGGAACAACTAACTGATTTTTCAACTTACTGTAAGAGAGAGCGGTAACTCTTGGCAACGTCGGGCTTGGCATCTCCGACCCCTATAGGTACAGTATATCTATTGTGACGTGGTATCTGGGAGGGTCGGGTGACCTCCACCACGTGCACGTCTAATCTTCCGTTGGGCGCCAGCCAGGGTCGACCTGGCCGTGCCGGATGCTGAAAAACTACAAACGAAATGAAATTTGGGGATCGGAAAAATGAATGAAAACTCCCGGAATCTATTATAATCTCACAAAACAGGACCTTTCTTCTCGGTCAGATATGCCCAAAGAAATAACAACAAAAGAAAATCTAAAATATTAATGCTAGGAACAATCTTAAATCTTACTACGAATTCTAATCCGGGAGAAATTCCAGCGAGTGAATTTGACCCGGCGTCACACAAAATGGCGGCCGGCACGCTGCCGGCTCGTCGCCTCTCTCTCGAAATCACTCTCTCTCGCTCTCTCAATCACACACTCTCTCTCTCTCACACCCAACCGGGAGGAACTCCCGGTGTCGACAGGAAGTCCCCCGGGGCAACCGCTTTCCGGCCCGGACGCCCGGGACCGGAACAAACACGCGAAAGAAAAAAAAGAAACGAAGGGGGCAGGAAACGCGCCCTGTCTCCCCCGGAACTCTGCCGGCCACACGCCGGGCAGGAATCAAACAAAAGAATCTAATCTTACACGAAAAAGGAACAACACGCGTAAAGAAAGAAAACAGCGAGAAGTTACCCTAAGCCTCGCCCACGGACCTTTTTAACCTTCCGGGCTCCTTCTAACACCTTCCGCTCGTCCTCTCAAAAATCTTCCAAATTGGCGTAAACGTCCTAACTGCACGGCGGCGAACGCGAGAATGACTCGCTCCGCGGTTCTCCTCGGAGAGGGGGAGGATCGACCGTGGATCGCAGCGCTGGAGCCTCGCCGGTCCGTCCGGTGCTGCCCTCCGAACTAATCGTCGCTCCCTAGCCGGCGCGGGACGGTTCGAATCCGGTTGCTCCCGACCGACGTATTCCCGGGCGCCGTCTCTTCCGGAACGCCTGGGTCCGGTGTTACCCCTTCCTCCGGTGGGGGCAGGGATCGGGCCGGTGGTTTTTCCCCGTCCTTGAGGGTGCAAGGAGGGTATCTCCTTCGAAACGATAGCCGGAATTTTGATAGGCTCCCGGTTGCCGCGCCGCAATACGGCCGCTCGTATTCCCGGCTTCAATTCCCGCGTTGTTCGGCGGTCGATTCCCGACCGATACTTCGGTGGACTCATGGAAAAAAGAACGAGCGGCAGAAGTGACAGGGTAGAGGTTATGTGCGGTTGCCCAGGGGGTACGGAAGTGCCTTACCGGTCACCCGGGATTCGGATTCCCCGATTCCCGCGTTCGACGCCTTTACCGGTAGGACGCTGCGTTATTTATTCTTTACTTGTGGATGGGGTTCGTACAACCCCCATCACACTATGTAGCAGGAAAGGAAACGTGTGTGCAGATGACTCGTTATTGTGTCGTATGTGTATGAAGGATTTGAATTGTCAATAATTATAATTAACTAAAAATTGAAAAACGCACGAAAATCAATTTTATTTTTAATAAATGTTTAACAATTACATTTATATTACTGTAGTACATATTTTTAACAGTCTTGTATTATTATATTATACGTTCTTTATTAAACTTTATAATTTTTTAAAAATTCTATAATATTGGACAAAATATTTTTAATAAATGTTTAACAATTACATTTATATTAATGTAATACTTATTTTTATAACTGTCTTATATTATAGGTTCTTTATTAAACTTTATAATTTTTTAAAAATTCTATAACATTGGATCAAATTTTTTTATTTTTCGTAATTTTTACTTTATTGCCAACTTTTTCCGTGAACAATTCACGAACACCTTGTTCACCATTAGATTTATACTTTTCAAGAATGTAATCAAAACTTATATTATTAATGGCCAATCTATTCAACATTGCATCTGATATGACATTTTTCAGATTGCTTACAAATTGAAAATTTTGTTTTGCTCTATGTACATTAGCTTCCAATTGAAGAGTGTTGATAAGTGTTTGTAAAATTTGTACGTCAAAAAGAGCATCATGAAAACAAGTAGAATCATTAATTTGCAAGAAATCTTTAGCTAGTATTTCTAATTTAAACATTGTGGCTCTTTTTCGATCTGGAAGTAACTTTCTTAACATTTTCAATGAATCTGAAAATCCAACAATCATCTTGAAACGCTCCTGCATCTTATTATTTAAAACAGCACGTAAAAACCTAGTGGCATCAAATGTAGCATTATGAGCAATTAAGAGATACTTTTGATATCTAGAATCATGTAGAAATTGGCAAAATGATTCTAAAGCATCATAAATGTCATAAGTTTCTAATAATTTGTTATGATTATACAAATAACCATTTATATGCCTTAAACCTGTTGCTTTTGTTGCACTGCTTGAAATATATTTTTTTTATTTAATACAAACACTAAAGTTTTTTTCATTGTAACATGCAGTAATTTGTAATATATGGGCATTACTATCAAGACCTGTAGTTTCTATATCAAAATATACAAGACAAATATCACCTTTGCTATCGTTAACATCACATTTGTGCTCATTATTAATTATAGCGATATCCATTCCAAAATTGCTGCTGTATGTTGTTCCTTCAGCTTTTTCTTTGGTTTTTCTTAAATTTATTTGAGCTTTCATTGCCCTGACTAGAAGCAGATACTGAAAATTTTTTCGCATTCCTTGCGTACTTGTCAAAAAAGTCTCTTAGTACTTCATACGTTTTTTCAGCTTGACCGTGTGTTTATCTTTATCTTTGCACCAGGTGCCACAATTCTCATGCCTTTCAAAAAGATGATCAGGAATTCTTTTCAATTCTTTTGCTATGGCTTCACTGTTACCTTTGTTTTGGGAAATAGCGTATGAAAAACATTTTCTAATATGAGCAATAACACCAGATTTATTTAGTTGCTTATTTGAATCTCTTAGTTTATATAATTCATTTTGTACGTTTTTTGATAAATGATTTTTATCGGCTAATTTATGAATTGTAACATCTGGCGCATCTTTTCTTACAGCAGCTATCATAGAGCTATCTTCGTCACCAATTACACAACGTATCCTCAATTTAGCGTCTTGTAATATTTGACTATGGTTTACTAATTGTGTTCCAGCGTGAGCCTCAATAGCTTTAGCACTACCTTTAAAATTGAGACGACAGTCATGGTTTTCTGGGCTATGACCTAACTCACAGTTCCTGCCTTTCCGATTCCTTGTTGTGTAATCTAACACTTTTCCACTAAGAAATCCAAGAACTGCACTGTAACCATTTAAGCTGTCGTAGCTTCTTCCATTTCCTCGCTTTGACCAACCTGTGTCGTATGATACTATGATGTTGATTACTTCACCTAAACTCTGATCAAAACTCTGGTCTTCATTATTATTTTTATCTACATTTAAACTTTTAAGATGCGGATACAAATCTTGTGCTACTTCAGGAGGCCTGTAAAAATTCAAAGAAAAATCTAATACACACAATAATAAGAGTACACACAAGAAAACTGTAAGTGTACAGTTAAAAACTGATTATTTATTTCATAATTATGATAATATTTCAAATGTATATTTCACAATAATCAGATTTATAATTCAATGATCAGATTATTCAATATAAAGTACAGAAAGGATGTGCGACACACACACATATTTCATTTGCTTTAAATAATTTACAATATAACCATGTTTTTTCTTTTTTTATAAATTTACGTGTGTTACACGTGTCACTTATTACAAAAGAAATAATCATGAATAATAAATGTGCATATCAGTACAGTTATAATTTATGCACACATAATAATTAATTTTAAGAGAGCGTTGGACTAAACGCAGAGATTGCAAAGAGCCTCTTGTACAAAAACTTTATGTAATTTTGTGCAATAAAAAAGGAATTCAATCAATCAATCACTAATAATTAATAAATTACATAGATATTATTTACAGTCACTTCAATTCACAAACAATTAATTTTATTTGCACAAATATTACTCATAATTATTCTTTTCTTTCACTGCACATAGAACGTAAATGCGTTGCTTACAATTCTTGGCAAAGCTTATAAATGTTTTCTACGATCAATTTTCTTTCTTCAAAAGCTGCTCGCTTGCAGCTTTCCTTGGCCTCATGTTCAATCGCTGTACCAACAATCTTTTCATATCGTTTATACACGTCATTCCCCATTTGTGGGATATCGGCACAAGCTAAAATCTTATTTAATGCTGTGCATCCAGCTCCAGAGTGTATAGCCCCTGGAACGACAAACAATAAATATATTGAATAAGATATTACGTATTCCAGATTATACTTGTTTGTATATTATAACATATTTAGAAAATCTTACCATATATTACAGCAGTAGTATAGCAATGCCGTTTCTAACCCAGGTGCTCTGAGGGGGGGTGAGGGGCTGCGCGGGGGAGGAAGTGGGCGTGTTTGGGTGGGGGGTGGTGGGTGGGGGGTGGGGGTTCATGGGTGGGGGTTCGTGGGTGGGGGGTCGTGGGTGGGGGTTTGTGGGTGGGAGGGTTTTTGATTGGTGGTTTGTGGATGGGGTTTTTTTGATTGGTGGTTTGTGGGTGGGGGGTTTTTGGTTTGGGGGGTTTGTGGGTGGGGTTTTGTTGAAACATTTTTAGAAAAATTGGGGGGGTTTGTGGGTGGGGGTTTTGTTGAATTGACGTAACGTTTTATTGTGGGGGTTTGAGGTTTTTTCGGACGTATTGACGTCATAGCGGGCGGATGTGATTTTTTTTTTTTTTCGAAGTCAATGGCGGATGTGGTTTTCCTCCGTCGATGGTGATTGATGACACATGAACTTGAAGTAAGATTTGAGTGGGCGGATGTTGGACACGTCGGATCTTGTTTAGCCTCGGATGATGATGATGATGATGATGATGACGTAAACTTGGAGGAAGGTGTAATGAGAGAGACAGAGATATTATTTTTTTGTCTTTTCTTTATTGCATTTTTATTACATAGAGAATTACATTTTTTTAATTCGTTCTCGAGGTATTATTCATAATTTTCTTCATCTTCATCTTGCTCGTAATTATCAGCGACAACTGACAACCGAGACAATAGATTTTTCAGTTGTTGTAAAATACCCTCATTCGCACATTCAATGTCAAATAGAGTGAAATCGAATTTTCCTGATCTAACCATGGTGTTTGAAAATTCGTTATATTCGTAGAAGTTTGTTCGGTCGAAGAAGTAGAGCATTCCATTGGTGTATCTAAATGCGCTTGTTATTCTCCCGGGTAAACCATGAAAATCCGTGGAAACTATACCGTATTTTTTTGGTCGTTGAAGACATTCGTCAAATTCCGTGTAGTAATTATCATTATAGAAGATTAACGTTCGTCCCGTGTAGGTATTAACGACTCCACGTATTTTACTCGCAGTGGCTGGAAGTTTGTATGCAGTTATGGGTTTTGGCCAACCTCCGATTAGCTCTAAACTTGGAAATTTCATTTTGTAAATTTGATTTTTAACAAACAATACAATATCATCATTCACGGGTGATTGATATATAGCTGTTATTCTCGTAAAATTATCGGGTAAAAACGTTAGCCAATTTCTAATGAGTTGTGGTTTTTCATAGTCTTTCGCACCAACGTTCATGGGCCACACCCATTTCCTATAGAATATGTACATTCGCTTATTTACAATCAATAGTCCATCGATGTATTTAAATTTACACAAATCTATCTTTGATCCTTCGACATCAGGTGCAAATTTCCTAGGAGTCCTAGCAGCGGGAGTGGTGGTGGTAGTTGATAAGTGAATGATTCGCCTGTTTGTCGTTGTTTCCATGATGCCCGATGATCTCTTTGTTCCATAGAGATTTTGAATTCCAAGAATATCATCCAAGGCCAAGTCGATGGTTCCATTGACACTTGGAAGCGTGTTGTACAATGCGTACATGATGGCATTTTCATCGGTGCTATGTGCCAGACCAATAGCGTGTCCTATTTCATGCACCAATACGGCGAGAAAACTAATTTGATTTTCATCAGGAGGAATACCATCTCCCATGAACCAATTCTCGTCTTCGTCCATGTGAATTTCCGTTGCATTTCCCTGAGCATGTGGATTGAAAGCGTGAGCCAATACTCGACCTGGACCATCAAAATCACGCACACATTTACTTTTGTGACTCATTTTTTCAAATCGATGAGCACGACTTTTGTAGGAGATTACGATGTTGGCCTCGCCACCGCGACGTTCGGAAAACGTAAGTGGAGAATGTCGTGCCCAAAGGGCAAAGGCTTTTTCCGTCATTTCGAGGGACTCGGAATTGGGTAAAATGAAGCGCCAGGTCAAATGATTGGTATTCCACTTTTTTATCGAGAATTCATAATTTAGTAAATCGTCTTCATTACCACAACGGGGTATTTGCATTCTCTCAAATGTCTCTTGATTCAATATTCCGTCCACGGGTAGTTTATTGTATTCTTGAAACAACGACACGGCATTTTGTATATTCACATCCGTTACTTTGTAATTCGAATAATCACCTTTTTCACCACCACCACCACCAACATTATCAATTAAATAACCATACTGTCGTAGATAATCAACGGCTTCGGTTAGGTTAACTTGTACTGCTACTGGTATAGCAGCAGCAGCAGCAGCAATCACAAACAAAACCGATAACAATAATTGAAGAAAATTCACGCGAGCATCCATTGCGTTCCAAGGGAGATTGATGCTTTGAGTGATTTGTAAGGATATTTACTGCTGCTTATATTATTCCCTACTACTGCGCGCTGCTATTATAGAATATAATTTTATTAGATTGACATTTAGAAATTTCATTTCTCAGACCATTGAGTTCGTATCTAAGTTTTATATTCTCCTGTTCAAGAAATGCCGCTCTAATACAAATTTCATCTTCCTTATCACATTGTTGTTGTCGTCGTCGTCGTTGCATTACTGAAGCAGTATTATTATCTCTATCGTAAATTGTTTTCTTCAATATCCTTTCACGAAAATCACGATAATTTTCGGCAGAATGAGCAGCTACTGCTGCTGGAACGAGATCCACAATTAATGTTGATGGATTTTTCGGATATAGAATAAATGGTCGTTGTTGTCGCAAACCATCACGAGGAGACAATCGTTGGATCACTTTTTCCTCCAAATTTATAATTAGCTGATCCATACTGGTACAACTTGATTCCATCAACGTATAAAGATCGACTGATGAGGTGAGGGGATGGGGAAAACAGGATTGTAAGAAAAAATGATGCAATAAATACACATTATTAAAATTTTTTTATTTTTTCTTCATTCAATACAATGTGTGTGTGTGTGTGTGTGATTAATAAAATATTTATTCGTTATTGTTACAATTTTCGCACTACATTGGTGAGTGGACTATACTCTATGATACGATCGTGAAGGATAAGACAGAATGCTTGAGTGTCTTGAGGCACATTGTCTTTACATTCAAATTCGATTCTCATGTCAACTGTGGCACTTTTTATCGATTCGTTTTGACGCGAGCAATCGATGACGATGATTGGTGCACGCGTTATGTACTCCGATGGTGTCAATAACGGTGAATGCCCGTCTTCTTTATCGTAATACGATAAGCGGAATTTCCAGTACATATCGTATAGGATGGCGTGATAATTTTTGTCAAAATCAACATTTAAATTTTCATACGGATAAATTTCCGAATTTAAATACAACCGTACATTTGTTAAATTACAATGATCAAATTCCGTCATGTGTCGTTTCAAATCATTTTTCCTGTTGGTCTGCAAACCGAAGATGACGTATCGCGGTTTCTCCAGTTGCGTGGTAGATTTCACGGCCCAGGTATGCTTCGTTGTCGTCTGTAGAAGGGGATATTCGTAGAGATCCCAGGAGCGAAAAGCCATGCTGATTTCACGACCGCTCTCGAGAATTCGCAAGAGAGAGAGTTTGGTGACCTCCTCGAGATAAACGTGTGGCATGCGCCATTGGACTTTTGTCAAGACAATTTTTGCTTGAACATTTGGTGCTAGGGCATTCGCCGTTCCAGAGAACAGAGAGTTAAAGTCTGTGCGTGACCTTATCAAAATTAATTCATGATGAGCATTCATTACAATATGTTGATAGTCTTCGCAAAAACCCAAAAGCATGTGCAGTGGTATGCAATAATTGAAATGAGTGGGTCCATTTACAGCTACAGGTACATGTAAATCTCCATAAAGCCATCCTGTTGATCCCATAGACTTTCCACCACTTCGAGTTAGGCTTACAATGTTTTTCATGGTAGTGGTAATACCGACGTTTCTACAGCGATCTATTTCCACACCATTCAGCTCATAACGTATCTCGTCAAAGAGGAAAGCCATGCAATTATTGTCCAAGTGTATTGGATGATCTTGTGGTGAATTCACCGTTTCCAGTCGGCCTTCGATGTAAAGCAAACTCTGATGCGGTAGGGTGTACAAATCTTGTTGTTGTATCGGTATTCTTATCTCATCGTTGTGATTGAGCGCTGTACTGGAGTAGGGATTGTAAGCGTGAAGTTCCAATTTGGTGATGCGATTGTCGAAAATCGGTTTTCTCGAAATGTTCAGTACGTCCACGATGGTCATTTTTCTTCTCTCTCTCTCTCTCTCTCTCTTATTGTTTACGATAGGCAATTACGAATCCCAAAGATTTGAGAAATTTTGCGTTTTCCACAGTGAGTTTATTTTTTCCGCTGCTGCTGCTGCTGCTGCTGCTGCTGCTGCTGTTGCAAATCCCCGCACCTTTTGAAACGCTATCACCGCTCGAATGATTACACGCGTCTCGATTCTCACTATTATATATTAGCATTTTTCCCTCTTACATGAAGTCTAATTGTTATCTCTTCTCCACGTAAGTCTATGAGATGACCGTTCTGATCGACAATGCGTAAGGTTAAATTGTCTATGACGCGTGCAACAACTGGTAGATAAATGATTTGCGGTGGAGTTTCCGATATTTTATATCCTGGCGGAACTCTCGGTGAAAATTCGTGAATCGTATGTGTTAGATGTTCATTGCTGTATGAGCCAGTAGTTATATTACACTCTATGCGGATCATGTTGACTTTAATGATTTTCACAGGCGTATCGGATTCGTGAAGTTCCTTCGCTTTGAGTACACGATTGGTGGAAAACCCCAAAAGTTGTCCAATATTATTCGGCTTAGTGAAATCCACTTCATATTCACATTGTATCTCACTCTACAGTGTGTTGTTGTTTGCGCGTAAAGTAAGGGGATATTCATTATCTATTGTAGCCATTTCTCGGTTGAGATACTCTGCTATGGAAGCCAATTCATATGAGCCCTCGGGTATAACTACAACCTTGTCTTTGTCGTAGTAAAATTTGTTATTAGTCGAATCAACGTTGGGAATGGTGTTGAATGTTTGCAAATCCACCAAACCGAGCTCAAATTCGCTACCAATTGCCTCTAACAAGGAGAGTAACAGGGTGATGGGTCACCGATTTTCTTCAAACTTTGCACACTTTTAGTAGTCCACTAGGACAATATAATGTCCAAATATTAAGGCGTACTACTCAAGCGTTTTCGAGAAAATCGCAAGCGAAGTTGGATACGTCGCTTATATTCCCTTGCGTTACCATCGTTAACAAGCAGCGGCGGTGGCCGAGTGGTTAGCGTTCTAGCTTCGTAACCGCTAGATCGCTGGATCGAGTCCCCTTTCGTACCTATTTTTTTCTTTTTTTTTTCCTACATTATTACATGTATATTATTATTTAAAGGAAATATAATGCGATAATATATTTATTTGCATCATTTTTTATTACCACAAACATATTTAAAATTGTGAATGAATAAAGGACGAAAGGCATTGATTTTCATTCAATATTCTTATTTATTATATAAATAATAACAAAAAAATAAAAGACAACGAAACATAATTAAATTTTATAATTAATCGTAAAATGCATCTTGGGGATTGCAAACCGTAGGTTGATACTTATCATATAAACAGGGGAAACATAAAGTGTTTTGGCACATTGAGTTACATTTAGGAGGTATCACTTTCACTGTAGTACAACTAGGAAGACCTACGTCATCGCTAGAAATTTCATTTTACAATGCAGGGTTTGTTTGACCCCCCAAGAAACTATAATTAATAAAAACTGTTTCATTAAATTGTCCACAGTTTTCTGTACTCTGGGCCCAAACTTTCCTTGTCGGGGGAATTTCTACCGCACGTGTTCTTGTGCTTGCAAGAACCCACAGAAAAGTTTGGGCCCAGAGTACAGAGAATTGTGGACAATTTAATGAAACAGTTTTTATTAATTATAGTTTCTTGGGGGGTCAAACAAACCCTGCATTGAAAAATGAAATTTCTAGCGATGACGTAGGTCTTCCTAGTTGTACTACAGTGAAAGTGATACCTCCTAAATGTAACTCAATGTGCCAAAACACTTTATGTTTCCCCTGTTTATATGATAAGTATCAACCTACGGTTTGCAATCTCCAAGATGCATTTTACGATTAATTATAAAATTTAATTATGTTTCGTTGTCTTTTATTTTTTTGTTATTATTTATTTAATAAATAAGAATATTGAATGAAAATCAATGCCTTTCGTCCTTTATTCATTCACAATTTTAAATATGTTTGTGGTAATAAAAAATGATGCAAATAAATATATTATCGCATTATATTTCCTTTAAATAATAATATACATGTAATAATGTAGGAAAAAAAAAAGAAAAAAATAGGTACGAAAGGGGACTCGATCCAGCGATCTAGCGGTTACGAAGCTAGAACGCTAACCACTCGGCCACCGCCGCTGCTTGTTAACGATGGTAACGCAAGGGAATATAAGCGACGTATCCAACTTCGCTTGCGATTTTCTCGAAAACGCTTGAGTAGTACGCCTTAATATTTGGACATTATATTGTCCTAGTGGACTACTAAAAGTGTGCAAAGTTTGAAGAAAATCGGTGACCCATCACCCTGTTACTCTCCTTGTAAGTTTATCGGTGGAAAGTAATTTGCCGATAAAATGGAATTGGCACCTGTTAGCGTGAGCGTGAACGACGTCATATTTATGTATTCTTCCGGAGAAAGTCAACGCACAACTGACCACAATTGGTGCTATTGTATTCTTGATAACGATCATAATTATAATTGATGCTTTTTGTAGTACCACAAAAGTAACGAATCAATTCTACAGGTGGTTTGAGATTTCCAAAGCTATCGAAATACTTTACGTGCTCCTTGTTCTTCACCACATAAGCAACCCAGTGAGTCCCCGGTCCTTGCTGATCATCCAAATTCACGATACCACACTCATTTTTCCGAATTCTCACAGGTAAATTATTACGCATAAACACTCCTCGAAAATACGGTATGTTTTGACACCATCGTTCCAGTTGACAGTTGGTGGTTGTTACATCTACTTTTTTTTTTTTCGTCCTGCTGCTGTCCTCTTGAATCCTCTTCCGCTCTTACTATAGGGTGCTAGATAGAGACCTTTTCCCTCGATAGCACGATTGTGACGTTGCATTTCCGTCAACATCTTACGCTTTGTTGCTGCGTCATTGACGGATTTTGCTATAGTTGCGGCACCACCTGCCAAGGAGCCCAGGGCGGAAAGTCCTGCAAGGACTGGCGCAATCAAAGGTAAAAATCCACCTCGTTTAGCTAGAGGTAGTGAACGGTATTTGACTGCTAGCCGTTTCTTCTTCATCCTCTTTTGCCTTTGCCTCTTCTTCATTCCCATTCCTAATTTCGTTTTCACTTTCATAGCAGCCCAAGTGGCGGTAGCAGCTGCTCGCTCGGATAAAGAGGAGTCTCTAGCAGTAATACGTTGCTTAGCTCTCTGAGCCAATATTCGATCAGCTTCGTGTCTTTCGTCCAAATTTCGATGTTGCGAGTAGGCTATGTCGTGTTCGCGACAGGCTGCGTCCAATGGATTAATGCCTCGATCACCACGTGCTAATCGCTTTTGTAGATGTGTACCTGGCCCACAATACTGATAACCAGGTACATGTAATTCAAAAGGTAAAGCATTTATTGCACTGTTGAGGATACTTCCACCTCTTTGTTTTCCTTGTCCTCGTCGTCGTCATCGTTGTCGTCGTCCTCGTCCTCGTCCTCGTCCTCCTCCTCCTCTTTTCCCACAAAGCATAAGTAACAGTCTTTTATCATAGGTGATGGACCGTCAAAGTGTGTAGAGTTTTTCGAGCGATTATGATGTTTCATGCAACGGCGATAACGTTGAACTTCCGGATCAGCCTTAATGTGTTCCGGTAATTTATCCCAAATATAGTGTATTGCGTGTGCACAGTGCTTTAGAAGAACAATCTTCGGAATAAATTCCAATTCATCAGCTGTGAGATTATATATATCTTCCAATGCCATTGATACTTCCATGAAATTCATTGTAGCACTGACACTTTTCGATCACACCCAGTTGTATAAATAGCTGAATTTCCCATCTTTTCAAATCACACCACCGCGTCAGTTATGCGATTCGTGAAGCAATCATCGAGTATACGCGTCACCGATAAGATGTTTAATCACATCCCCCCTCAAACTCGTAGACACGGTCATATGTTACCAAATACAATTCGTGGGATAATTTGTGGACCGTCAAATTGTGGAAAAACCAATGTACTATTGAGTTTGCTTGAAAGTCCAAATGGAGTGCGTTTCAATAACGTTTACGTTTACTCGAAATCATTACAACAACCAAAATATCGTTATCTTGAGCATCTTCTCGAACCAATGAATGACATAGGCTATTTTACATTCTCCAATAATGTGGACGTAATTCCACCGTCTGACGCTGCTCCCGATTCGGTATTCGTGTTTGATGACGTTGCTTGCGATAAGCAGGACGCTATAAGGGAATACTTTTCTATGGGTAGACACTCCAATGTAGATTGTTTTTACCTTTGTCAGACTTATGCAAAAATTCCGAAACATTTGATTCGTGATAATACAAATTTGCTGATTCTCTTTAAGCAGGATGGAACAAATCTCAAACACATTTACAACGATCACGTTAATACCGACATGATGTATGAAACATTTAGTGATTTATGTGCAATCTGTTGGCAATACAAATATGGATTTGTTGTGATAGACAAAGACAGTGCATTGAACAGGGGTCGTTACAGACGTGGATTTAATGACTTTGTTCATCTCTGAGAGTGTCAGTTGTTATCGAAACACCTAGTGAGATGGAGTCGGCGAAAGTTATCAAGGAAATCGCGAAAACGCGTAAAACTATTCGAGCAAAACATCAAGCGCTAAAAGTCGGAAAAATGGAGAGTGATGATATGCTTGAGAAGAACCTGAAACCTATCATCGACCCACTCAAACGTTTGGTTGAAAATACCTCAATTGAATCTCCTCCATCAGCGGAATTTCCGATGAAGGTATCACCACCACCACCATCTTCACCGGAAAAAGATATTCCACCAATTTCACCGCTATTGCAAAAAGGGCAGTCAGAACGAAAAAGGGCATCTAAAAAGAGAAAACAAAGTGACTTGACGTTGATTGACGCATCGACTCCAAGATTACAAATACGAAGAAAACTTTCTTATACGCCAGCAGCAGCAATGATCAGACCTTCCTCCTCCTCCTCTGCGGTTGATTACCACGATAATTATGATGATGATGATGATCAAGAAGAAGTGGATGATGAAGAAAACGTGCTGGAAACGTCTATCAGGGATATGATGAACAATCCCGAAGAACGTGAACAAATACTGAGTCACTTTACTAGAAATATGGGTCCATTATCAAAATTGTACTTGGAACGTCTTTTTACTGATAAGAATAACATCGTTGACACCGTGTACGGTGTTCATTTTGATAAAGATAAACTAGTTATGGGAAATGCTGCTTTCGATGTGGATAACAATGATTATTTGTTGATTAACGGTACGAGATATCGTGGTACGCAAGGACTCTTTGAACTAATCTTTATGAAAAAACCCAATATCACCCTCTATACAAATTCAGATTTGCAAACGTACAAAACCATTTTGATATCAACGGGCGCTCACAAACGTCAAAATTTATCAACTGAACGAGTTTTGGGTAATAGAGGATACAAGTATAAGCATATAATTGCACCGTTATTCAATATCAGAGTGGGAGGTGCTATGACAATTCCAAGAGTAAAAAAAATTAGTGGAGGTAATAAGAGAATGCCATTCGATATGAAAGTTACAAATAACGCTATAGATTACGTTCATTGGGATGATGCAAACGAGTTGGTCGACAGATTACGACTCTTGTTTGCCTCACAAGCAGCTGGACATACGGGGCACGATAACGAAATCGTTTCGATTATCGAGGAACTTAGAGAGGCTGGATTAATTATAAATTAATGTGAAAATTGAAATAACGCATCAGTTGCAAAATGTCCATTAACAAATTCGGAGTATCACTGCAAAGAGGTATTGGTTCATCAGCAGTAGAGAGAGTTTCGATTGGTGAGCGAATGATTCTAAAAAATTACGTTTACAAGAATGCGTTATACTTGGATGTAAAGAACAATGCGTACAATGCCGGTGGTAGAAAAATTCAAAGGCTTGCAACACCCACGATGGCTGACGATGTCGTTCATAAACGTTACGTGGATGATAAGGTTAAAGATGAAGTGGATAAACGAGAAGATGCAATGGCCAAAGACGTGAATAAACAATTGGATCAAATAGCGAATGATCTAAATGAGAACATGAGGTCATATATTAGGAAAGCCGAAAGCATCATAAATCAAGTTTTAAAAACGAAAGTTGAAAAGATTGAAGATGCACTTGATAAATCAATGCTTGAAAATATTACAATTTCTCGTGATAAGCTCAGGACGGAAATTGCGGAGAAGATACGGAATATACAGGAAAATGATATAAATAGACTGCTAACGGCGAACAACGCGCATTTCGAACAAAAGTGTGTAGAGCTTAAGACGAATTTTGATAACGTAAACAAATCTAATGTGGATAACTTCAACGCATTCAAGAGTACCGTCAATCTTCTTCTACTACAACAATATGAGAGTCTGAAAAAAAATATTGAGGATGTTAATGAATCCAACGTGAAGCAAATCGCCGCTATTAAGAGTGATATCAATGATCTTTGGAAAACAGTTAATGACACGAGAAAAAAACCAATTTAGAGACATTTGCAACAAAAAGAGTCATGAGAAATAAGAAGAAATATATTGTAAATCCGGAATCGTCTGACGATAGTGATACAGAGAGAAAATGTAAAAGTTGTATGGACTGCTTTGTATTAGTTTTAGTATTATGCTTTACGAATACTAGACCATAAAAATAAAAAAGTGAAAATGAGTAAAGAAAAGAGATTGTTAGTGGATGAATTGCATGCTCCTGCTCGACGAAACTTTCCCCGTAGACGCGTTATCGTAAAGGGATATGACGACTTATGGCAAGCCGATCTCGTTGATATGCAAACGTACTCAAGACTCAATGCCGGCTACAAGTATATTCTTACGATAATCGATGTATTATCGAAACATGGATGGGCATTACCTGTTAAATCTAAAGCAGGTAAAAACGTGAGTGATGCATTCCTCAAGGTTATACGTCAAAGTGGACGACAACCTAAAAATTTGCAGACTGACAACGGCAAGGAATTCTAAAATTTGGATTTTCAAGAGAGAGTCGTGAAAAAGTTAGAAATCAATCATTATTCAACCTACAGTATAATGAAAGCCTCAATTGTTGAGCGTTGGAATAGAACATTGAAAAACAATATGTGGAAACTCTTTACCCTCAACGGAAATTACAAATGGATCAAAATACTGCCAGATCTCGTGAAAAGATATAATGAGCGTCGACATCGGACCACTGGAAAACGTCCAATTGACGTCACTCGAAAAAATGCAAATGATCTACTTGCAACGGTATACAGCAATGTGAAAATCATTGGACCAGCACGCTTCAAAGTTGGTGATCATGTGCGTGTGAGCAAATACAAGAGTATATTTGCCAAAGGTTATACTCCGAATTGGTCCAGCGAAGTCTTCGAAATAGCTGAGGTGCAAAGGACCAACCCAATTACCTATCTCTTGCGAGACTCCATGGGTCAACCCATTCACGGTGGATTCTACGAGAAGGAACTTCACGCAGTTGCAGATCCCAATGTCTACCTAGTGGAACGAATTTTACGGAAAAAGGGAAATAAGGTGTTTGTTAAATGGTTAGGTTTCGATAAAACACACAATTCTTGGATTGATAAAACAAATGTATTGTAACAACATGTGTATGAATAAAAAAATTACATACTCTCAATTAATTTTTCTCCCTCTCCCATTCTTATTTTATAATGTCCCCATGGCAATGTGGAAACTAAATCGCTTAATATAAATCTCTTATTATCATACGGATTTAGCGCAACCTTACTCTCACATACCGTAAACATTTTGTGTAATTTCGAACGAATACTTCGCTGCTTACGCTTGTGAATCGTTTTTTCACGCAGACAATGCAGATAGTCGTCAAAATTTATTTCACGCGCTATCGTACTACGCTTTACACCTTTGATTTTCTTACAATCATCCTTACCCCTCACACGATACGCATACATCTTTGCTCGTAAACCCACAAATTCAGTCATTATCATACCATTGTTTTCATCTTTCATCAATCCGGGAATTTTTTTATTGACGCGAGGCATTTCATATGCATTATTTTCACTATAATCACTTGTATCGAACCTATCAATATCACGCTTCATAATTTCATACACATCGTCACACACAAGTTCATAGATTAGACTGTCCGTGTCAGTGTATAGTACTTTGCACTGATCTCCATAGCGCTCCCGCATATAAGCATGGTGAAAATCGTAAAGGAGGATTTTCGAGATATCGAGAATCGACATACCTACGTATATCGGTTTGTTGAAGTAAATGTTCAGCTTGTTGAGTTCAATGGCCACTAAATCTTCGCCGAAAATCGTGCGATTGTGAAAATTGGGTTTTGCAATAAGTACTTCTGCTCCATATCTTCCGTCCCATCGTGTAACGAGTTTGATATCTCGATGATTACGCACATTCTCCATGGTTTTACCAAAAACAGCATTATTCATGAGTTTGAAGAGATTCTTCTCAAAGTCATTCGTAGCCGTAGTTCTCAAACGTGTATTTAGATTGATGTATTCGCGAAGCCAGCGCGATTGTTTGAATTGCAGTACGCGATAAATTTTACGCAATACGAGTCCATGTTTCAGAGCTTGCTGCAATGCACGATAGTGAATGACATAATGAGTCTTATCGCAAACGGTTGCCAACAATTTAGAATTTCGAGTTTTCTTCTGCTGCTGCTGCTGCTGCTGCTCTTCTCCTGTTGTACTAAATTTCGATGGATCTTGCTGTTCCGTACAAAATGGCAAATCTGCATGTATGTCGTGCAATTCCACAGGATATTCCAAATCAACTTCGAGAATATAACATGTATCAGAATCTGCACTCACATTGTGAATATCTAGAGATTGTTCGGGATCATTGCACCACTGAAATTCTCCATAGGGTAATGGTTCAGACATTGCCCATCCATACAAATTGTTGATATCATAATACATGAGGTATCGCGATTTTTCCATTGGATTGTAGTTACCCATATACTTGTTGTTAGCTTTCGCGTACCTGTGTGAGCATTGACTCAATCCACCTCGAATACCTCGTTCCACGAACATGAGCATGTCAATGTCGGTAAATAATTCCAAAGAGATTTTTGTGTACTTGAGCATTGCGTCCCACGTATAGCCAGGAAGAGTGAAATAGTGGGCAGGATCCAATCCATAGTTATTCATGCATTGTGTACGAAAATTTTCAAAAACATCTGCTAGTAATAAAACGTCAGTTTTGAGGTACAAATCACTGTATTCACCCAATGTTTGTATTTTAAAATGATTCCAGTCATTCACAGCATGTTGGTAATCCTCTTTGGTGATGTCACATGCATTTAATTTGCTGTAAAAATCCCGGTGTGAGGGTAAAGATGATTCTTCCAATTTTTTCGTATCGGTGATGTAGTCGTAGGGAAATACACCTTTGCGCGTTAACAAGTCGAAGCTTTCGTTATTGAGATCACCGAAACATGATTTAAGTATCTTCATGTCAGCAGCACTTGTTTTATCGAGAAGCGACGCCAATTTTTCCAAACTCGATTGCATGAAACGCAATGAATCGATGAATCGCAGTTGTACAAACACCCTCTTTCCATTCCTCTCACCCACTTTTACGTACTTGACAAATGAAATGTATCGTTCACTTGTTTGTGGTAAAATTTTAATATTTATTCCATCATCATCATCATCATCATCATCATCATCATCATCATTATCACTTTTAAAGGCATTGGCAACATCGCGAATTATGAAATGAGCATCGTAATTGCTCAAATTGTGAAATATCACTGGAAGTACAAATGAGTCTTTGTAGTTCAAATTACAACCCTTATGTGCTGGTCCACGATATTCACCCGTCAAATGACAGTGATCCCTTACCCTCTCATCAGTCTCTGTAAACTCTCGTTCGCAAATGTGGCAATGTGTAGCATTTTGAAAGTCAATTGATTCACCATGAGACATGGCTCGCATTTTCACTTCCACCCTGTTGGAAAATTTATCCAAGACGATTTCATGCAATTGTTGGACGAACCAACGAATACACTCCGCTCCTCCCCTATAGGCAACGTATTTACTCTGACTCGAATCGAAATCACAATGCACATAATAACCAACACGATATGGTATATGTTCTTGATAAGGGAATGTATTACAGCAGTCTTCTTTTTCTTGAATAGTATCTCTTAGCAGACACTCGACATCGGCATATACCACGTACGGTAAACGAATTTTCCTCTTGAAATTCTCAAAATTTAACATCTTCTTCTCCTCCGTTGGCAGAGTGATTTTGCATTTATTGATTCGACTGCAGTCAAGTACATGTCGTTCAAGACTTTTCTCGTTGTAGCAGTAATGTAGACATCTGTAAATGGAAACAAAAAAATGATTATGTTAATTCAAATAGTTCAAAGAGGATGACGTAATTAAATTAGGAGAATAGTGTGAATAATTACCTATCACAAATGTATTTCGCATGATGATGTTTATTGATTTGATTGGATACCAATCTTGATAAGTTTTTTATCCAGGTAAAATGTGCCTTTCCCGTTTCATCATTATTCACAATGAGAAGTAAATTTACATGTTTTTCCCTCTTTTCCTCACACAGTCGCAGGGGTAGACATTCCAAAACTTTTTTTCCCCCTTCAGAAGATTCCGCCAGTGTATACACATTAATGGATAGGTCGTTTATCCGCTCAAATTTCCTAATTTGTTGTAAGTTCATGGGAAATTTTATTCCATCAGTATTGAGAACTGATTTATAATGTGGATAGGAAGAACATCTATCCCCATGTATTTCAGCAGGATAAAGGGCTGCCGTGACAGCCCAAGCGAAACACGCATTGTCATTCGATTTTACATTCACTACAGCTCGCTTATGCGTAATCGATTTCGGCAGTTCAAAGAAGCATGCAGCTTGCATTGGATTACACCTGTTAATATTAACAATCAGATTGATAATTTTTGAAAGTGCCCATCCACTGCCTCTCTCTTGAAATTCCTCCAACGACGTCAATATTGGTTTCACGATTTTACTCTCGTACCATTCCTTCAAGTCGGAAGTTGTTAGCAGCTGATGATTCTTCGTTTCAAAGTGCTTCAAATCAATACTTTTATCTTTATCGATGAAATCGGCGTTGAGCACTGTGTTCACTTTAACGCACTTGTGAGTCTGCAACGAATTGGAAATATTTTCAATTACCAATTTCTCGGCATTCCGCAGAAATTGCTTTGGATCGGTATATCGAATATTGACAACCATACCGGTGGATATTCGACTTTGAAACGCTGATTTTTCCACTACAGTTTCCCACCTTAAATCTAATGTTTTATGAGTACTGAGTCCTTGACCACTTTTCACCTTGTCCGTTCGCACTCGTTTCTTCAAACACTTGAAATACGCGATTCTATTAATTAGTTTTTGTCGCGTACCAATTGATAAAATCAAATCATCACATTCCAATGTTTTAGTAAGAATATCAATGATCTCGTAACATGATTTCACCCATAGTTCAATTTCACTTTCACGTTTCACCAATGTCAGCTGCTTTCGCAAATTTTCATCAGCAGCACGAATGAGAGAAAATAATGATTTTTCGAACGTTCCCATGATGATGATGATGATAATGACGCGTTTGCTCTATACGTGGTAAGAATAGTCGAGGAGGACTGTAAGGTGAAACTTTATTAACCGCATTTTTATAAGAAACACAGATTGTAAAAAAAAAAAACTTAATTCTCTTAAATGGTACATGTAATTGATTTTTTTTTTTCCTCCGCTGGAGTATAGTAAAATATACCATATGTTTTCTTTAAACGAAATAATACAAGCAGGATATGCGTAGCTGTTACATATGGTTGAGTGTATTACCCTATTTGAAGGACAAACGCAAGCAGGATATGACTGTCAGATAACGATGAGTGTCTTGCTCTCTGAACTAAACGTCCTTGTCCTTTATGATAAAGTTCTTGTGGTTTGGTGCTTGATGTTGACCTAACTTGTGTGTTTACAAACTGAATTTCAAAGCATTTTCATAACCTTAACCATAATTGTAACCATTTTAAAAAACTTTTTATTTAATAAGAGTGATGAAAGTTGTGAACATGAAAAGAAGATAGAAAAATGGTGATGGTCAAAGCAAAGAAATATTATTAAAAAATAGCGCGAAGGCGTGGTTATCGACTTATTGAACAACATCAACGACTTGATATAAGTAACTATTTTTTTAAAATAATTTTTAACTAAAAACAAATTAAGTCACATTGACGTGCTGGTATCATTCATAAAGGTTGGAATATATGCAACCACTGTATGGTTCAACCAAATACGATAAGATAAAAGTCATACATCAGCATCGCATTTCAGCATTTCTTTTTCCTTAAACTTTTTTTTTTTTTTCCTTATGTATTAATTGTTTTCTTTAGTTAATAGGGAATATGGAAAGGGAATTATCGCAAAATAAAAAAGCATTTGTTTTTTTTTTTTATTACTATTTAATGAAGAACATACCCCTAAATATACTTTGTTTAAAACATATAATTTTTGAGTGTTAGCGATGATGATCATGATGATGGGCCTAATACTACCGATCAGTATAAATGATAATACATTTAATGCTTATGATGATAATGATGATGACTTCAACAATAATATCATTGATAAAAATGAATATAATGTTTGATGAGTTTGATAGTAATGTCGTCCTCAATTGATGAATTCATTCATCAATTGCAATCGACATTACTACCAATCTCATCAAACATTATGTATTCATTTTTTATCAATGATATTATTATCAAAGTCACATCATCATCATCATGAGTATGAAGTGCATTATCGTTATTACTGATTAGTAGTATTGGTCCCAACATCATGCCCATCATCGCTACCATCATCATCATTTTCTTTTACCTCTTTTTTGTTTTTTTTGTTTTTTTTGTTTATTTGTTTTTTTTTGTTTTTTTTGTTTTTTTTTGTGTTTTTTTTTTTTTGGTAATATTTTACAATCGATTTAATATTACAATTTCATATTTTTCATTACAATTTTTCTTCATAACATACATCTATTGTTAAAACTATAAATATTTCCTACAATTCTTAAGTCAATTTCACAATTTTTAAGAACTGAAGTGCTCTATTTTCCCGTTACAATGTAATATATTTTTCCATAACATTCTTACACCTATTAAAACTAAAATATAATATTACTTTTTTTTTTTTTTTTTTTCTTAACCTATTATAATTTGAAAATTTGTAGGAACTGAGGTGCTCTATTTTTTCCCCTTACAATTTAATATTTTACGATGGAATATTTTTCCATAAAATTCTTACATCTATTTTCATTTTTCTTTTTCCCTTTCATGAAATTTTTTTTAGACATTTTTAGTGATATGCCAAGTGTCTTTTTTTTCTACCCCATGCTCACATGCAATTTTTAATTTATAAAATTCATTGTCAAAAATAAAGAATGTATCATAAGTACAATTAATTTTTAAAGAAGTCTTCAACTTAATTATGCTTACGATTTCATTTAGTCTACTCATAATTTCATTTTTATCTATTTCAATCCAGTTAATTGGTACTATAATTTTGATTTTTTCACATTGTTGTATATTTTCTAAAAGGGTGCAAATAAATGTTACTTCATAAAGATTACATCGCCTATACAAAAAGAATGCTTTTGCAATTATTTTGGGATATTTGGTAGAATTTTCATTCGAATTTATGATTACTTCACCCACTTTTAATTTCTCACCCGATACTGGTTTTTCGTTTGATGTTGATGGTGTCACTGGATCCGAATCTAAATTTCCATATAAAATTTTGTCTTCTTCTTCTTCTTCTTCTTCTTCTGCTTCTTCTTCTGCTTCTGCTTCTGCTTCTGCTTCTGCATTGTCTTCTTCAGATTCTGCTTCTAATTCTTCTTCCGTTTCTGCTTTTTTCTTTTTATCGTTGTATGCGCTGTTCCGTTCGGCCAGATATTCATAAGATTTTCCCAATATTTGTAGCATCTCCTGATTAAATAGTTCTGGACAGAAGTTGCATAATTTCATAAAGAGCATCATAGAGCTGGTAAAACTGTAACAAAAAAGATAAAAATATTATTAACACTTTTTATTTTAATTTTTATTATCATTATTATAATACTTTATACTTACTGTGTTATTATTTTAATCATTGCGGTGGTTTCATTTAACCCATCCACGCTAGTATCTCCATCCTCCAGATTGATCGTAAGAATGATGGTTTCAAACTCATTCATAATATTTAAAAGGGTAATCGCTGGATTTCCATCCTCAAAGCGAGCCTTATCGTATGCATCTTTCAAAATCATCATAAATCTATTATCTTTAATTGGTATTAATGCCAGTACATCCGTAAATAACTGCATTGCGGTGACATATCTGAAAAATTAAAAAATTGTTATATATTTTTTTTTTTTTAAATACAATTTATAATAGAATTTTTAATAAACTTACAATGAAAGTATTTCTGGGATGACCTTTCCCATAATCGTGGAGAGTTGTTTGATATTATGCATTTTATTGTATATTTCTTCCATTTTTTCTCTCAAAAGAATATATTTATTTTCAAAATATTGTAAATCTTTAAACACTTCACTCTTTTTTTTTCTTGAAGTTTAACTCAACACTTCACTATTTTTTTTTTTTTACTTTAAGTTTTAACGTTCTTATTTGCTTTACAGCTAAAACAGAACTATGAAGTTCTTTATTCGTTTCAAGCTATATATGAATTATGTGGAAACCGCAATATCCTTTTCTTAACAGTTCTAATTCTTTATCTATGCGGATGTGGATGTGGTGATCATACGTATGCATATATTTTTTTTTTATTCGTCTCCCGCACAGATAAATTCAATATGATTATATTTACCACCTAAATATTTCAACAATAATGTTTTATTTTGCACCATTTTTTCTAATTCTGATAATTGTTCATCGTCAATACCTTCTCCCATTCTTTTTGGGAGAAAAACCGCGAATTCATGACGAGTCTCAGCTATAATACTCAAACCGTAACGCGTATTCACTCTTTTAATTTTCGTTACCGCATATATTTGAGATACGTTTAAATCTGCCAATTTAAACAGAGGTAATAAACTCTGGGCACCACTTCCAACTTTATTAATTGATTTTAATACATCCATTATATTACTCGCACTCTACGAAACACTGTAACTCTTTTTCAGAACTAACTTCAACCGCTAATCCCTACAATCTTTTTATTCAAACTTAACCGGAAACTACTACATTCAACAAAGGGTTTGGGGAATAGTATATAAATTTTATATGTATAATTAACAATTGAAAATAACGTCTTATCTATCTCTACTACCTTCCTCCAAGTTTACGTCATCATCATCATCCATCTCAAGGAATATCCGAGAGAGCATATCGCACCTCTCCCCAATGACGCATCACCGCTGCTGCTGCTCTAAACGCGATCCAACATGTTCAAAAAAAAAAAAATCTTTTTTTTTAAAAAAACGGAAAACCACATCCACCCATACCTCATTCTCTCTCATTACACCTTCCTCCAAGTTTACGTCATCATCATCATCATCATCATCATCATCCGAGGCTAAACAAGATCCGACGTGTCCAACATCCGCCCACTCAAATCTTACTTCAAGTTCATGTGTCATCAATCACCATCGACGGAGGAAAACCACATCCGCCATTGACTTCGAAAAAAAAAAAATCACATCCGCCCGCTATGACGTCAATACGTCCGAAAAAACCTCAAACCCCCACAATAAAACGTTACGTCAATTCAACAAAACCCCCACCCACAAACCCCCCCAATTTTTCTAAAAATGTTTCAACAAAACCCCACCCACTAACCCCCCAAACCAAAAACCCCCCACCCACAAACCACCAATCAAAAAAACCCCATCCACAAACCACCAATCAAAAACCCTCCCACCCACAAACCCCCACCCACGACCCCCCACCCACGACCCCCCACCCACAAAATATTAACAAATAATTGAAATCGGTGAGGCCGGGCTGGGAACCCTTCCTTGTAAGGTTTGGGAA
This sequence comes from Gasteruption jaculator, assembly GCA_949825005.1. Lineage (NCBI taxonomy): Eukaryota > Metazoa > Arthropoda > Insecta > Hymenoptera > Gasteruptiidae > Gasteruption > Gasteruption jaculator. Next base: position 996,263 of record OX463767.1, on the reverse strand, counting down.
AAAGAGCTCATAAAAACAAAATTAAGAATGATATTTATAACATTAAAAATAAGGCGTCTTCCGGAGGAAAGGGAGAATGCCAATTGTATTTCAATAGATTATTTTGAGATCAAGATCACGATATATCGTCGCGGATGCGATGGCGCCTTATTCTTCACATTGCTAGAGAGCTTAATTTCAAAATAAACTATTGAAATACAATTGGCATTACATTATTCTCCCTTTCTTCCATAATAATCTTCATTTTGAATTTTATAATTATCATTCTTAGTTTGGTTTTTATGAGCTCTTTTTCCCAAACCTTAGTAAAATCGTCAAATTCGTCCGCTTATTCTCGCATAGGCATGCGTTTGGCGCTGGGCACTAAAAGGGTTAATAATAACAACAACGATAACAATACGAATAATAATGATAATAATGACAGCAGTGTTGGTCGTGGTAATAGTGGAGTTAATAACACAATTAAGAATTTGAAAGTTTGATTTTCGTCATTTCATTTCTAACATTATTACTACTACTATTGCACCCTGTACATATTTTGTTTCTGACGATATCATATCATAATCGTAGTAGTGTGTTAGTGGCGTTACATATACATAACTCTCGAAAAGATCTCGCATGAAAGTTCATTTGCAAATGATAAGATGAATATAATCCATAGTAAGAATATAGATAACTTCTTGAGGAATGTTTCCAGAAGCCATTGTCACGTCCTAGGGAGGTTTACCCTGTGGTGCAACCTATACCACCTCGGAAGACCAGTAAAGCCCTTACCCTGATAACGTAGCCCTTTCGAGTATACTTATCTACGCGACAAAACTCCGGGCTGGGCCGAATTAGTATGGGGGGAAATAACAATAAAAGATGAATAATGAAACGATAGCAATGCCTGTTAAAGGTGGTAATGCCCTATCCTCGAATATGATTCAATAAACAAAACAAACGCAAACGATTAATTTTAATATACCTTTATTAACAATGAAGAAACTGGGTGTCTTTTGGTCCGACGCTCGCTTCGTTTCCTCGTGGGGATTCCTCGGGAAAACTGTTTGTAAAATCCCTCAAAGGTTGATAGACGATGAATTTCTCAAGAAGGTGAAGTGGAGTAGTCCGGTTGGCGACAGGCGATGGTTCTCTAGGTGCAAGATGGGCAGGACACTACTAGGTACTTTGCCACTTACACTGTTCGAGGATAGCCGAAAAACTACTGGTCCTCCCGAATTTTCACGGGGTATATATGTACTTTGGAAAAGCCTCTGAAGTGGAGGGAAATAATTGTTTTACACTTGCACCTAGTAGAAACCATTGCCGCCTCCCGCTTTCCGTCTGTTACGCTTGGTCACATTTTCTTTTCATAGTGTTGTGACAATTGTAATAAAATCGTTTGATATATAGACCCTTTTGTCTAACAATAAGTAGTCGCATCCTTTCGCTTTAGATGTCCGAGGACACCTTACAATTCGTTCCGCTTGACTCGCGGTTTTCCCTGAAGTGTTTTAGGGCCTTGTGATCCTAGATACCTCGTTGTTTAGTGTTGTATCTTAAGGTGACATATTTATGACTGGTTAGTCATCCTACTTGCCAACTGCTACGTTAGTTCACCTTTTTCTTTTTGTCAAAATTATCATATTAATCGTCGAATTCGGTGAACCTTCTAATATGTATCGCGTATGTTTCGACGTTCCCTTTACAATTGTCCTAATAAAAACGGAAGCGCGTAATTACTGTTTCAATGGAATTTGACTTTAGATTTTCCGTGACTCATCTTCCCTTAACGTTAAAAGGTATAATTACAATAGTTTAAAAGATGTGAAACAACCAGTTTTTTTAATACATTATTGATTATGTTACTATTATAAAATAAATCGCTTTTTATATAATATTTTCCTTAGAATCTAATATCAGAGCGAGGTATGTCGCGCGACGTGACACCATAACAAAGACAACTCAAAAAGACGAACAATGAATAGACCCTTTTTCCTTTTGCATAAACAAATTCCAAGCGACCAGCGCGTGCAAAATTTCTAAAGAAATCTCACTCGAGAAACCCGAAACTTCTTAAATTCATAAACTTCCTAAACTCATAAACTCTAGTTGACACTTGGCAAATTCCACAGTTATCAGTACTGTTTATAAAAATCCCCACCAAAGGAAATTCCAAAGAACCCTTCCACCGTTAGAAACAAAATCCCTACCCCATAATCTGGGTCCAATGGAAAAACTTAAAGATTAAGTTTGGCCAGTAAAGAACTATGTGCGATTGTGGAGAGCAGTAGCTTAGGATTATTATTAATAATATCGAGAGCGGCGAAAATCATCATTCTCAAGACAGTCAGTTTTTAAGTCTCAGGACAGTCAGTCCTACGATCTCCTTAAGATCACTCGCGGAGTCTTATGATCATTCGTGATGACTCCCTCACGAGTCTTAGGATCACTCGATCAATGGATCCAGAGTCATTCGGTCTTAGAATCATACGATGATTCAGTGATTTGTTAACGCGGCCTCGGACTTTTATATTTTTATTTGGTAAAATATAATATTTTAGTATTCAAAATTAAACAGTGTAGTGCATTATTTCCATATCCTACAACCTCCATCGCACCATCCTCACGGGTCATGACTAGCCAGCTGCCGCCGAACTACGCTCCGCGATTCTTCCGTTTGGATCAAGAACACCCCAGTATTCCTGACTTCAAAAGCTAAGCGACGTTTTGTCCATTCGTAAATTAATTTAAATTCCAATTTCAATTCCAATTTCTATTTCAATTTCAATTTTAAATACTAACTTAATATCAAACGCTAACTCAATTTCTTTTTCCATTTCGATTTAAAATATTAATTCTATTTCTACTTCCAATACTAATTCAATCTATGATTCTATTTCAATTATTTAAATACTAATTCTATTTCTATTTCTAATACTAACCCGATTTCGAATACTAATTCTATTCCTATTTCCATTTCTGATACCAACCCAATTTCAAATACTAATTCTATTAAAACACATTCCTATTTCCTAGCGAACGGATAGGAATACCAGTCCGTTCGCTTCATTCTATTTCTAGTTGCATTTCTATTTCCTAGTGAACGGATAGGAATACCGGTCCGTTCGCTTCCTTCTATTTCTATTTCCTAGTGAACGGATAGGAATACCGGTCCGTTCGCTTCATTCTATTTCTATTTCCATTTCTATTTCCTAGTGAACGGATAGGAATACCGGTCCAATTCGCTTCATTCTATTCCTATTTCCATTTCCATTTCTTAGTGAACGGATAGTAATACCGGCCCGTTCGCTTCCTTCTATTTCTATTTCCATTTCTATTTCCTAGTGAACGGATAGGAATACCGGTCCGTTCGCTCTATTTCTATTTCTATTTTCTATTTCGAGTCACCCGGTATTATATCTTAACCTATCCTAAGGATCACATGGGTCCCTAGTAGGAACCCTGCATCCACACACACACACACACACACACACACACACACACATTTTCAACAGACTAACTAGTTGTTTGATTCCAACAATTTCCTATCCCTGAATGGAAATGGAAAGTAAGTCTTGAGTTGCTCTTGAACCACAATTCGCTATCACAACTTTAGACGTAACAGTGGTAACAACAGAAGCAAGATCTTCAATGTGTCTGTGTCACCGTTTTACTTCTTTTGTTATTATTACCACACTACCTTGTTTACCGACAACAAGGAAATTCGAGTCTACTTTTGTCATGTCCATCAAAATCTAATGAGACATTCTGATTGGCCGGAGGTTTTAATTAATAACTCGGTAATTATTCCGAATTTCGAAAAATGGTATTTGACTTTTCGTCTCCAATTTCCACCCTCTGTTACCACCTTTCGGCTTCGAACTCGAATGTCGCACACCCTGTATAATAGAATTGTTATTTACATTATAGTAATTCTCTTGAAATAATTGTAATTGTACTGTTTGTGACTGCACTTTTTGATAATTATAGAATGGACAGAAAATCCAGAGATTTAGGCTGCGTGTTTTGAGATCCATCAGTACAAACTATATAGTTTCGGATAAGGAAAGCACTCCGAAGAACAATTCAACTGATTCAAAAATGCAGCTGAAAAAGATATGATCTACTCGAAAGACATCAAACATATCCAAGGGGCTACAAGGTTGAGTGGAGAAAGATTTTCATAATTTTGAGGTATATAATGTAATTGATAAGATATATGCCAAAGAAAGATTCGAGTAATTCAAAGGTACAGATAAAACAATTCAGTTATTTTGAGGCCCAATAATTGTATGTCGCAGTGACTAGCATGATTCAGCAGAGACAAATTTAAATGATTCAAATATTCTATTTATTCACTATATAGTCAATGAAAGGCATGGCAAAGAAACATTTCAGTGATTGTACAGTAGAGCGAAGACATTTGAGTGCCAAGTCTGATCGGAGTAATTTTGATGCCCAACAAACACATTGCAGTAAATTACAAGATTCAGCGGAAACAGATATAATCTGACTTAAACAGACTTTATCAAAACAATGGAACTTTGACATAGAAATGGAGTTCATAGAGACAGGATTATAATATTTCATACATAGTAGGCTTTTAACTTTCTTTATAATTTACGTTTCATGGATCTACACAAACGTATAGAAGCGTTTTGGACAATAAACAGCAGGATACCTCTACAATTTCTTCGTATCTTTTAAAGCGTCCGACAAATATTGAGTAAAATTTTTCGGATTTCGGACTTCGGACGCCGTTTTAAATCACCCAGGTGAAAGAAAACCATTTGTCAATACATGTTTTTAAAGTTCAGACATCGCGTCCCCCATCTACACTAGTTTCAAGATAATTCCATAACGGCAAATTGCCGAAAAAAGCAAATTAAAAATTTTTTTTAATTTTTCAACATTTTTTACCTTTCAACTCTGTTCGGGCAAGAGAATTTCATTTAACTTAAAGACTTTAAATTCCGAATAATATATATGTATTTAAGATCTCTCGCCTTTAGTTTTCTTTTCTTTCGAAATCTATGTATGTGTCAATAATTCTCAACGTTTATAATTCTCTTTGTCGCGAATCTTCTGACGGTGTGATCTACCAAACGTTCCGAGAATCATAACAACTTTTTGTACCGCGGTAGGTTGATCACACAAACTCATCCTTTGTCTCGCTAATATAATTAATTTTCCTCTCTCGAAATATTTCGTGGGAATCGCGTCGCGATTCCGATTTCGAGCCTAGTGTTATTCGCGTCTCAACTCTGAGAAGTCTTCTTTCTTCGCGTTTCTAATCAAAGAAAATATTCTCGAAGATCTTCTCTTTTTAGTACTATCTCGCAATTCGCAAAAAAGACACAGTATAACTCTACCGAAAGGGAAAACGGTTCGCAACCGCTAAATTTAGAATAAATCGTTATAGATTTGTTTATTTCTCTGGTGTTTTGATTTCTTAAAACATTCATTTAAGACTCTCTTCCACCTTTTCCCGAAAGTACATCCGAACCTCTGTTCATTTCGAACTTTCTCAAAACAAATTCCATTTCACAGTATTCAACATTTTTTTCAAATTTTCAATAACACCATCTGAAAGAGCATTGAAAAACTATAAATTCCATGTATTGCTTTTTTTTAACAATCAAATTTTATCCGTACAGCAAGCTCAAAAGTAGTGGTCTGCAGAGTGGCCTTTCGGGCGTTAATGTGTTAAGTTACAGTATCTTATTTTTCAGTGTTGACAAATAAATGCTTAAAATATAAAGACTTCTTATGCCAACCACATCGTATAATAGCAATATTATTACATCTTTCTATTTCGCACCGTACATTGCAAGGTTCTCCAAAAGTGAACTTAACAGAATTTTCAAATTTCTCATTAATGTAACCACTTTTGTACCAGGAATATTTAAACATATTCTTATATCTCAGCGAAGAAAGCTGATTATGAACTAGAGATAGCACCTTCAACCACTTGATGTATATGGATTTCGCATCTGGAAAAATTTTGTACGACATTTTTCAGATTAAGTAATTTTTATGGATTATGACTTAAATTTACATTTAAGAAATAACATTATAAAATTGCAATCTCTAGTTCATAGTCAGCTTTCTTCGACAAGTTTGTTTTTTCCATTATATCGATACGAAGTAATTACATTGGACCAAAAATTTACAAAAGTACCTAGTACTCTCCACTTCATATGATATGTCGATTTCTTCCATAGCCTCTGTACCTTGTCCACGTGGCAATATTTGTAGTAATTAAAACAAAATGGAAAGAATTTTTTCTGTTTACGTGATTAGAACCGGTACTGAACTTGTCGGACCCCGAACCCAAATCAATTCCATATTATTATGTGCAGTTTTATCATAATACGAATATAGAGTTAAACTAGTCACATAGTCTATACACTCTAAAATATGAATTGTTAGGAGATATTTATTACTTATCGCCTGGTTTCGGTGCCCGACAAGTTCAGTACCGATTCTAATCACGTAAACAGAAAAAATTCTTTCCATTTTGTTTTAATCACTACAGATACTGCCACACGGACAAGATACAGAGGCTATGGAAGAAAGCGACAAATCATATGAAGTGGAGAGTACTAGGTACTTTTGTAAGCTTGTGGTCCAATGTAATTACTTCGTATCGATGTAATGGAAAAAAACGAACTTCTGTAATGTTATCGGATTTCACAACTTTATTTGGCCGAAGTTTCTTCACAATTCATATTGATGTAATAGAAAACTTGAACATTATTGGACATTTCGTAAAAATTTGAAATTTTTGTTGAGGGAGGAGGGAATTGCATCAGCTGTGGTTTTTGTAGAGATAAGACTTTTCTTACATGAACTTGTCTCAATTTTTTTGCACCAAAGGTGTTTTTTTAGGGGGATTTGTTTCCTTTTTGCAAATATCGACTTTATATCTAGACATAATATAAACAACATATCATGCGTCGCTAAGTTAAATTTTTTCATCTTTTGGGTATTCGGAAAAAAAATGTATTCACGATAGAGCTTTTGCGAAATAATAATTGCCCAAGGCCTAGCAAGTCGTTGAGCCACCGCTGCTGTTACATACAGCCTTTGCGTGTATACAGAGAAACTCATACAACTTAGAATTAGTGAACAATATTGCGTTTAAATGTATGGAGTTTTAAGCTATGTACTGTAACGTGACAAACATTGTCACGTTTTAAAGATTAGAGAAGAAGGCCGTCCTTTCGGCTAAAGAAAATATAGATTGTAATAATTCGGCAATATAGGAGGAAAAGTCAGCAAACTCATGAGAAACCAGAAACTTAAGAATAGAAATTAAGTCCCGAAACCCCCGCTTATATTCCATATCCGCGAGAGAAAGGCACGACGGCACATCCAATCGGACTCCCAGTCTACCGGAAAATATCCTCAAGGATGAGCATTCCCGAGAGGAGCTCTGGAAACTGGTCTACGGGAAAAGATTCATGGAGAAACGCCCATGCGACTTCGGGGACGCCTGAAGTTGTCACCAAGTATCGTCACATGGCTAGTTTCGAAAAGGACGCTTTTCGAAACAGGCAGGATGCAATTAAAAGGGGGAATCTGCTTTACCCACCAAGAAGACCAGTCATTGAACCGAAGGGAGGAAGGCCATCTGTAGAGTTACAAATGACCTACTTAGGGATCAGCGCATCGATCCGGGATAGATACTAGGAGGGCCGTCTAGCGGATTTTGGAACAAATAGATAAGCGAATTGGGTTATCTCGAGACGGATCGATTCATTCACTCGCCGACTGTAAGGCCCAAAGGACGTGCCGTGTTTTGATTGTTTTGGCTACGTGAAGCCATTAGTGTCCAGGTGGGAATCCGTCCTCTCGAGGTCGTAAGTAGGACATTGTTACGATATTGTTATATATATTAGAAAATGTGCAGCTCAGGGTAGAGCTGAGTTTTTCTCCCGGCCAAAATTTTTCCCCAAAAATACGTGCTAGTAGTGAGCCATTGAGTTGTTAGGAAACCCGGCACGGTCACAGTACATACACACAAGGCTTCGACTATTTTTTATGTGTGCGGACCTAGTTCGGTCGAGGACAGATAAGCCCAAGACCTACCAAGACGTTGAGCCGTTACTAATGTTACAGACAGCATTTGATTAACGTATCGATCGATCAGCATGGATTCGATCGAATTATCGTCCAACACGGAAGTCAACAAACCCTTAGGTTAAGTTGACCCGTGGTGTAAGAGCGAACCAAAAATCATGTATATTGCGACATCTATTAAGGAATAGATTTAGGATAGGAATCGCGAGATCGATAAAAGCGATCGTTCGAAGGGGCGAAGTTCGGCGATTATGACAGACGTCGCTACCGATACGAATTAATCCGTAACCGAAGCGACGGAGGAATGACGTCATCAGCGAAGAAGGGACCACGATGGTCATCTACGACGCTGAATAGAGCGTTTTAGAGCTTCGTTTCGAAATCGAAGGATAGAAAGAGAGAGACAAAGGCCGAGAAAAAGGCACCGAGAGAGAGATAGATAGATAAATTTATTTATGGTCTAGAATGCCTGTAGGCCAAGCGAAGATACAAGTGGAAGATATAACATACTGTGAACATATTAAAATTAGATTTCAAATATAAGAATAGTATCAACATAATTAATGTGATGTATTAGTATCAATTATTTTAAATAAAGTTTCAATTATAAAATGTGGATACAAGCAGAGTACGAAGCAGATAGTAAAAAGCAGTGGTAATAAAGAAGGTGGTTATGAGCGTGATGGCTATACAGATAGAGTAAAGATTTAGCTTTTATAATTAAATGAAGAAGGTGATCAAAGGGAGGTTGTGTTTAAAGGAAAGGAATTTACACTAGCGCTCTTGAGGGGCCTTATCTCCACGATCAGCCAGTTCGTCAATCTCAACAACCTCACCCCTAAGCAAATGGTCTCGTAACCCGCTCTTGAAGGAGTTTATTGAAGGAGCAGATCGAAGTCCGACTGGCAAGGAATGCCAGAGTTGGATGGCGGAGATTTGAAAAGAGCTGCGGAGTTATTCCGTCCGGAAGGGAGGAGTGGCAAAAGGGGGCTTAGTAGCAGCAAGCCTGTCAGCTCGGCGGATTTTACCGTCAGGAGAGACGAATCTCTCGTTCAGGTAGGGTGGATTACCTGTGGTCAGGATCCGGTAGAGCGCGGACCCCAGAAAGTAGAGCCTCCTGCTCTCCAGCGACATTCACTCAAGCCTGCCCAAGCGTTAGGGAGCGATATGTTCATCGCGCCTAAGGTCAAAAATGGACCTAACACAGGCATTGAAAACGCGTTGGAGTTTAAGCTGAAGAATGCCAGATAAGCCAGCATAAACAAGACAGCAATAGTCAAAAATAGGAAAGACCAGGGTTTTGTTATGAGGGCGCGAATATCTGGGGGGAGTGCAGCGCGACGATGCTTGAGGCGGTAGAGTGTAGCGAAAACTTGCCGCGATATGTCGAGCACCTGGCTCCTCCAATTGAGTGATGACGTGATAATAACCCCCAGATTACGTGCCTCGGTCACCCAAGGGACGGGATTGCCATTAACAAGTATGGGAGACAGGGCTCGAGCATAGATCTCGTTTATTTAACGCTGGCTCCCCAAAATCATCGCCTTGGTCTTTCCTAGGACAAGTTTAAGACCGCTGGATGTAGCCCAGTCAGCAACAGTGGAAACAACGGACGAAGCGAGTTGAAGGGCCGGAAGGAGGTCATTGACTGGACATGAAAGGTATGTTTAAAGGTCATCAGTGAAGAGAATGTGGTTGGAGAACTTGAGGCTAGACCCAATCCTATTACTGAAAATTCGAAAGAGGAGCGGACCCATGACCGAACCTTGCGGGACGCCAGAGTGGATAGGCTGGAGAGATGAAAAGTTCGCAAAATCATGAAGGACCGCTTGGTATCGTCCGGAGAAATAACTGTAGAACCATGATAGGACGTGGTCAGAACAGCCCACTTGCCTCTGCCTGCTCAACAAAATACAGTGGGGGAGGGTGTCGAAGGCGTTAGGAAAGTCAAACAAGAGAAGAATTGTGACATGTCGGTCGTCTATGGCATGATGAACATCACCCACCACTCGCAGGAGAGCAGACTGGGTACTGTGGCCAGAACGAAAACCTGACTGTCTACGATCAATTATGTTGTGGGTCTCAAGGTGGGAGGAAAGTTGACCACCTACTAGTTTTTCGAGGAGTTTGGATACCTCACACAAGTTGGCTATGGGCCGCGTGTCGGAAGGTGAGAGGGGTAACCTGGTCTTACTAAGCGCCCTGATGTGCGACAGTTTCCACTGTGAAGGGAAAACCGCATCATCAATGGAGTGGTTTAAAAGACTAGTGATGTAGTCATGGGTGACTGGGAACCAACCGCCCAGGTCTCTGCAAGAGATTCCATCGGAGCCCCCGGCACCAGACCTCGACGAGATGAGCGCAAGGTATCAAGGATGTCTTGCGCAGTAATGGGGTGGAGGTGGAAGGTTGGCTCTGGCGCAGGCGCCTGGAGGGTCGCAGAGAACTGGGCACTAGTGTACCCTGGACTAAAATTGGACACTGCCGCAAAGTGTAGGTTCAATTCGTCCGGGGAGGACAATTGCAAGGGCGACGGTAGGGAGGAACCAAGCAGACCGGCAGCGGATAGAGCTCCCCAGACTTCAGAACCAGCCAACAACGACGGAGTCGACCGGGTGATGGAGGCTTAAGAGGAGCATGAAGATCGAGTGCCCTGGAGATGCTGCGAGCAAGAAAGGAGGAACCCCCCTCAACCCGGTCAGGGTGAGGCAAGGCGTTCGCGAGCAGGGATCCCAGCGTTGTCTGGAAGCTTTGTAGTTGAAAGCCGGTATACGAACGCTTAGGAACAGACAACGGGAGGAACTCAGCCCGCGTAAGGCAATAAACAAACGTTATTATATCATGACCGGCGATGAAGGGGGACTCACTCTTGCCGAAGCAGAGCACTCGATCTTGTGAGTCCACGAGAACAGCATCGAGTCACAAGTCAGAGGAGAGAGTGTGGTGGGTTGGCCCTTGTGGAACAACGTAGAGTGATAAGATGGAAGCAAGTTGCAGGAGAAATGTCGACTCAAACGAGGTTCGGCTAAGATGACAGTTGAAATCTCCAAGGATGAGGATGGATCTGTAGGCGTCATGAAGCTTGAAAACATCAGCCAAGAGGCATCCGAATAGAGCAGCCTTAGGGCGACGATAAACAACGGCCACTAATATACGGACGCTAGTTCCAGGAGAAATTTCGAGTATCAAGTACTCAGGCTCATTAGAGAAACGGCCAGGGGACGAGGCTAAAAAGCGCGATCTAAAACTGCTCCGGACGTAACAGGCAACGCCACCACCAATCCTGCCCACCCTATTATTTCTGAGCAGGATGAAGCCCTCAAGAGACACCAACTCGTCGGGGACACGATCGTGGAGCCAGGTTTCCGTGACGGCAATCAAGTGCACATCACGGAGAGGGACATGGGCGGAATCAAGGTCAATGTGTCCCAAGAACAAGTTGGCATTAACAAGGACAGCTACAAGGGCTGTGTTGCAAATGGAGGCTGGGCAGGATTTAATTCGTAGCGGAAGGTGCAGTGGACGACAAGGGGTCCATGGTGGTGCGGACCGGAGAATTGGGAGCAGAGGGCCATGCTAATTGGGCAAGGTCAGCCTCATTTGAGATGGTTATAGTACGGCCACCGTCTTGTTTCCTAGTTCGAATAACGCCATCACGGATCCAAGCATACTTAAAGTGGGCCTTCCTGGCACTCTCCCTGTTCTTCCGCAACAAGGAGTAGGTTTATGAGTCAAGCATTTCATTTAAATACAAAGTAGTTTGCGGAAGGCCAGAGAAGAGATCAGAAAGGTGGATCACTCCGTGCTTCCGCTTTGTCTCGAGTACTGAACACCTCGCAGTGGCAGACTTGATGAGAATGGCGAGAGAGACGCGAGCAGGAGGGGGAGGACGCAAACGAGAAGAGGCATCACTGGCAGAGGAGAGATATGGTTCGTTGTCTACACCGAGAAACCGTGGTGCAGATCTAACCAAGCTCTGACGCCGTTTCAGGGCGCCAAGATCTCGGCTAAGCCGCTCAATCACCGACTCAACAGCGGTGAACCGCTGATCGTGCTCGTCTACGCGGTTGACTAAAGAGCCCAACGTAGCCATTTTGCCCTTCAGTTCTTCAGTGGAGGCCAATGTTCGTGCTTCTGAGGCCAAAATCGAGCTATTTATTTCGCTGAGAGCAGCCGAGTTACGGGCCTGAGAGGCAGAAATCAGCCTACAAACGGCGTCCAATCTTTCAAGCAGGGCATCACCGGCAGCAGGACTAGGCGCTTGAGTGGCCAGAGGCAGACTAATTGTAAGTGGTAAGACGGAGTGGTGGGTGAGAGTAGGTAAGTGGAAAGCGCTGGACATCTTGGGAGGATGATGACGGCGCTGCTCAATCTTTGGATATTTTACCGATTCGCCGAAGCAGTAATGGAAGAGTCGTACGGCAGCAGTGCCTAGTTCCCGATCGCGTTAAAAAGACGTCGATGCAGCTGGGATGAAAAGCACGTGCGCAATCTGGGCAATCGATTCGGGCATCAACGACAGGAGTCTTACATCTCGCGCAATTTGCAGGCTCCATTGGCGAATGGCAGCGACGCTTCAACCAATTGGAAGGCAGGCACAGAGGAAGCAGATGCGGCCGTTAACTGCCAAATTGAGGCACCCGTATGATTGAGGTTAGGGTGGTGATCAATGCAGGCAGAAAGTGCAGAATTGAGCATGAAAATGCGTCGCTCAGGTTTGCAAATAATGTAAGGTATACAAGAGCACTTACGCAAACCACTGGGCTGGAACAAAAAACGCCCGAAGGCAGGTAGCAGCAGTATGAGGCCAGAAAGAAGCGGAGCAAAAGAGATAGATAGCAGCGCTACTTAAGGTGGTTCCAAAGACGATTGAACTTAATAACGGGTGTCTATATATTAACAGACACGGTAAAGCTTTCTAACGGGTGTCTAGTCTCTATTAAGTCTAGAAATCTAGCTTATCCTCGGTCGACGTAAACGTACGTCCGTTGTAGCGCTAGATGGCAGGTAGTGTAGCTAAGCACTACATGGCAGGTAGTTGAGCTGTGCAGAAATACTCTATCTTTGAGCATTTACATTGCACCATTGTCTTGAAATATAATGTTCAGCTGTGTAGAGATGCTCCTTTCGAGCATTTTCATTATACAATTACATGTTTCATAGTATTATGAAATATTTACAGTCGACTCAAAGAGAATCAAGAAAAGGCTGGACTGCACGAGAAGTCTCTTTCCTCTTGGCCCATATCTATAGGAACGAAGGTGGGAGATGCTGTAAACATCCACACGTGCAATTCAATGCGACAAAGAACTCAGTTCAAAGAATTAACAGTTTCATATCAACTGTATCGGATTACATAGGAGCATGATTCATGCGGTCAATAGTATACTTTATCGACTTATTGTTTTGTCAACATACGTTCTTTCGGGTTGTTCGATATTACAAGTTTTTTTTTATTGTCTGCAGTTTATAGTCACTTTTTTAATATTTTATATTTTCTGACATATATGACTCACTACTAGTACTCGAATATTTATAATGCTAGAATTTAGTTTTCGCTTATTTATTCCTCGTTTTCCAAATTTATATTGATGGATTTATAATACATTGCTCCATTGACATGAAACATAATGTTCAGCTGTGTAGAAATGCTCCTTTTAAGCATTTTCATTACACAATTACATGTTTCATAGTATTATGAAACATTTACAGTCGAACGGTGTGTACAATTCTTATTTTTTTATATTTTCATTACGAAACTATCAAATCATAAGTGTCGAACTTTACCAAAAAGTTTCTATCGAGCTTTTCTATCTTACAATTATACGTTTCAAAATACTTTGAAGCATTTACACTAACAGTTGCTTAGAAATGTCACATTTTGACTCTTACATCACACAATTGTCAAATTGTAGCTGTCGAGCTGTGCAGAAATGCTGTCTTTAAACATTTACATTGCACCATTGCCATGAAACATAATGTTCAGCTGTGTAGAAATGCTCCTTTCGAGCATTTTCATTACACAATTATATGGCACTTACTTTCGATTTTCGCCACTGCTTTTGGGAGATTACATTTTCCGTGATCTTTCACGATCCTATATCGTGTCCCCGACAGTGCGGTGGTGAACGTTATACACAATTTTGCTTATTCACAAAACACTGCACCAAAACACTGCATCAAATTACTGCACTAATTTACTACTAAATGAAAAGGCATGCGATGCTTTTTATCGCCACAGCAGTCCTGATGTTTTTCCAACATCTCACTCCGCGCTGTTAATCACAACCAGGGGCGGATGCACAACAGGCGCCCTGCGGGCCCCTTTGTCCTTCGTATGTGTACAATTTATTTAAATTATGAATTTGTTTAAACAATAATTGTTTAAGCGAATTCACAAATACTTATATTTTATGTTCTTTCCTCCGGTAGAATCCATTTGCAATGTCAGCACCGGCAAAACCTAATTTCTTACATCACTTGTTTAAACAAAAATTGTAAGAACAATTATACAATTTTTTTTCATTTTGATTCCTAATCTGATGATTCGAGGCCGTTGCGTTTACACTTGTATAAATTATGACAAAACATCGCAAATTTTTGTTAAATTATTCAAATTCACTTTTCAAGTACAACAGTGAAATTGAATAATTTAACGTAAATTAGTGGTGCTTTGTTACCGTCGAAACGGGGATATTTATAACATATAACCTAAATGTTCCAATTATGGTAGAAAAGTAACTGTAAAAACATTGTGTAATTTGTTTAAACAATTCTTGTTTAAACGAATTTACAAAAAAAAATGGATTTTAACGATACGGATGTCAAAACTGACTCTGAAGGACAAAAGAACATAACAAATTCATGATTTCTGATTTGCTTAAATAATTTTTGTTTTTTAAATTTAATTCCAAATATAATTTAAAAATCAAACTTTAATTTAATTTAATTTAATTTAACTTAATGAAAATTAAACATTTTTTGGCAATTTGTCATGAGAATGCATATTTCAATCTCGCGTTATCATTGTGCAAGAGCGCACTGCGTGTTTCTCTCATGTCAAATTATTTAATTCGTTTCTCCAAGAGATGGGGGCTTCAAGCAAATTCGTGTGCGATATTCGAATTCAGATGAATAATCATGTAATAAATAATATAGAATTACTTGTTAAGTAATTGGATGGTTACTTGTTAAGTAACCATCTACTTGCATTTGCTTCTTTTTAGAAAATAGCATAGATTCTATTATTGTAAGAATAATAAAGCTTTTCTTATAGGTAGAAACCAGATGACCATGGATATATAATTTTATGTTAATAGACTGTTAAGTCGAAACTATGTTCAATAGAACCGCATCACAAAAGGATTACAGTCCTAAATCTTAACCCTTAACCAGTTACCCGTGTTTAACGAGTATATGCGTCATAAATATACGTGTTTCCTATGGGTCGCCCCGGTTAACAGGTTAAAGGCCTAGAGTATCAAATTTAATACCGGTCTTCTAAATGGTATTGCGCACTTGATGAATTTGATAGTCAGGCCTTTAAGGATTTAAAGGGACTTTCATTCCTGCTGTTAATTTTTTATACAAGATCATAAAACATGTTGAAAATGTCAAGATTCCTTGACATGCACAATCCGTACGGACCAGACACAGAGACCTCAAGTGTTGTTTCCGCCCTTTTCGCGCTAGCGGACCGTGAGCCACGTGTGTACTTTCACTATTGTAAGTTCTTATATGTGTTTCTTCGAGCGACTCTACACGTACCTTCGGTAGCTCGAGTTCCCTTACCCTAAAAATGTAGGTTTTGGACGTAACATGTGCATTGAAATCTTGTTTCGTACTAGGTACGCATTTCTATAATACCCAATATTAGAAAACAAATCATCCCTACTACTGCAGTTAATACCGTGTTCACAGTTCGCAATAATTATTGAGTTATTAATTAAAACATTCCGACTAATCAGAACGACGGAACAGCTAGATAGGCGTTAAAAATATTTTAGATTCAACCCTGGATGTCTATGCGTCGCCGAAGAAAGCAGTAGTAGTAAAATAACAAAAGAACCGAGGGTAACACCAAAACATTGAAAAATTACCTCTACTATTGCTTCTATTGCTACCACTACCCCAATAGTATACTATGGTGTGTTGTCCTTCAACAACAAAGTAGTAGTTGCAGTAGTGATATTGTAGGTAACACCAAAACATTGAAAATCATACGTCTGTTATTGCTTCTATTACCACTACTACCATACTACTATGATTGTCATGTGTTGTCATTGGACAAGAAAGTTGTAGTAGTAATAATACATAAAAAATAAAATGGCGAAATTCAAAACTATCAAATTCTTACTTTCATTATTACTTCTATTACGGCTACTACCGCTATCATAATGATTGTGATTAGAATTATTATTATTGTTGTTGTTGTTGTTACTATTATCATTATTAAAATACTACAACTATTACTGTTATTTTACTAATTTGTTTTTTATCATTATCATTACCATTATTATTACCGTTGTTGTTTTTCTTATTATTATTTAAAACTGGATTTAATTCGATTAAAAAAAGAAAATCATGAGAGAGTTAGCCGAATAAGAGGGTCAAAAGTGCGCGTAAATTAAATTGCAGGTACAATGGGTCATTCGATAGCTTTTCGCAAAAGATTAATTTGTGTCAAACTTCAGCTTTGTATCTCAATCTAGCGGCCAGCGATGACCAAAATTCGGAAATCTCGTTTTTGCCCAATTTTGTCTATGCTATCGTGAATAAAATTTTGCAAAAATTCAAAGACATTCTGGCAACAGAGTTGCATATTGCAAAATTTTTTCAGATTTTTTAACCCAAAATCAAAGTCGTGACAAATCAAAAACGCAAAAAAATTTCGAATAATGCCCATTTCGTATTAAAGGAGCCGCGGAACGATTATCATATTTTAACAGGAAATTTTCGAACATCAAATCATATTCCTATTATTATTGCCGTTGAATTTTTTAGATTTTTTGGTTTAGTGAACCATAGTGAAAAAAAAGAAAACCCAATATTTACGTCGAATTTCGCCCGTTAAAGTCATCAAACAACTGTTTTATGCGATGTTCGATATATTAACATTCAGTGAAATTGCATAGGAATTGAAGGAAGCTAAGCAACCCTAATTAACCAGAACTACGCGGTACAACTTGTACATAAATTCCCAATAGCGTCGTTATCGCAGTCGTAAAGCGTTTGGCTTTTGAATCGCTGCGAACTTTTTGTCGAGGGTTCTATCCCTGGTCAATATGTTTTTTTTATAAATTGTGCTACTACTACTACTTCTATTATTATTTATTTATTTTTTATCATCATCATTATGATTGTTGTTATTATTATTATTATTACTTTCTTTTCTTTTCATTATTATTACTACTATTAACACGTTGAACGCCCACGGTAAATGGGTGTAGTTTCTCCAGGGGCCCAAATCCGAGACTCTGAATGTAGTGTCACCCGTTTACGGGTGACGGGGCCCCTGTGGAAACATAGCCGTCACCCATATCTGGGTGACGTGGCGTTCAACATGTTAATACTACTTACTATTAACAACATTATTACTTTTTATGATGAGGATGGTGATAATGATGATAAAAAAATTAATAAAAGATACTAGTATTAGTAGTATCGAAAACAGAATAATAATAATAATAATAATAATAACAACTACAATCATAATAATGATAATGGCAAAAAATAAGTTAAAAAAAAATAACCAGGGGTCGAACCCCCGTCAAAAAGTTCGCAACGATTCAAATGCCAAACGCTGTACCACTGCGCTACCGACGCTATTGGGAATTTATATACAAGTTGTACCGCGAAGTTTTGTTTAATTAGGTTTGTTTAGTTTCCTTCAATTGCTATGCAATTTCACTGAATGTTAACACATTGTACATCGCGTAAAACAGTTGTTTGATGGCTTTAACAGGCGAAATTCGACGTAAATATTGGTTTTTCTTTTTCTTCACTATGGCTCACTAAACCAAACAATCTGAAAAAATTCAACAGCAATAGTAATAGGAATATGCATTTCCTGTTAATATATGATTATCGTTCCGCGGCTCCTTCAATACGAAATGGGTATTTTTCGAAATTTTTTTGCGTTTTTGATTTGTCGCGACTTTAATTTCGGGTTAAAAAATCTAAAAAATTTCTGTATTTCTATTCTGTATATGTCTATGAAATTATTTCATTTATTTCTCCAAGAGTCGTATGACGTGCGACGATACTTCAGACTTGCGACTCGGCGGCATTACATCGTACGACTCTTGAAAAGTGAATTTAGCCCAGACACGAACCCCAATTCACCCGCAATTACAATTTTCCTTCTTACGTCTGCAATTCGCAACGCAGAAGTTTACGCTTCTCCCGAATGAAAGTCAGTACCATAAACAACATCTGTATTGTCGATTTTGTCCATAAATCGACAAAAAATTGCAAAAATTTAATTGCTTATATCGCCAAGCGTGGAGCGACGCCATATTGAATCGTGACCTGCAATCCTCGAAACATAGCGTTGCTCTACGCTTGGCGATATAAAAAATTTCATTTTTACAATTTTTTGCCGATTTTTGGACAAAATCGACAATACAGATGTTGTTTATGGTATAGACTTTCATTCGGGAAAAGCGTAAACTTCTGCGTTACGTATTGTAAACGTAAGAAGGAAAATTCTAATTGCGGGTGAATTGAGGTTCGTGTCTGGGCTAAATTCACTTTTCAAGAGTCGTACAACGTGATACCATCGAGTCGCGAGTCTGTGATATCACGTTGTACGACTCTTGGAGAAATAAATGAAATAATTTATTATATTATAACATTAATTATTATAATAATGAATATATTAGTAGTAACAATAATAATAATAAGAGTAGAAGTGTAAAGAATATGAAAGCTACAAATATAAATTATAAATGCAAACATAACAATGAAAAATTAATAAAAGAAACTGATTATTGGTAGAAAACTAATCAACGAATTGCTAACCCTCTTTGTTTACGATACCGAGACCACCGAAGACAAATTTTCTTTATATTTGTGTACATACACGAAATGATGCAGTGCCATCTGTGATTAGTTTGGTGTACTAACACCTCACGTTTTATAAGCAAGAGATAAGGAGATTGTGTCCACCTCGTGTCTTGACCTTCCAGTTTCTCCTTTGTTTACGACTTTTTTTATCTAAAGTAAATGTTATTGAAATCGTTATCCTTGGCACACTATGATAATCTACAGTGTATGGTGTTACCGTGAATTAGATTTCATATGATATGGTAGTTATGTGTTCGCTATTATCATTCTCTGTCGGTAAATCCAAAAATATAAATACTTTTTTCAAAAAATTGTATTACCTAGAACTGAGTCGCTATCAAGAGATCGTCCTAAAGGGCTAAACTACACTATATTCAAGTTTCAAGATGAAATATTTTAAAATAAGGACATACGTTGTAAAAAACCTTGACTCAAAAAAACCGAATTTTTTTCAAAAAATTGCATTACCTAAAACTGAGTCGCTATCAAGAGATCATCCTAAAGGGCTGAACTACACTATATTCAAATTTCAAGATGAAATATTTTAAAATAGGGAAATGCGTTGGAAAAAACTTTGACTCAAATTCCAAGAATCATCTTTGGTTCCACTTTAAAAGTGAAAAGAGAGAGAGAGACTTCACTACTATGCTGGACGCCACTCGATACGCATCCGTTTCGAAATCGAAGGAAAGAAAGAGAGAGACAAAGGCCGAGAGAGAGAAAGAGAGAGACGTATCCGAGGGATATTCGAGGAGCCAAGTGAACGAAGCGGACCGAGCATTGGGTACGCAGAGGGATGACGTGAGTCTCCCCCACGTGTCTTTTTTTTTTTAAACGAATTCGAGCGAGCTCAGAGTTTGAGCCAGCTACGTCGTGCGGGTGGTCCTCTCCGAGCGAGCTCTCATTTACGTGCTCGACCCCCAGCTGTCTCGAAGGGGCCAATAAAACTTCGCCCCCTTCTCGTTTTTTTTCTTAGTTCTTTTTTTGTTCTTTCGCACTTTATAGTCTTTTTCTTATTTGTGTTGACCTATTAGATGTCTTTTTTTTAAATATATTTATTTTCATTTATTTTTTCGTGTCGTTTTCTAACGAACCCTCCCCTCTACCGACCCCGTGACCTGAGCTGGTCGACGCGGTGCATTTCATCTGGCACCCGCGACCTGGATTCCTTCCTTTTTTTACAAGATTTTCAGGTGATTAAAAGTGGCGTGACAGGGGTTACACAACACTTTGAAGAATAAGATACTGTAACTTAATTATAAATAGAAAAGGGATAAATCTAGTTTTAAAAATAATTTGTAATCATTTCCATTAAAAAATATTAATAAATATCGAGTTATATTGAATAATTTACTTCTGGCGGTGATTTTTATCACCCTTTTTATATTACTATATTGCAAAATATTTATAACATGTTTGTTTTTTATATAAATTACATTATGTTTCCACGTGTAATAAATCTTAAGAAAAAACATTTTTTTCAACATTTACATGCGGTGTATTACTTTAACCCTTTTTGGCCCAAGTTAACTGATTTCTGGAGTTGACTTTGATTGTTCACTACATTTTCAAAAAGTGATAATTAACTATTCAAATGGTCATATCTTATGTTTTCGAGGTCGCTCTGTCGATTGGCGCTAAGAAATTTCGAAGAAAATGAGATTTAACCTCTATTTTTCAAAGAAATTTAAAAAAAATACCGATTTTTCATTCTTTTTTATCTTTTTATCTATATTTACGACGGAAAAGCAACTTTCTATCACTATAAAACCTATCAGAAAAGTGATCCCGATACCCAAGGAATAAAATCCAGTCTTGAAAAATTTTTTTTTAACATGGCGGTTTCAAAATGGCTGCAGAAAGAATCAATTTTTTGGATTTATGATTTGTGTTATTAACAAGTTCTTTTTTTATATTTCCGGTATCAAAATATCATTTTAGGGTGTTTACCGGGTCGCTAATCACTTGTTACGTCTAAAACTGGGGTATCGAATGGTCGTTCGAGAGCAACTCAAGACTCACTTTCCATTTTAGAATCGATATCCATAATACCGATTCAGGGATAGGAAATTGTTGGAATAAGACGACTGATTAGG